>CM022399.1:17302992-17902992 GCA_011833715.1 Carcinoscorpius rotundicauda | reverse complement strand
ACGTAATGCTAGATATGTTGGGTTTAGTGTTTTTTAGATATTTTAGTTACCTCTATTCAAATACCTCTGAGCATAGCGTACCTTGTAAAGAATAATTATCGATTTATTCATTTTTAGGTAAAATTTTCCAGTAGAATACTTCCTTCGTGGCAATGTTTTTAGCTATAAGCTATACTTTCATGAACATCGTTAATGTGACATAACTGTTTAATGGAATGAGATACGTTCTTGACCAGACAGAGATCTGGATTGGAGATCGAATTGTCTTTTACTCCGGTTCTCACCAGTCAGTTGTAGTTAATTAACATTGTTCCGAGAATATCTCCTTTGTTTATTTTGTTGTTGTTATCCAAATACACAGTTTCTTTCTTTTTCTGAACTTCCCACAAAATGTACACTTTATCCAGTACCAATTTATGAACAAAATACACCCTGAATTTCAACTTTTATATCTGATCACTAAATACTAAAATTTAATTTAAAGATGTAACATTGCATATCAGTATTAAGTTTAAAAGTAGTTACACCTCGCCTGGTGTAGTGTTTATATCCTAAAAAGTCACAAAAATAGTTAAACCTTACTTTGCGGTGTATGGTCGCTGAAACATCACAGAAATGATATATACATGCTAAACAACTCTGAAATACTTAAACATTACCTGGAATTGTGTACATGTACGCTAAAACATCACAAAAATATTTAACTACACCTAGTGTGGTGCAGATATTCTTACTAAAATAAAATAAAAATACTTCATAATCGCCTAATGTAGTGTACATATGCTGAAACGCCACGTTTGGTTTCCTCAAATTTTAATTTAAATCAACATCGAATGAACGTTTGTATCATTAATAGTACGATTAGACTAAAAAATAGGACTTCGGTACAGAAGATAGAATATAGTTTTAATTCATTCTGTGTACAGTATTCAATAACAGCATGTTGAATAACCCGTACAAAAAATAATTTACTGTAAACATAGGGAGTTAGAACATTAACTATGTACTGGGTAAAAACCACGATATTTCATACCAGTTGAAGGTTTTATTGTATCACAGTCTAAGCTTAAAGCTACGTAACTGAATAGAGCTGGAATTGTTATAATAAAATGTAACATTAGAATTATGTTACTCTAGTAGATTTATTCAACAATGTCTCGAACCTAAGCTCTTCATCAGGTGACATTTAAACAGTTTCTAACCTGATGAAAGGCTTGGAATCGAAATATTTTATTGAATAAATCATCTTTTTGGTGTTACCATTTGCGTACCGCTTCCATTTTTGTTTTAAACACTAGTTGGTATCGTTATTGTTATGAGATGTAGCACTGTAGGTTAGCTGGTTCTTGTTAAGTACGTAGCTAAACAGTTGACAATTTGCGCTCTGCCGACCACAAGTATCTTCGTCACACCAAATGCGCTTACCCTTTCAGCTGTTGGGGCGTTATAAAGTGACAGTCAATTCACTATTCGTTGATAAAAGAGTAGCCCAAGAGTTGGCTATGGGTAGCGATGACTAGCAACCTTCCCTCTAGTCTTACACTGCTAAATTAGGGACGGCTGATGCAGATAACCTACCCATGCTGGGCCTAGTTGTTTTCTTTTTTTTTTTCTTATAGTAAGCCACATCAGGCTATCTGCTGTGTCCTCTGACGGGAAATCGAACTACTGATTTTAGCATTGTAAATCCATAGAATTACGTATTTCTAATTTCATTGTTATATGAGACGTAGCATTCTGCCAAACACGGGTATAGAGACCTGTGGAGTTCACGCTGAGCCATTGGAGGGAGGGGTGGATTACTGTTCATAATACCCCAAACCATAGTAAATTCATCCATATGTCCTTCTTTATACAAGAGATTTAAACAAATTAGTGTGTAACAAGTTAATCGTTTATGTTTTTCTTTATAAAATAACATTTAACCTTACGTGAGGAGTCCACAATTACAAGTGGCTATAAGCTTGACCAGTTCTACGTTACTTGAACACAATTTAGGATCTTTTATCGAAGCGTACGTATTTTGAAACAAAATGCTGAAAAAATAATGTGACATGAATTAGAAAAAGAAATTCGGTAAGCAATACAAAAAATTCATTTAGAAGTCCAAGGAAGTAAACAATACGGACGTTTTATAAGAGTTAAGAGTTAACGGTTGGTAGTGATGACTAGCTGCCATCCCTCTAGTCTTACACTGCTAAATTAGGGAGGCTAGCACAGGTAGCCCTCGAGTTTTGTGCGAAATTCCAAAAACAAACAAATGAATTTATCTTTCCAAGAAAGCAGTACTTAAAGTGGCTGATAGAACTAAAACAACAAACCATTAAGACAAGTGGCCCGACATGGCCGAGTGGTTACGGTATTCGACTTGTAATTTGAGAGTCGTGGGTTCGAACCCCGGTCAATTCAAACATGCTCACATCTTCAGCTGTGAGGGCGTTATAATGTGACGGTCAATCCCACTGTTCGTTGGCAAAAGAGTAGCCCAAGAGTTAGCGGTGGGTGATGATGACTATCTGCCTTCCCTCTAGTCTTACACTGCTAAATTAGGGATGGTTAGCACATATAGCCCTCGTATAGCTTCATGTGAAATTCAAAACAAACCATGAAGCCAAGAGTTAGATTTTTTCTGTTGTTACCGTACAAAAACTGTTTAGCATTTCATTTCCATTTATTCAGGAATAGCTAAAAAAAGACTGAGTTTCTGTATTTAGCCTTTAAAACTAATTAATTATGTTTTGCCACTTTTCCATTGCGTATGTTAAATTCACCAGAAAAGCATCGAGCGGCACTTTGAAACAATTGTATTGTCTTTTCGTAACGAGGTAATTAGCTGTTTTGAAGTGTCAAACTTAGAGGCAACTACATTTAACGACCACTTTATAGGTTTTAATGAAAGAAAAATGTAAAAGTTATTGTAAGACCAAATCACATGACTTGGCCTCTAGTCTTTATCCTTACCTTGTAAAAGCGTTCCTTACTTTCCGGATTTGGGAAAATATTGAGACAAACAAGATCGCCACAGAAATATTTTTCGTATGCGTTTCTGACGTTACGCGCTGAGATACTTTGTTGACAGCCGAAATATCTGTCGTCTCCATGACAACAGTGTATATAGTGGTTTTGATGAATACCTGCGTAAAGAGGGCACGACTGTGTATTTGCGTCAAATACCAGCTTGTGCTAGGCTAGCAACTCATGTAAATATAAAGTGTAATTAAAAGTGCTTATAAAACCCTGCTCTAAACTTAAGGGCACACCCTTGAATTTCATCAAAACCCGTTATTCTACATCAAAATCTTACTTGTAAGAAAAATCAAACGCTGAATCTAAGAGTATTTTAAAATTGTCTCTAATATTTGTTTTTTTGAATACGGCCTACCCTGAAAATGAAAAATAACTGAACTTACTTTTCTCGATATCTTGGTATCTATCATGTAGGTTCGACATGTATTTAATCAGCTTATATATGAAATCCAGAAACCTGTTCGTAAAGTCCTGTGTTGTGATTTCAAATTTATGCTTATCCGAATATTTAGAGTTAATTATTGAATCTGACGAAATTTTTTAAAAAAAATTCAGAACTTAACTACAGGTTTATGATCTATGATCACTACCTATGTAAGTAATAAAACTTTGAAGATAACAGCCAAACACATAGTTCATTTTTTTACTGAGTAATATTTCAAATGTACGTGTTTTAAGCATCATTTTTTTATTTTATAACAAAAGTGGTGCATCAGATTAATTAATATTCCTTCTAAAACATGTTTAAGTTATTTACTTCAAAATAAATAGTATCGTACATTCAGTAAACAAAAGAAATCACTTGAGTGAGTGACTCGTAGTGTCCAAGGTTCGAACCGTGATGCCTCTGAACAGACTTTGCACTTTCAGCTATGGGTGTGTTGTAAAAGCAACAGGCAATTCAGTTATTCATTTCAAAGAGCCGAACAAGGTTAATGAGGCAGGTCTTAGTGACTGGCTTCCTTCGTTCTGGTCTACCGGTGATACAGCATTAAGTTTACCGAGATACAATTCCATAATCCGTGGTTCTTTCCCTCATAGTAGACACAGCAGATAGCTAAATGTGGCTTTGTCCTAAAACAACAAAACAAACCTTTCTAGTCAGTAGTTGAAAATTATAATAATTTTTGCTTTCAAAATTAAGAAAGTAATTATTATTTTATTCTATTTAAATTAAGTAATTAATTTAACAGTTGAAAAGGTTTAAGTAACCTATTACTAAAAGCAACATTATCCAAACACATTTTGAATAAGAAAACAAAGGTACAAGGAAAGTTATTTCCACATTGATAAATATGTACTTAAGTTATTAATGCAGACGTGGAGTTTAGGCTAAAGTGTTCATAACCTGGAGTAAAGTGTGAATGTATCACTGATAACCTTGCTTTGATGTGATTAACCAGAAATATGATTATAGTTCCAAGTTCAATACCGAGCACAAATAAATGTTTTTGATGAATCTTTACAAAATATATAGACCCACAGCCTATTAATAAGAAAGAACCGAGAATGCAGACAAAGCTGCAAGCAAAATAAATTATAACGTAACGCAAAAACATTTTGTTGGTTGTGGTGTCGTTAGGTGCTTAACAGTTTCGACCCTCGGGCTCATAGAAGAGGGGATTTCCAGTATTTTTCCATTCCGATTTTTCCAGACGCCAAGTGGGGATTTATGGTACGGATCCCGTGTGCCATTGCCGGGCGACGATTCTTCCTGTTTTTGTTGTTGTTGTTCATTGTACAAATATCAAATATAATTGTAAGGTGAATGTCGTAACTAACATCATAAATCTATATTTATAGCGACTTCTAGTGGCGTGCAGATGTCCTAATATTGGATCAACAATTCATTAAACATATCTCACCAAGAAGTTAAGTGCTGTTGAACTCTTATAAGGAAAGGTAATATTTTAAATGCTATAATGTTTTGAAGTCGTTGATTGTGCTGAAAGCACAGCTTTTAGTCGGATTTACTGGTGTCGCTGTAACTTGATGGAGATCAAATTCTACATAAGAAAGTGAGTGTTTTGCTGGTTAAAAATAAAGTTTAACCTGCTTTTAGATTTTACACGTTTAGAGCTACGTATCTTTAACTGGATTCCAGCTTTATAGGTCATTATTATAAACACTATTTTCAACATTAGAGTATACAGTGGATTAGCTTTCAAGACATCTGTATTATCTCGATATAAACTGTGCAAAACGCTATTAGGTTTTTCTAGCACCCCTTATTCTGAATTGAGATGAAACCTTGCTGTCTTCCGGCTCGATTTCTATTTGTTACTTTTCTACTTACTCTTTTGTTGTGATCTGAAATTCGACTTCTTACTTTTTATAGACATTTTTGAAGTAATCTGAGCATTTAGGTTTCGATTTGCTACTTTTTATTAACTCTTTTGAAGTAGTCTGATTATTTAGGTTTCGATTCGTTAATTTTTTAACAAATTTGAAGTAGTTTGATCATTTAACTTTCGATTTGTTAATTTTTAAAACATTTTTGAAGTGTTCTAGACGTTCCAGTTTCGATTTCTTACTTTCTTATCAACATTTTCGGAATATTCTGAACATTTAATGTATAGAATGTATCTATTACTATTTATATCAAAATAAGAAAATTATCACAAGGGGTTTTCTACATAAAACAAAGTCAAATAACGAATATTCGTTAGCTGTGTTTGTATCCTAGCCATAAATAGATTATCTGAACCGTAAAAATCGTATTAATTTTAGAGATTCAAACACTACAAACTTCTAGGTACAAATGTGAACAACTATCTAAAGAAACACCACAGAAAACTTCGATACTGTTTCACACTTGAGCAGGTGATATGTCCCGGTTCACAATTTACTTTAAAGTCATTTCAAAGCCAAACCTTGTAAAGCTAGAGCTAGATAAGTTAACGGTAAATCTAAAATTAGTTTTGCCTAAATATGAATTACTTGATTTATATATATGTATTCAAGATATTAAATTTTATAATTAAAAAATGAAACATTACAAAGAACAAAGAAAATACTATTAAATTAGTAAAAAATGTTTCTCTTACGTGTAGCTCTCTTTTTATTGGAGAAGTATTTGTTATAAAAACGTAGGAAACTACTTGTTTAGATTTATCGAGACACACTAAAGATATTCCTTTTTAACTTTGAGAAGAAAAAATATAGGAATTTGAAGACAGTTTCTCATTACGTCATCTGATAAATTTAACGACAACTTTAGGTTTATATGCAAGAGATGTTACATAAAAAATTATAACAAATGAAATTATTAATTTAAAAACTTTCAGTATATTTATAATTAAAGAAATACAGTTATTAACAATTTATAGAAAGCTGTTAAAAATGGAATATACCGGTTGATTATAAATATTTACATTTGCCATTCTTATGAGCAATTACAAATCACAGAAAACTCCAGTTAAGCTTAAAGCTATTATTCATCCTTTAAATACTGCTACTCAATCAGCAGCTGTCATAGTAAATAAAACCTCAGATTTCCTACGTTCGAAAAGCCCCTCAGTGAAACTACAATATGTCCGCGTATTTACAATGCTAGAAACCATGTTCCTATACACGTAGTGGGCAGAGCACAGATGGCTTACTGTGTGGCTTTGTGCTTAACTTCAAACAAAATAGTTCCTAAAATAAAAGTTGTACCTTTTTAAATTTCGAAACATGTAAAGTGAAAGATGATATACGAGTACTGGAGTGGTTAATACCTTTAACTTCGTCTTATTCAACCGTCTCTGTCTTGATTAGACCCCGTATGACCAGATGGTTAAAGCGCGTTCGAACACCCGTAACGCCAAACATGCTCGCCCTTTCAGCTATGAGGGCGTTATAACGCCACATATGCTTTTAAAATATAAATTATAATTTCACAAATTTGTTTGTTTTGAATTTCGCACAAAGCTACACGAGGGCTATCTGTGCTAGTCGTCCCTAATTTAGCAGTGTAAGACTAGAGGAAAGGCAGCTACTCATCACCACCCACCGCCAACTCTTGGGATATTCTTTTAACCAATGAATAGTTAATTGATCGTCGCATTATGACGCCCGCACGGCTGAAAAGGAGAGCATGTTTTGTGTGACGGGGATTGAGCCGCGATTCTTGAATTAGGAGTCGAGCGCCTTAAACACCTAGGCATGGAGGGCCAAACTCACAAATAAAAATATATCAAATAACACTGATAAAGGCATTTTCTTTACTTATAATGTACAATTTTTAAAAGAAAAACTACGTTTAATGGCTGCAGTAAGTTTCAAATTAGTACAATATTTAAATTCTTTTTATAGCTAAAATTATAACTTGTTAGAAAATGAGTCATTTGCAAACAATTTAAATGCAATTATTTCTAACTCCAAATATTAATATTTAGAGAAAGAAAGAACATAAGATCTTAATATAAGAAACTAGTGATATGTAATTTTTAGACGACACCAGTGTGTTTGTTTATTTTTGAAAAAAACCACAATGGGCTATTTTGTGTGTCTACCGCAGGGAGTTGAATCACGAATTTTAGTTTTGGAAGTCCATGAACTTACCGCTGTCCCGTCAGGGGGACTGCTTCTACATAATAACTTAATGAAATCTAACGGAGTTTATAATGAAACCATTTGGATCGGAAAATCTACGTTCAGGTAACAACTGGGTCTGGCTCAGTTTAGACTGATCTACATGATAGATTAAGCTGTCGTTAATGGAAAAGGTAGGATTACCAGAATTATATAAGTGGGTTAAAAGTTTATGACGTCATATCTAAACATTACAATAACACGTGCTATTAGAACTATAAAGGAAACATGAAGATCGCGTGATAATGTTTGATGGCAATAGTTGCAAGTAAACGAGTATTTTAAGACCGAAATAAAACAAAACTAATTACATAATAGATATAGAAAAACTAACATTATGACTCGTATTTTTTTATGCGAAATTAATATAAATGTACCAAATACATCAGATAAGTTCATGATAATGCAATATTGTGGTATCTGGGCATAAAGAATTAAATTGAAACTTAAATATACCAAATTTATGTGCATTTATTTATTTCTGTAAGTTGTTTTTATTTAAAATCTGCCATTGCTCACTTGCAAGTGACGTAAAGACTACAACGATTTTCTGGTTGTTTACATCATAAACTGTTTCCTCACTGATCTGTCAAGTCTCTATCTCATTATTATGACACCTCTCTAGCTGTTAGCGTTACAAATTGTATGTTTATCTTAACTGATCAATCGCACCTTGGTCTCAGACTCACGACACCTTTCAAGCTGTTTACATTACAGATTATATTTTGTCTCCACTCTCATCTGTTGGACCTAGATTTCAGAATTATTACATCTTTCTAGATGTTAAAATTATAGACTGTTTTTTTTCTGCTTAATAATTCGTCGACCCTTGACCTCAGAATCATAGGTTGTTTTTTTTCTCAGCTACTGTTTGTTATATATACTCTGTCAGTTGATCGGGTCTTAACTAAGAAGTTAACATTTTTGGGTTACGGATCCATCTTCCACGTGGAAGCTGCTGTTCGCCAATGTGCTCTTTCGATAGTGTGTAGAAATTATGACGTCACAGCTTCAGCGTGGAAAGGTTTAATCTGTAACATTGTTTAGTATTGTATTGCTTCTTCATTTTCTTACTTCAGCTTTAGAATCAATGAGTTACTCTTACTTCCTTTGTATTATGCAATAGTTCTAGTATTAGATTAATATAGAATTCAGTCTAAGAATAGTTAATGCTGTAAAGTTTAAACATTATTAAAGTTGAAAACTTTGTAGAATGGATGGAGATGTTTCGAAAGTCTTCCGCCTTTCATCTTCAGGTCAGTGAATCAAATCTATCAAAGAATTATTAAAGTTTCTATACGTCAAAATGTTTATTGTTTATAAACTCAGTATTTACCGATTTACTTTCAATATCCTTACACCTCAGACTCTTACAAGTTTCTGAATTTTCATTTATTTTACCAAAGAGTTATTTAGTCTCTCGTGGGCGACATTCTAATAATCACGAGGAATGTCAAACCGACACAAAGTGACTACACTTCCGGTGCTATTGATTGCAGTTATTTATGTTGAGAAGAAAGGCAACCTAAACGATTTCAATAATTTTATGAATGGATATTTTTAGAAAATTCGTTGAGTTAAAATGTATATTTCAGTACGGAGCGGACAAACTTGGCATAATCTATGTCTATAGTCTGAGATAGCCTGAAAAAACAACAACAAAGAATATGTATTGACAACATGATAAAGGATTTCCCATCTTTGATTCGATTTGATAAATAAGTATGAAATATTCGTGTCTCAGTTTAACGATTTATCTGAGCTAACGAAACAGATAGAATTAAACCATGACTTCAGATACAGTGTGGTACTTTTGTTACATATTATATGAATTGAATATCATTCTCACTTAAAAGAAATATACATATAAAGCTTTCATTGATCTTAAAAAAACTATTTACAACAGCCAAAGAGTTTTCATAAAGTCCATGTGAAGGTTCACATGGTTCGCCAATAGTCAAAATGTCTAAAAAAAAGCCATGCTCCTATTGGTCGATAAAAACACCGTGTGTGGAGTCAACACCTCTGCCGCGTATTTCTCGGTTGCGCATTAAAACGACTAGCTGTTCGTGAATCCTCCAATACGTTTACCATAAATAGAACTTTAATAACTTACGCTTGTATTTAACCTAATAGATAAAAAAAAGGTCAATGCAGTAAGTGAGTAACTCGCCCTCTACCGGCTGGAGTGATGTGTGCCTGTTTCCAAGTGCACAGTGAAGATCAGAGAAGTTTGATGAGTGAAGTGCCTAAGTTGGACATAAAATAAAATTCGACATATGGTTATTGGAAACGGGTAAAGGGTTAAACTTGATATACAGCTATCGAACTTTGATAAGTGCAGATAATATTCAAACAGCTGATCCTTCACAGTTTGCTTTTCATTTCGAATTATAAATAAATAACATCAAACGTAATTAGACCCGGCGTGGCCAGGTGGGTTAAGGCGTTCGACTCTTAATCCGAGGGCTGCGGGTTCGAATTCCCGTCGCACCAAACATGTTCTCCCTTCCAGTCGTGGGGACGTTGTAATGTGACGGTCAACCCCACTATTCGTGGGTAAAAGAGTAGCCCAAGAGTTGGCGGTGGGCGGTGATGACTAGCTGCCTTCCCTCTAGTCTTACCCTGCTAAATTAGGGACGGCTAGCACAGATAGCCCTCGAGTAGCTTTGTGTGAAATTCAAAAACGAACAAAACAAACAGGTAACTGACCGGAAGCTGATCACATGTTTGAAAGGGGTTGTGTAACTGAGTGTCGGAATATAGAGGGCGGGCTTATATGGTTGAATATATAATTTTATATTATTTATTATATTATTTTAATATAAGTATAAAGGTGTTCTTTTGTATTGGTTTATTTTGGGCTTGAGTTGCTTTATAAGTAAAGCTTCATTCCCACTTACTGAACAACTGCATAACACCTAATAACGACTACCTTATAACAAGATTATTTCCTTGTTATCTAAAGGTAACTAAAATGTACAATAGAAATAATTTATTTTTTAACCCAAAACAAATATTTTGTTTATTCCTGTAATTATTCTAATGAACAACAATCTCATTATCAAAAAGTATTTTTAACAAATT
The DNA here is from genome assembly GCA_011833715.1 of Carcinoscorpius rotundicauda. Taxonomy (NCBI): domain Eukaryota; kingdom Metazoa; phylum Arthropoda; class Merostomata; order Xiphosura; family Limulidae; genus Carcinoscorpius; species Carcinoscorpius rotundicauda. The sequence continues at coordinate 17,892,303 of CM022399.1, read as the reverse complement.
TAATAATAATTTTATGAAAATTTAATTGCGGTGTATTAAACTTACGTATTTTACAACATCAGTAATGACTGAATCTACGCTTTAAACTCAATAATTACTTGTTAATACGGAAATGCAGCTTATTAGTTACTTTATTCAGCTGTTATAATTAAATATTCTGACTTGATTTGAGAGACCACCAGTCACAATTCACATATTTTACTCCATTACTTCAATCAAAAATAGCCCTTTTGTACGAGATTGGATCTTTACAAGAAAATATACGTCATTTCCAGAATGAAATTAATACCAAGCCACAAGTAATTTTGAAAGGCAGAAACGTCAAATAAAATACGCAAATACGTTATCAAGTCATCTGATTAACGTATTTAAATAATTATTATTGTGTTCCGGAAAGTTCATTTCTTTGTACTCACCTATTTTAAGCCATTACGAAGAATTTCGATAGAGTGTACTTTCACCGCCAACATGGCCAGATGGTTAAGGCGCTCAGCTTATAATCCGAGAGTCGCGTATTCGAATCCCTGTCACACCAAATAAACTCTTCCTTTCAGCCATGGGGACGTTATAATGTCTCAGGTAATCCCACTATTCATTGGTAAAAAAGTAGCCCAAGAGTTGGCGGTGGGTGGTGATGACTAGCTGCCTTCCCTCTAGTTTTACACTGCTAAATTAGGGACGGCTAGCGCAGATAGCCCTCGTGTAGCTTTACACGAAATTCAAAACAAACAAATAAAACTTTTTACGCCCTCTGTTGGTCAATTGATGTGGCTTTCATGTCATATATTAAATTTTAAAACATCACAAACAACTTTGGCTAAGCATACAGTCAAATAATGGCATGTAGTATAATTTCGTTTTTTAAATCGATCATAAAAAACTTTCCTTTCTGCAAACATGTCATTCTCTCACCATTGAGAACACTCTGTCTATCGGATTTAACCGTTATTCAAAGGCCACACATTCTTGTAATATGAAATTAAATATTCATTTTGAGACCATGAAAATATATGGAAACTCAAGAACGTAGTATTCACTGCATACACCCAATTGAGGAAAGTTCATTATTTATTATTAATTCCAACATTACTTGAACTGCTTAGAACTTGAGAGACCTAAGCAACACGTGCATTACCTGTAGATACCCATCTTAGCCCTGAAGTGAAACAGTTGTTGATCAAAATCACACAATCTAATTTCTGACCTGCGTGCATTTCAAACAGTTACATAAATGATCCCAAACAACCAACCTACATTTACACAAACTCAAACACAGGTTAAAATCCTTGGATATTATTACCTATCTCACATACGTGCAAGATGCACAAATGTAACACAAATAAACAACAGATGTTAAAACTATTCAGACTTTCTAACTCACGAACACATATGTCAGTTATATACGTTCAACACTTTGGTGTTTTATCTTTAGTGAAAACTCTTGGTTCATCATAATAATTTAGTTTTTATTATTTTTGTAATTGCTACGAAATATTAGTGCAGTTTTAAAATACTCTCATTAATAAAGCTTTATAGCATAGTGTTAAATTTATTACAGAATGTTAATTTTAAAACTTATATTGGTTAATTTGTCTCATCAGTTGTTGTGTGTGTCAGATAATATGAATATTACCAATTTTTATAGTTCTTTGAAATACAGCAGAGTTATAATGAGACAAGGGTCTCAGTGTACTTGTTGGAATTGATTGTGACCTTCACAAAGAGCAGGAGTCCCAAACCTTGGCCAGAGATGCATCCCCTGACCCTGTAGATGATTCATCAAATACACTGAAAGAGACTCTTCTTTACATCAACGTCATACAAAGATGGGCTTTGATTCAACTGAGAGAAACGTTTTGTTCCACATTGCTTCAGTAAAGTTAACATGCTATTTTGTCCAGTTAAGCTTCATCTTGTTGACGAACAAGAGTTTCTTTCTTGACCGTCAATTTGTAAAACGAGCTAAACACTGGACAGTTAACACAGTGCTAGTGACCCTGGTGTTTTCTGTCACGCTCATGTAATATATTAATTTTATGTTGTTCAAGGAAAAAATGACTGAATTCTAGTTTCATTTGGAACTTTACTACCAAATGGATGTAGTTTCCTTTCACAAAATGCTTTTGTGACTTAATTACTTTGTTTATATAAAGGAAATAATGATACACATTTTTAAAATAATCTAAAACGTTTCATCTTTATGGAATACAATTCTCACTTCATTAAATAGAAAATAAACGTATGGAATCAAACAAAGGAATAACGTATTCATAATTTCCACCACAATATTTGTATAAAATAATTGCAATTTATGTGAAATGTATGGATTAATTTAAGTGTTTTTTGTAATTAAACAGTTTGTTTCATTAGTTTAACAAAAATTTTAGTTGAGCAGTAAGTTTTCTAGCGTGAAATGGAGCTTAGTAAGATTGTAAATAAATGCGTTTATTTTAAACTAAAAATGTTAAGAAAGCTTAAATACATATAGTTATTAGTTTATAGTGCATTTCTAATTAATTTTATAAATAAAGTTTATATTCCCTGCTTTACTATAGATTATTAAACATTATTTTGCATTATTGAGGTTTAGTTATATATTATGTAATTATTCACATGTTCTGGAAAATAATTTACTGAAAATCTGTATGGGAATGAAGTGGAGTTCGCCTTGAGAACAACTAACAAAATTGTATGGTAGTACGTATATATACATTAAAACAGAATGACGACACAAACATATATCAATCACACATGCGTTATTCACTGTTTTATAACATGTTCATTAATACTAGTATTTCATAGATTGCAAACTAAGTGCTCCGACAACCAAAACATGAAGTATGATTGGCCTGACACATCAAAAACGTTCTAATAGATTTTGACGTCAGATTATCTAGAAATTTGAGGGCAGTGGCGGCGGCAAGTGGGGGGGCTTGGGGGCTTGAGCCCCAAAAAATGAGCCAAGCCCTCTCAGCCCCCCAGTATTGTTACCTACATAGATTCATAAAATATGGAAAACACGCCGTTGCTGCTTAACAATTAACATCAAAGAGACATAGATCTGTAAAACTCAACGTCTTCATTAAGACGGAAGTATGTGTCATGCGTCCAGTAGCAACGTACTGAATGTACTGAAATGCGCTGTATTGCTACTCTCTGTGTAATGCCATTCTGTCTTGAGCTTTGACGAAGATTAGGCAACCACGTTGATTTCAAGTTACAATATATCATCAGGGATTTTATTTGATAAACCAAAGGTTTCACAGGTATTTACCCATTAATTTAATTTATCTTTTGTTAAAAACTAGAACATATCATGCATCTATAAGTGAATTGTATATAAGTCAAAACTATTAAGCATTTAGCCGGTGTTGTGTCCTCTGTGAGATCATTTTGCATTGTGTATCAGCCATCCAAAATTGTTCTGATGATTGTGGCATACACTTAAAATTGTGGCTTACAATCCAATTAATGTAAAATACTTATACTTATGAATAGATAATAACCTTAGATGTTAACTGACCAAATAATAATTCTAAACAATTCTAAAATGAATTTTGAAATTGTCATTGGGCTATTTAGAAGTGCCTAATTTAATGTAATGTAGTAGTTACATTATTGTAACAGGTGCTTGTCACACTTATGATAATAAAAACAATATCACAATCACAGTTTGGCCTGTATAAATTATGTAAACTTATGAAGAAACCAGCCTTTCTGTAAAGGTCAATTGAAATTTAACAAACTCTGGTGTGGCAGAGGATGACCTAGCAGCACAGGTCCACCAGTTGAACTGGCTAATTGCCAGAAAGAAAGACAAGGGGCAGGAAGTATCCACACCATTGGAGCTTGCAACTATGCTGGAGCCATACAAGGATGCCTTCATAGATCTCCACAAACTTTCATGCATCGCTGTGACCCTGCCTGTCACTTCAGCTGCCTATGAGAGAAGTTTCTCATGTCTGAAGCTTCTCAAGACATACTTGCACAACAGCAGTGGTAACAACTGCACCAGCAACCTTGCTGTCATATCAGTAAATTTAAGGAGGGCAAAACAATTTGATATTGATACTGTTATAGACACCTTTGTTGCCAATCACCAGAACAGACGCATTGTTTTTGAGTAATATTGACTGCAAACACAACATGATGAAAGATAGTTAGCCTCATAATGACCTTACTTTTCCTCAGAGTGTATTAACTTTACACGGAATAATTCGTTTCTGCTGTGTAAACTATGTCTTTATGTTATATTTCTTTTGATTTGCAGCTTTACTCTTAATGGTATATTAAATGTTCAATCTAAGCTAATCTTGATTTTCTTTATTATTATGTATTACCTTGGGTGGAATTTAAGTGAGCTTCCTCTTTTACATATACGCATATTTGTAATTTGTAATAATGAATTATTAATCAGAGTATGAGTTTCCAATGAAAACTGCATTGGAAACGCAGTTCAAAATGGCACACCTTTCTGAAATGTACCTTGGTTTTTATATTATTATAATTTACCATCTATACTTCATTTTGATGGCATTTTGGGAAGTCCCTCCACATTTTATCTCAGCTCCCCCAACGAAAATATCCTGGCGCCGCCACTGTTTCAGGGTAGGTTATAAGTGATACATACTTCACATTACCCACATTAATTGACCAACAGAGGGCGTAAAAAGTTTTATTTGTTTGTTTTGAATTTCGTGATAAAGCTACACGAGGGATATCTGCGCTAGCCGTCCCTAATTTTGCAGTGTAAGACTAGATGGAAGGCAGCTAGTCATCAACACCCACTGCCAACTCTTGAGCTACTCTTTTACCAACGAATAGTGGGATTGATCGTTGCATAATAACGCCCCCATGGCTGTAAGAGCGAGCATATTTGGAGTTATGAGGATTCAAACTCGCGACCCAAAATTACGAGTCGAGTGCTTTAACCACCTGGCCATGCCGGGGTTTGAAAAAGAGGCCCATTGTTCAAATAATAATTAAATTATCTGATTGAAGATAAGATTGATGAAGTTATAGAGACGTACAGAGGGATTAGAGCAAGAAATCTGAAGAAATGCAGGAGAAAATTAAAGTACAAAAAGGTTGTGATGATAAAACTGAAGATGTGCATAAAGGAATAAATGCAGTAAAGGAAATCATCATTGAGGCAGGCAAGAACATCTGTGACAGAATAAAATACCTGAATTATTAAATGCAAAAAATAAACCACCCACACCTCATTCTGTACTGCTCAGAAGTTTCAGCCTGGAATGCCATCTGCTACAAAATATGGAACAGAGAAATTTATTTGATCTACACCTATTACCACTACTACCATACCACCTCCTAATGAAGGACTTACCTTCATTACTACCATTATTGAACAGCTTTTTCGAAGGCTTAACACGTTATAACTACAGTGAACTGTTACATAATACGCACGTAAGAATACTAAAGGACTAATCACTGATTAAATTTAATATTTATGAGTAATATAGAGATTGTAAAGTTAGTATGACGTGTCTGAATATGATATGGACTTAGTCGAATTGACTAACTATGATATATCTTTTCTCGTAGAAGAAAGCTTGTTATCAACCCAAATTTGAAGACAAATAAAAGTATGCTTCGTGAAAGCGATAAAAATATATAAAGAGAGAAATTCACGTTAAATTTCGTATTAATTAAAAGGATGACAAATAAGTTAAAAAGGAAAAAAATGTCATATTTCTCATACTAGGCGAAATTCAGGATTCTACTTTAATATTGCCATATAAAATTAAGAGCTTGAAAATTTATAGCGTTTAAATATGGACTATCAGCTGCTATTTTATGCTATACTAATTGGTATAACGTACATAAAAAATATTATAATGAAATTTTAAATGTAACTAAAACCGTTGTGACATGTGCAACAAAAGATGTTTGAAGTCAAGCACAAAGCTACACAATGAGCTGTGCTCTGCCCACAAGTGGTAGCGAAACTCGGTTTCCAACACTGCAAATCCATAGATATAGCGCTGTGCCATGGAAGATGGGGTGAAAGATACTAAGGCAGAGAGGATTAACTTTATAGCAAAGAAACAAAACGATATTGTTTGAAAAATATTTGGTGTAATTGTTAAACATTACACCGTCTTTAATCATGAAATGGTGTAAAACGATGCAACATAAAACGCAGTTCCACTGTATCGCTTAGACTTTCAGTTACGCAGAACAGAGGAAATGGACTACAGGACAGTAGTGTAACTCTAAAGAATACATTGCTAAGAATTGCACAGAAAAGCTTGTAAGGAATAATAATTCATTCCAAAAGACACCAAAAAAGAGAATTGTTATAGCTGTAGGAAATCCAATTATTACAGCCGAAGTTGTGACCGTGGGAAACTGACTCCTTTTAAGACAGTGATGTCTGAATCAAAATATGAGAGAATTAGATTCATCAAAACCTCTTCCTTCTACATTAAGGTTACCATTAAACATTTAAATTTCGCTGTCATAATATGACAGCTTTATTATGAATTCAGAGCTACATAAACCTAGTAAATACTTTTACAAACTCTTTCTTAAAACTGTGGTGTTCTCAAGTGCACTAATTTCGTTATGGGAAATATGGTAACCACAACAGAAAAGGTAACAGCAGAAACTGTTATTTAGATTTCAAACTGAATTTATGAGGTGATCGACTTATAAAAAAAAGAGAGAGAGTAAACAGAACGTAAAACTGATTGAAAAGTAACCCTTATTTACTCACAACACAAAACACTAGAAGCAATACTCTCAGAGAGTCATAAGTCAGCAGAAGATCAGGATAAATTATGAGTTACAACGAGAGAGTTATCACAATAACGTACTCCTTGCTAGGGCACATTTATCACTTGTTAATTTCATGTGTAACAATAGGATGGGTAAGTCATCAAGGTATAGTTAAACCTAACTAGTTTATCTCACTAGAAAGCACACATGATACCAAAACACATAGTTTCAAGTGTTAAGTTCTGTTACAGAATACAGCAATACCATAGATGAAAGACACCACGAGTTAGCTACATCCAGAATTAATTTTTGTTCCCTTTAACTCTACATTTTTCTCAAACGAAAGTAAAAGGGCACAAAAGTTTTTAAAATGTTTAGTGAATAGATCTATTGAAACAAAAAGTGTTGCTTATTATTTTTTCAAAATCTACACAAAGGATTATCTATGCATAGCAGGTAATTCTAAGCAGGACACTAAACAAAAAGACAGCTTGTTTGCAGTATTCAGTGCTGACTATTGTTTGTCTGAACAGATGAATTTTACTATTACTTTTGTAAAAGTGCTGAGCGTATTTTTATAACGTTTGACGATGAATCACGTACAGAAACATTTGGATTCACAATCCCAACATGTTAATTAATCAACCACGCCTATACCCAGAATTAAAAGGAAAAAAAGAAAAGGGCAAGTCGATAAGTCGACATTTTATACCACACATTTTTTTTTACCTTCAGGTCAATTTAGACATCTCTTACTTTAAATTTTGAGGTATAGAACTATCAAATAAAGACACCTCAACAGTTTTACATGTAAGGTGTCTTTTTCATGTCTCTGCCAAACATTAACACTACATGTAAACAGGACAGTTAGGCATAAATTTACCACATATTAAAATTACAACGCAACATAATACCAAAAATATTTCTTCAAAATCAGCATGTTGACAGGTCATCATATGGCCTTTAACGGTAATAAAGTAACAGAATTCGCAAACGCAAAAGGAACACAATTTATCATAGAACCAGACTCTTAAGCAGAAAAGAAACTAATAACACAGAATATGAAATGAAATATAATAAATCATTGAACATAAACAAGATAAATACCAATATAAGCGTTTGATTGTTTGTTTTGAATTTCGCGCGAAGCAACTCGAGGGCTATCTGCGCTGGTCATCCCTAATTTAGCAGTATAAGACCACAGGGAAGGCAGCTAGTCATCACCACCCACCGCTAACTCTTGGACTACTCTTTTACCAATGAATAGTGGGATTGACCGTCACATTATAACACACTCACGGCTGAAAGAGCGAGCATGTTTGGGTCGACCAGGATTTGAAACTGTGACCCTCGGATTACGAGTCGAACGCTTTCACACACTTTGCCATGCCGGGCCTTTTAAACGTTTGAAAAGAAAACAATAAAGTTAATCATTTTGAATAAAAAGTAAAATAAAATAATATAAATTTCAAAATATCGTAATTTTAATAATAATACAAAAGAAAATTTGAAGAAGAAGAAGAGTACTACTTAACATGCATAGATTGAAGTTAAAAAGAACTACAGAATTAAAATTGAAAAATAAAGGATTTGTTAATGAACCCCTAGTGACTCAGCAGTAATTCCCAAAGTTTATTACGTTAAAAATTTGCCGATAAAACACGCTCTTAGTTATTTTTCAATATTTAAAAAAAAAACACACAGTGGTCTATCGTAAAAAAGGCATTTATTCCACTTGATTCAAAAAACACTAAAACTATTTAAATCATTAATTTCCTAATTACTTAAATATACAAGCTTATCAGTAGTTTTTCATAAGTTTTTGTTTTCTATAACGATTAATAATTTGAATATGCTATATTATACTACTAGGCAGTTGTAGTATGGAGAAACGAAACAGAAAGGAGGCTGATGAGGCATCTATAGACACCACAAGAACCAGGGAAAGGAAGAGGAAGCAAAACCTCAATCCCTTACAAGTATCAAAAAGTGAAGTTCTGAATGTACGTTTACAGGAACTGAAAAAGTGCAGAAGAAGGACTGAGGGAAAGTCAAGCACAAGACAAGGGAGAAATAGTCTTGCCACATAAAGGGCCATAAAGTACCACTGTATTGTGCTTACTGCTTACCAGAGCAGTTCTAATGGGAAATCCAAACCCATCAAAGACTGTCAGAAGCATCACTTTAACAAGAAGGCCAAAGATCGATGTTTCAAAGATTGATAGAAAGTCTTATTTCTGCTACCTACAGACAACAACTGCCTCACTTTGTAACGGAAAGGACCATTTGAGTTGCAGAAAGTGGTCAACAGAATGTACTATAAAGTGAAAGTAGATGGTATGACCAAAATCTACCATACTAATCTATTGAAGAGATACTTTGAAAAAGAGGAAAACCTAACATGTCTTCTATTGAGACACAGACAGACATGACAGGAGTAGCTGTCATAGATCTAAAACCAGAAGATAGTGCCTTTGTTAGAGAAGACAAAGACCTACGAGGCCTATAACCACTGAGTAGAGATAAGGCAAGCCAAGACGTCAACGTAAATGAAGAATTGAATGGCGAGCACAAGAGAAACCTACAGGAGTGGTTATACCAATACACAGATGAACCTGGCAAAACTGACCTCAAGCAACATAAGATAAAGACAAAGGCAATGGATTTTGTTAAGATGAAGCCCTAACAGATGTTTTACGTGAAGAGGTAGTAAAAAGAGAATTACAAATGTTTATGTAAACTATATGAGAAGATTTAGTACATGAACTGTGAATATTTTTTGGATATAGAATGACCAATATTATAACTATATTTCTTGAAGAGGGGCTTATCGTCATGTACACAAAAGTTTTAGTTTAAGAGCTATTATTTAGTTTATTTAGTTATTTTATATTTAATAATAATTTAATATTCGTAACAAAAATTCTTAGAGTTGATTATTTTAAAAATAGTAGTGTAGTTTTAGTTTGTTTTGAATTTTGCGCAAAATCTACTTGTACACGATGGAAATTTAGAAGTGTAAGATCAGAGTGAAGGCAGCTAGTCATTACCACCGACTGCCAATTCTTGGGCTAATATTTTACCAAAGAATGGTGGGATTAACCGTCACATTATATCGCTGCCACAGCTAAAAGGGCTAGTATGTTTGGTGTGACAGGAATTTGAATCCGCGGCTCTTAGATTACGAACTAAGTGCCTTAACCACCTGGCCATGCCGAGTATAAAATCGATAGTTGTGACAAGTTTTTCTACGTAACTCTGTGCGGGTCTGAATCGTATGTTGTATATGCAGTTTAATTGTTGTAATAGGTTTTTGTAACCCCTATTGACGTCATCTTTTTCGAAATTACTAATTATTTCTCATTATGTAAATATTGTTGTTACTAGAGGGCTAGATACTTCTATACTGTTCTTTCACGTGTTATAAACTTGTGCAGATGTAAAATGCAAAGAATATTCAGAAAAAGTTAAGTTAGTGAAAGTAAAATTAGACTTATTAAAGCTGTTGGTAGAATTTGTGTTCGTCGTTTGCTTGGAGAACAGATGTGGAAGGCTTTCTTTCCTACAAAAAAAAAGGAGGTGATGTAGTACATGTTTGGGCAGCTAATCATCATGGTGGAAAAACTACTTTTCACATCGGCCAAAGAAACGTCAATGGTACTTACTATAGGGGACACACTGAAGCGATATTTCTGTCATACGCTAGGTCAAGGCTTGGCAGTAACACTGTGTTCGAGGATGACAATGCCATTGCCCGTGGTGCCATGTATAGAATTATTTCAACCAGGAAAACATGACAAGATTACCATGGCTGACAAAGTCTGCAAATTGCCATTTCATTGAGAAATGTTGGGCAAAATTGAGATAGTAAATTGTTGACCAAGATTCTCAACCAGCTGCTGTAGCTGAAGTAGAGCGCATCATAGAGACAAGCTGGGATGAAATCTCGGTGAACTGCATCAATTACCTCATTGATAGCATATCACGTTGCCTTGCGGAGGTCATTACAATATGAGAAGGAAAAACCAAGCAATGAATGTTTAATATTAAGCTATGTAAGGTTACAGAAGATATTTATAATTGTATAGTATATTTTGCTATCATAAACGTTTTGATAAGGGATAAGGTTTTGCTGCGATAGCTAAAATACGGAGTTACACATTTTCCTATAGGTGTCTGATGAAATTGTTTGCTATACTAATAAATCGTTAATGATGTCCATATAACCTGTCTTATTATACAAATCAAATATGTAGTTATTTAATGTTGAACATTCTTAGTTTGGCAGTGCTGAGCGTATTTGTATTTCATATTAATAATAATAATCTTATTTATTATAAAATATCCAAATGATTTGGGGAAAACTGTACAAGAGAAGTCTTAGGCCACCTGACAGAATAAGAGCAAGAAATTAAAGAGCACTTACCCAAAACTATCAAAGACATGTAGATGACTTTCATATGTACCGTGAGAAAACCGTGCTCTTAATTAACACAGGAGAGTTATCATATAGAATAAATCGTAGCATAAAACAAATATGTTCTTTTTCTTGTGGTCTCATTTCCAGTTACAACACATGATAATGTAGCTTGTAACTGTACAGCTTGAGAGAATAAGCGTCCCTGTTCAGTGGTGCTTCATGTTGTGCTGTGTTTGTTTTGGAATAAAATCGTACTGAAGTAAAACGTTTTTGAAATATAATATCACGACCAGAAGTTAAAGGAGAATAACTAGTCTGATCTTAGCTGCTTTATAAGAACCGGTATATTCAGCTTACACTCTTTCTTTACCAATAGGACAAGCCTTGTTTGGTAACAACTACATCACATAGAAAAAGTCATCCGCACGTGAGGGTAGCCAAGGTAGCTGTTATTATTACCAAATGATAGCCATGTATGATCATGGCAAAACATTGTTCAAGTATATGTGTCATATGAAATCTTTTGGATTGGAACATTCGAAGGTGTTTCGAATAAATTTTCTCAGGTAGTACATATATAAAAATATATGTGTGTGTATACATATACATTTACAAATGAAAGTTGACCAGATTTAGTACCTTATGTGTGAACCCCGCATATAGAGTAGACAGGGACATTACAGTTTTCAAGTCTATATTACTACCTAAACTTCTGAGCAACCGGAAATTATATCCAATCCTTACTTTTGCTATCTAAAGTCCAATCTTTGACCATTCAAGCTATGTTGTTTTATTTTAAACTTGACTAGCTAAACGTTTCTACAACTTCTGCTGCATGACTTGTTCCTCTTATTTCTTACAATGAAAAAATTTTGTGAACAACGTGATTTCGATAAAAAGAATATTCTACAGTTTCTAAAGCTACAGAAGTGACTCTCAACCAAAGGTGATTAAGGGAAGCCTGTGGGCAAAAATCTTTTGCTCGTAAAAAGTCTGATTGTTCAGATGATTTTGGAAAATGTCAATAGTCTAACCCAAAAATCGAAGGAAAAGCCTAATGAAAGTCACAAAAATATGCGTCCTGTACTAAAGTTGGCCACTTTAACTCTATGCCCTGTTGTATAGCAGAACTAGTGAAGCTGATTACAACTACCATCATTGGCCACATCAGATAAAAGTTGAAGAAACATCATTACCTTCTGAAGTACCCCATCAGAAGTTGTGAGGAAGCTTGAAACAATAAAAATAGCATTTGTGCATACTTCAATGGCACCACTTCATCTATAAACCTAAAAAGACCTTTGTAAAGCTGAATTAAAAATATTCAAGGACACCATGGAAAAGATAAGTAGACAAGGTGACAAATACCTTGGATTTTAGCCTCAATTGCTGAAATTTACTTCTGTGCTCTAAATTTTTATCACAGTGTATAGAACAGCTCTGCCATGTTACCCAGGACATATCAAAACATTGTAAAGATCAATCATTCTTCCTCCATTATATGCCCCCCAGTGGCTAAGCGGTATGTCTGCGGACTTTCACGCTAAAATCCGGGTTTCGATACCCGTGGTGGGCAGAGCACAGATAGCCCATTGTGTAGCTTTGTGCTACACAAAACAACAAAACAACAACATATCTGGAAACAAAATTTCCAAAACAAGGCTTAGCATCTTGTTGATCTTAATTGGCAAATTATTTCCTTAAATTTTACCATGCTCCTCTTAGTTTTTGAAATCCATCTGTAGACCAGGTGAAACTCTCGAGCTGCTTTTGACTTCTTAGTTTTTCCATTTGGACTTTACAGTGATACTTCAGTGTAGTTGTTTGGCAAAGGATATAATAGAGGTTTAGTTTAGTTGTTTAGAATTAAGCACAAAGCTGCACAATGGGCTATCTGTGCTCTGCCCACCACGGGTATCGAAACCCGGATTTTAGAGTGTAAGTCCGCAGACATACCGCTGAGCCACTGGGGGGCTTCCAGATATGTATTTTTCAACTCTTTGAGAAAAGTAATAGTTAATATTTTAAAATGATACAAAGCTGTTAGTCACTGTTAATAACTTTGGTCCAGCACGGCCAGATGGTCAGGGCGATCAACTCCTAATCGGAGGGTGGCGGATTCGAATCCCTGTCACACCAAAGATTCTCAACCTTTCAAACGTGGGGTGTTATAATGTACAGTTAATTCCACTTTTCTGTTTTCTACGCTAAAAATAACATTTGGATACTTCATGAACAGTCCATTCTACAGCTTTGTGCACTAAAAATGTAACTCTGTGATTAATGTTATGAAACTGTAGAATTGTTGTACATTATTATGTATTAATATAACTTTTCGCTAATACTATATATTTATATATATGTATATCAGACAAAAATATTTTCAGCAAATTAACAACAAAAGATTATACTTCATCAGCGCAACATTAGTTAATGTTTTTGTCTTTGTTGAAGATAATTTTTCACAGTGTTATCATTGAATCTATATTAAAGAAATTTGTTATTATGGATTTTGTATTGCAATATATGTTAAAAGGATTTGCTTAACCATTCCATGAAACATGTTTACCCATTGCACAGCCGATCCGGGGTTTTGAACCTTATATGTATTAATTATCAAAACAGGCCTTAACAACCAGACACAAAAAATACAAACAAAAACGCTGCATGAGTTACAATCATCACCAGGATACAGGATATAATGCAGGATATAAGAATTCCTGAGTTTTGGAAGTGATTCGGAAGTCGAACCTACATTGCAGTGAGGATATTACTTCTACCAGTCTTAAACTCCTTTAGCTAACCAAAAGTGTTAAGATAAAGAAAAATAAACAAGAACTAAGCAAGTAAAATAAGAATAAATTAGGAGAATAAGATGCGAGTGCTCAAGTTTTACTGTGTCCCATATCTGTATCACCCTTCACTGCCTACAGACAGTTGAGGAAGGGTAACTTCTTTCCAAAGTCGATCCATAGTGTTTTTTAGTAAATTAAAATCAGTTTTAAATCATTTCTATAGACACATATTTTAATGAAACTACCATTGCCTAAAGATATTTTTCACTATGCCTGGGAACTCTTCAAAGTTGGACAAGAGTCTCCATGAATTCCTTTATCTTGAAAAACCTCAAGTGTCGTGTTTATGACTTCCATTCAAGAAAGCTGTTGCTGCAATGTCCATTCACGTATGTTATATGACAGGATTTCTTTTGTGTGAATTTTATTATTATTATTTTGTACAATTCACAGGCAGTCTTTTAATTCTTTAGTCCATCTTGTGTAATTTTTTTTTCTGGGCAGTCCGTTCAATGAACATAAAGTAAAATGTAATCACAATAAGGATGTTTGAACTTATATATTGTTGAACGAAAGAACAGCAAACCGCTATTGGAAAGGTAGAAAGCATTATATTTATGTTTTTATCCCCTCTTTTTCACGTTATTTATAACTCCGGCATTATGGGTTTCAAATCGGAGGGGCTGTGAAATTCGTCTTTCAGAACTATGACTTTTTAACCATAACCTTCATTACAAATATTAAACCCATTATTTACATTGTTTTGCCAGCTTTTTGCACATAAAAACTGTGGCGTTAGATGTCAAGACGAATTTACGTTGAAATAAAATAAAAAAATAAATAAAGATTAGATATTCAATGCCTTTATCTCTTAAACAAAAAAAATTAGTTTACTTGCAGTAACTTTAAGTTGTTTTGTTTGAAAGGCGAAAACATTCAATATCTGTTGCCGTATTATTCAAAGATTTTTCTTTTAAAATACGTTTTAGTTTGTTATCTCAGTAATTGTAAATAAATTTGAGCTAAAGTTTTATTTCTTAGCGTGAATGAAATTTTTACTTTTATGGTTGAGTGAGTGTTTGAGATTATGAATGAGCGATGTCAAAATATCTTCGTTTGGATAATGTTAGGATCAGCCAAATACAAAATTCCTTGTCATGAAATTGCCGCTAGTAACCGTTTAGTGAATGTTCAACTTTAGATATTAACTGGAAGGCACCTAGTTTTAAATTAGGCCCAGAATATTTAGAATGTATTAGACAGCGTCAAAAAATATAGTAACTTGAGAAATATTTAAAAGTCGGACGCCAGATATAAATATGAGTGGACCTGTCAATAAGTAAGCGAGAAATTAAGAATTTATTGTTAGTGAAGTATTTGAATTGGTGTTAGCTAATGCGTATGTTCAGTTACTTGATTCGATAAGTACGTATAAGCAAGTTTATTTTTTCAATATTTGTAGTTCCGCTAGATGGTAGGAATGTTATCGTTACAAGGACTGGGTTTGGTCTTTTTTTCACACAACAAGTTAAAAGAACCCTTCCAACGAAAGAACAGCAAACCGCTATTGGAAAGGTAGAAAGCAATTTTTTATGTTTTTTATTCCCTCTTTTTCGCGTTATTTGTAACTTTGGCATTATGGGTCTCAAATCGGAGGGGGTGTAAAAATCGTCTTTTAGAACTATGACTTTTTAACCATAATTTTCATTACAAATATTATACTCATTATTTACATTGTTTTGCCTGCTTTTTGCACATAAAAACTGAGGCGTTAGATGTTAAGACGAATTTATGTTGAATTAAAATAAAAAATAAATAAAGATTAGATATTTAATGCCTTTATCTCTTAAACAAAAAAAATAGTTTACTTGCAGTAACTTGCATTAACTTTAAGTTGTTTTGTTTGAAAGGCGAAAACATTCAATATCTGTTTTAGCTCAGTTTTTGTTTAGTATTATTTTATCTAAAAATATGTAACTCTACATAGTACTATGCAACAAGTTAGGAATAAAGTTTTAGCTGCTATCAACAGGATTGATCATATGCAAAAAACAAACAAAATGTGCGCGAAAGTTTATGATTTGTTTTGCAGGACTGTGTTCTTTTTCATTTACAAAACTAAAAATACGATGAAGGTATTCATTAAACTGTGACGAATTGATATAGATATATTTTCTTGAAATTATATTGGCATTTTAAAGTATTTGAGAGGTATGTAAATGTCTTTGCAAATTGACAAAAAAGTAGCTTTTTGAACAATAATAAAGCGGAAACAGAAGTCTCCAAATCATTAAAAGGTTTAGATTTACTTTTCTAGATTACGTGACGAGAGTTTGCTAGATGGCAGTAGTTGTTATCATTCCTATGAATGTTTATGAATATAACTGTAGTCTATACTGCACTTTTACGAAAAACCAATGATTTAATTATCCAGTTGTGTTTACCCATAAATATGGAAATAAAGTATATTACTTACGTGAAATAAACATCAGAATTCTACTTGAAAGAGAATCGTTAAGTTATGAGGAAGAAAATAAGGCCATGTGAAAAGGTAAGAAGATAGTCGTATGCACTGTTTATGTTCTACCTTGCATATCGCTCGACAGGTCACAGAAAACTAACCTGTGTGAATCGATTATTTCTAAAGATACAAGTTTTGTATTTTTTTTATTAGTCTTGTAGTATTGTTGTTTGATATTTATTGTGAGTGTGAGAAAATATTGCAGCAGCCACTACATTAAAAAGTTTCTTTTCCAGTGTGGAAATACAAAAAGCCTGAATTTCATGCGCTGATTTATTTTCGATTTGCTTTCAGTGTTTTATGGTAAGCTTATTATGAATTTATAGTAAGTTTTACTTAAATAGATGAAAACGTGTTGATGCTGGCTACGTTTTAACATATTCAGAATTATAAATGTAAAAAATTAAAACACCGATTCAACAAGCAGTGTGAATGTGTTCAGATGGGTATCCACAGTAACCCGCGGATGTTACCATAAAATTTCGCAATTTCTCAAAGAATATTTACCTTAGATCTGCGTTACATGAATATTTTATTGTTTTGCGGTAATTAATCATTACCTTTAACCACTAAAGCAATTTCTAATGGAGAACAATACGTATTGAAAAATTAAATTTAGATGGCTTTGGTTTTGTTTTGAATTCCGCCCAAAGCTACACGAGGGTTATTTGCGCTAGCTGTCCCTAATTTAGCAGTGCAAAACCAGAGGAAAGGCAACTAGTCATCATCACCCACCGCCAATACTTGGGCTACTCTTTTACCAATAAATAGTGGGATTGACTGCATATAACAACACCCCCACGGCTGAAAGGGTGAGCATGTTTGGTGTGACGGGGATTTGAATCCGCGACCCTCGGATTAAGAGTCGAGTGCCTTAACCGCCTAGCCATGCCGGACCAAATTTAAAAGCACGTGTAATATTTTCATAATCATTTCATGATTAAATTTCATGTTATTAGTTAAGTGTCCTGACAAGAAAAAACTGTACGCTTGAACGCAATAATATTCGCCATAAATAAGCATTTCTCGTTTTATGGAGAGGGAAGAAATTACCACCTGTCACTGATGTTAGATTCGAACTTGGTTAGAATATATGCATATTATGTGCAAGCCCGCAATACGCTGCTTTAGGCTCTGACGCACTACTTTTGTGGACTAAATACAAGCATATTTGAAGTTAATTACAATTAATTACTCTTTTACCAACGAAGAGTGGGATTGACCGTAACATTATAACGCCCCACGGCTGAGAAGGTGAGCATCTTTGTTACGAGCGGGATTCGAACCTGTGACTCTTTGATTACGAGTTGAACGCCTTAACACGCTTGGCCATGCCGGGCCGATCTTAATGTAACTTGGTTAGTGTAACATTTTCTTTTCGTTACCTCCTGTTTTGAGTTATTTTATGGCAGGAAGTTTAAAATTCATGGACCGAAAAGCAAAGAAAGAATAAAATTTAGTTATAAACAGTTGCATACAGTTAAGAAGTTTTAAACTATTTAGCGTAAAGAAATTTTTTTCCTGCTACAATTTGAAGTAATTCTACAGAGAAAAAATGTAATTTTAACTTTTTTTTATATTTGATGATGGCACGATGTCGGGGAAATTGAAATAACTTGTATTGAATAAGAATAGAACAAATAGCAGTTAAAATATCAAGATTTATCGAAAACGAATTAAACTCACAGTCTGGATCATCAGTAGGAGGCCCTTACAGCTATATAGGCAATACGAAAATAGTTTCTAAGGTAGGTCTAGTTATTAACGTCATGTTTTACACTTTTTCTCATTTGCTTATAAATTGTGTTTATAGATTATGTTTATTTCCTGAAGAGTTGCTCAGACCTCTATTAATTACATACACGTAGCTCATTGGTAGGTGTGAGGGTTATAATGCTAAACACCAGGTTTCGATACCCAGGGTGGACACAGAACAGATAGTTCATTGTGTATTTTTGTGCTTAACTATTAACAAAAACAACAGAATCTAGGATTTATTTTCATGGTGATTGCGTGATGTAATTAATTTCTTAACCGTACAACCTATTTTTTCTATTACAATTGATGGATAAAAATGGCTTCCAGGTGATTAAGGCACTCGAATCATAATCTGAGGGGTCGCAGGTTCGAAACACCGTCACACCAAACATGCTCGTCCTTTCAGCCGTGGGGGCGTTATAAGTTACGGTCAATCCAACTATTCGTTGGTAAAAGAGTAGCCCAAGAGTTAGCGGTGGGTGGTAATGATGACTAGCTGCCTTCCCTCTAGTCTTACACTGCTAAATTAGGGACGTCTATTGCAGTTAGCCCTCGTGTGGCTTTGTGCGAAATACGAAAAACTAACAAACAATGCTTTACGCGAAATTCAAAAACAAGCAAAATGACTTCGTGACCCAAAGAGTAAAATATAAACTTTCTGAAATGAGCTGATACAGCAATATGATCGTTTTTTAATACCAAACGGTTCTGGGTATCATGAAGAAAAAGGTAAACACTTAATATCAGATGACTTACAGAAATAATAACTTCTTTTAACTCTGATTCGAGAGCCTTCTCACTGACGTTTGTGCATCGCTTTACCAATACTACTTTAAATTTATACAAGTAAACATTTCAAGATGTTTTGTAAATCTAAGTTATAAATGCTTATAGGCCTAAAAACATTAGTATTAAATTGTAGCTTAGGTGCTTCATTTTAAAGTATCTCGGACTAATTTTCGACAACTGATCAATGCAGTACATTCTTGTAACCTCTCTTCACGGATTCAACAGGCGTGAAACTAATTTTATTCAACTGTGTGATCCTATAAAAGATACAAAGTGGGCATCTTGTAGCATTCAGGAAAAAATGGTAAAATAAAAAATTATAGTAAATATTTCTATTTCGATATTGTTATTCAATACATGGATTTTGATTAATTAGAAATACAAAAAAGATATTGTTCACTCTTCTGAATTTTGAGGGAAAACAAACACTGACAAATAGATATTAGTTTATTCACACGTAGACTTCGACCTTACATAATTTATAAAAATTCAAGCTTTTTGAGAATGTGGTGGGAAACATGCCGATTATTCTGTTATATATTTTAACACCTATGAACACTTTTTCTTTCTTTTCTATGACGTGTAAAACAAAAGTAAATGCATGTTAGTAAAGAATTATAGTCATTTCAGCATTCATCATGACTGTAAGAACAAATTTTGATAACGCGTTCAAGTTACTCCATAATATCAGGGTCGCAGATTCGAATCCCCGTCACACTAAACACGCTCGCCCTCTCAGCCGTGGGGGCGTTATAAAGTGACGGCAATCCCACCATTCGTTGGTAAAAGAGTAGCCCAAAAGTTTACAGCGGGTGGTGATGACTAGCTGCCTTCCCTCTGGTCTTACATTACTAAATTTAGGACGGCTACCGAGATAGCGTTCGAGTAACTTTGCGAGAAATTCAAAAACAAAACAAAATATTCATAATAATGAGAGAAAATGTTAAAAATAACAAATATTATTTAACACATTTGAAATGCAAGAAAAGTAATAATTATTTTCCAACTTTTTCTAATTCAAAATGTTTCCTATTCCGTGTTCTTATCATTATTTCTCATCTATGTTTCAATACTGTATGAAAGGATGTCATTACACACGTGACTGTTTTGGTCTGAATCAATTCTATCTAGGTCAGAGTAAGGATTCAAACGAGACCCTCCATAGCACCTGCATGCATGGATGCACGTAATTTGATCCATTGTGCTGGTACAGGTATTATGTCTACAATGTGTTGTACACTTCCGTTGCAGAAGATCAATGCATTTCCATAGGATGGTGGTTGACACATGAGCTCTAACAATCCCGTTACACTCGACTTCCATATACTGTATAAATCAAAGGGAAGATTTAGCTTTAATTTATTTGCCTTTTACCAATTTATTGCTCGATAGTGACCACTCGACATATGTTGTACCAAGGTATTGTGAATTGGAAATATGGGCTCGGGAGACTTTGATCTGGACGGACAGGTATAAAATTCATCTACAGTTTTCGGATTTAATTATAGTAAGTACGACTGAATTACAAGTAATTCAAAAATTGACAATATACCTCACTGAATACACCTACTACAAGACTAGTCAGCAGTGATGGATTTCTCGTAACTTTCCACCCTGATTTCTTGCCATGTCCACCATACTGACTGATAACATTGCAACCTGTAATTGAATGAAAACCAGATAAAGCTTGGCAACCATTTTCTGGCAGAGAATCATGGATAGGACAGGCTAAAATAAATCTCAACTTCTTTTACCTGCACATATTCGTAGTTCTTTTACAAGCAGGTTCACTTAGGCACGAATCAGTAACATAGAATGCCAGTGCTATGGCAGAGGACCAAAAGTCACTCACAGCCCAGTTTTGAAACAGCCATTGCACGCAACACCAGTCTAGTGTCTGCTTCTTCTTGAAGGTGTCTGATACATCTCAGTTTTTTGCAGCTGCTCTCTCTGTATCATTAAAACCATCTGCAGCGATGACGCCAGTTTTGTAGAAGGCTTGATTTTGTTCTTTTTTGTGTAAAATAATGAGACGAAAAGTCCACTGGATCACCTTTATCTTCGGGAAGATAAATGGATGTATTTTACTGCTTACAAAATAACACACCTGGACAATCTCCTTTGAGTCACATTGGTCTACGATGAGAGATGTTGCCGTGTTGTCTCATTCCTGCTTTTGTGAAGTCTGGTTTATAGTAGTCAAGCACAACACTAATATGTGTACAGCTCACTAAAACAGTTATATACTACATTTGTGAACCCATCATGTTTGGAACACGCTTATAAAACTGTAAAGGAGGTCTTTGAACTTTGTGATAATCAGAACTTTTGATCTCGTGAATCTTCTCTAGCAATGACTTTCAAATAAAAGATTGAGAACTGACACCATGCTCAAGCCCAACCCTGAGAGTTGGTCCCCTCTGAAAGACTTCTATTTGTGAAGCGTGAAAAGTAACATTGTCATCAAGCGTTTCCTCTAATATGTCTACATTGTCAGCAGAACTATTCAAATTGTGAGGGCACTAAATTGTCTGGTACAGGAGTATTGTCATCTGCACAAAAACAATCCAAGTGATGCTGTGCTACACTGGCGTCAATTTGCTGCATCATTTTATAGCTGACAAAATGTCCACTTGCATGCAAAACCTCTAGGAGCAATTTTTATCTTGTTGCGTCGTGTACAACGAGTTCTGTACCTATATATATTTTGGTGTTGTTTTCTCCACTTTTGGAAGATGTAAACAAAATAACCAAAGCATTGTTGAGAATGTGTGTCTGGCTCTCATCAGTTTCTATGTGTTAGACATTGCAACCAGAGAACTTCATCAAGAAGTATAAGTAATTAAGAACAATGTTCACTGCATGTGCTTCATCTATTCCTTCTTAGCCACTGTAATTAGAAACATCTTTTAAATTATATTTGATCTTTTAAGTAACATGACGCAATGTCCTCACAAAAAAGTCCTTCTCATCTGTGATATCACTTAACAGTGTTTTAAAGAACTACATCTTTGAGAATATTTGTATATTTCTTCAAAGTCTGAATCGCTATCTCCACCGTAGTAGCAGGAAACACTCAAACATACTTTGTCTAACTGTTGGACAAACCAAACTTTATCACCATGATAGATCGGTTTCTTTATCAGCTTTTGAAGTGAGTAGGATGTTTCACTGGCTCCAGCCATAGACAGTGGCTGGAAATATCTATGATTAACATTATTTATAGTATAGATATGACCATGAAAAATGCAACTCTTAAGTTCAATAAGTAGTTTTTCCAAAGTGTTACTTTGCACATTTTAATATTTGGACTTAGCCCCAATGCCATTCCAGTATCCTCTTTGTCATTTTAGGATGAGTGGTACTTTGCCTCATAAGCTATAAAGTCAAGCCCAGCTATTTTGCATCGTAGTGCTTCATCTTTATCTTTAATTGAAATTATAGTACCTTCCGCATTTTTATTCAGAACGTGATGCAATATTTGTTTGCTCATGTTGAAAATCTTCTTACAAAACATGTATTTGTTCCACTATACTCCAAAGAGTTCAACTGCAGAAGACGTATACTTCTAGATGTTTTTTGGTGGTAGCAGTAGTAGCCTCGTATTATATTTTGCTCTTTCGTTTTTGAATCCTGATGATTTGTTTTATTACAGAATGATCCACAACAAATTTTTATGTACCTGCTTGGATCCTTTGACTCGGTACGCTCAATGGTTAAGTAGAAGCACTCTAAAAGACGCCACTGGAGGTACTGTCATACGGTCTTTTTCTTACTGAAAATGCCTCAACTTTTTCAGAGGCATTTGCAGTTCATTCACTTCCTTCAGCTTTCTGACATAATATACAGATTTTCAAGTTTATCAGACTGCTGCTGAGACATTTTACTGCCTGAAGTGATACTGGTTCTGCTTCTTTCTCCTCACTCATTTTATTTTTCTTATGAAAAAAAAACAACAACAACACGGAACTACATATGTACCTTTCTAGTACATCATCTCTTTATTTAACCTATATATATGTGTTAATTATGCTACATTTCTCGAAATAAGAGACATAAAAGCCAAGATGCATTTATCGATTGTTTGTTTGTTTTTTATATTTGTGCAAAGCTACTCGAGGGATGTCTGCGCTAGCCGTTCCTAACTTAGCAGTCAGTGTAAGACTAGAGGAAAAGCAGCTAGTTATCACCACCCACTAACAACTCTTGGGCTACTCTTTCACCAACAAATAGTGAGATTGATTGTAACATAACACACCCACAGCTGAAAGTGCGAGCACGTTCGGCGCAACGGGGATGCAAACCCGCGACTTTCGAATTACGAGTCGAATGCCTTAACCCACCTGGCCATTGCCAGGCCTGAAAGGAGTGTTGGGGTTTCCGTGAAACCTTATATATGTAGTGAGGGTTGCTAAAATAAGCCTAAATTAAAGCCTCAGTGTGACATTACTTATCATAAAGCCAAGTGCATAAAATTTATATTTATTATGAAAGTAAAAATACTGATTCAATTTTAAACCTAAATAGTTTCTGAATTAAGCTGTTTTCTGTTGTATCATCATAATCTTTATGTGAAAACGACTTTCTATATCCAACAGACTAGATCACGAAATCAACAAATATTTTCCAGTTTTGTTGTCTATACATTTTGTTTTATACTTTTAGTTCATTGGTCAACAACAATATTAGTTTATAATTGTGTTGCTAAACGACATAAAAGCCATTGTTGGAAGCTAGTGTTACCAAAATGTTCTAGTTCTAATACAATATAAGTTAATCTAACAGATTTTTACCAGTAATTATTCTAAAAATATGCCATAGGCTTATTTCACGAATTATCTTAAATTTGATTGACTCGTAAAGGAATTTACGAATGTTTAACTGTTTGACTGCATTTTTCTGTCTCATCGTTGGACATGTTTAAGATCGTAAAATTTATTAGTTACGTTAGCTATGAAATATGAGATTAGAGTGCATGAAGGGTTATATTTGCCCCGATATTTTTGATATATTACTAGCTATACGCAAGTAATTAAATACAAATTGTACTGTTGTATGTAAAACTGTAGAGATATAAAGGTTTGTCTTCTTGAAAGCTATTAAATATTGCTTGCCTTGTGTAATATTTAATTATCTAAAATATACTGATATTATGATAACCTTGTAAATAATATGAAAGAACCCTACGTGGGTAGAGTGAGGTCTGTAGTGACAATCAGCCAACCCATTTGTCCTTTTTCTACTGAAATATTATCTAGGAAAATTCCATTTTGTAGTACGGATATTTTAACGTAAAAAGCAACTTAACCACTTAATTACTTCTAAAGTACAGTGTCAGTTTATTTTTTTTTAATCTTAAGTGAAGTACTAGCAATTTAAGAAAACAAAAATCGAGATAAAACTTTATCCACTTGGCACAAAAGTTAAAATGAATCTTCATCCCACGAATCGTGTTGAGCAGTAACGTAAAACTAAACACTAGAGTACAAAACAACACTACATGCATTGTCAGTCGTGGACATGCCATACCCAAGTTAAACCAAAAAGCATATAAAAAATATCCATACGGAATGCAAACATATAAGCCTAAGAAGCCTTTAACAAGTAAAATATATTTTAAATTCCCTTTTGCAGTGAAAACCACACCCCTTTTTAAAAGAAGTTGATCTCACAAGCTATACTTGATTTCAAATTATATCAATTAAAAATCTTAAACAGAGAGAATACCTGTAAAAACTTTTTATACAGAAAACCTATTCCATTGATAAGATGGGAAGCATAATAAGACTACACATAAAATACAGCCTTCATAAATAAAACGCTAAAACAAAGAAAAGTATATATGTTAGAAAATCCTTTAACAACAATTTTAACTACAATTATGGACAACTATAAATGAATGAAAGAAATTATACACATTTGTATGTGTGTGTGCATGTGCCCCACCATAAACATGTAGACACTGTGTCAAAATAAATTAAATGTTGAAAATTAATTATCCAAAATGTATAGAACAGTTTAACAAACAATGTCAGAAGAAAGAGCAACTTACAATCTGAACAGAAAGTCCTTTAACACAGTCATAGTTATCTTGAAATCAATGTTTCTGGCATTTTAAGAGATTTCCAAGTTCACACCAGAATTTCTTGACTTGTACACATTTTCTTACTGCAATGGTAGCTCTCATTGTTTTGGTAGGCTGACATTGTCACAATTATTAAGTGTTAAAACCTCTGACAATTTGTTTACAGTGTTAGCTGCTGTTTCATATTGATTGGGGACCCAAAAGGAAATGCTACCCTTTCCACCATTTCAGAAGCAAGACAGATGGAAGTGTATGCCCCGATGCTGTTACCACAACTGATTCTGTTGTTGGTATAGCTACGGTGGTAGCTGCCACTTTGGGATAGTCTCCTGGTAATGGAGATGGCTGAAGAAATCATGTCAGAATTTGCTTTCTGCTTCACTGATTTTTATTTGTCAAAAACCTCCTACTTGAGTGCAGAATTTTATCTTGCCAAGGGTGAGCATACATACTAATGTGATTTATATTTCTCAGTACAGAATAATTTTATTGTGCAACTTGTAGTTTTCTATAATGCTCTGGCTTGTATTTTTAATCAGCTCCTTCATATAAGTGTGGGTTAGTTTTGAGAGTGTTGTAGGTGGCTTGGCAGCTAGAACACTAGAAACAGAGGACTTATCTGAACCCATTTTTCCATGGTTTTCTAACATTCAGTAGCAATGTAATATCACTTATATTGTGCTTGTGGTAATTTAAGCCACTACAAACATGGTGGGCCAGCTATTCTGTTGTCATCTTTTTGGAGTCTGTATATCAAATGTAACATCAAGTAGCATCTTCATCTGTTGGTGGGACTGAATTCAAAGTGAAATGACTCACGTTTATGGAGCTATCTGCAACATAGAGAAGAATAATGAAGATAGCCAACAGAATTAAGAATTTTAAAAGTCATGACTGAAAATACAGGTTCAAATAAACTCTGACTGCTCAAAGAAACTTGGTCAGGAGTGTGGGTTAAAAAACATCTTCATAGCAATGGTCTATAGCTATCCTGAACTCTATCATATCCATTCCATTAAAGTCTGGTTGTTAACAAACAAAGCTCAGAACCAGTAGGAAAGAAATTCAAAGTAAGAGTATCCACACTAATGACTAATATATATCAAACACTGCTTGAATGTCAACCTGATTTCTTCAAATATAAGAATTTATTAATACCTGGGGCTTCTCTACCAACAGACTTTTATTACCAACAACTTTGGCCACCACTCACAGAAACACTATATCTTGTTACTGGCATCACAGTCAATGTTTTCATACAGAGCTGGGATTATACTGATTTATTTTAAGAATATATTCATGATATAGAGTTCTTAAAATATTTTCATATAAAAGAAAACATAGGCATTTTATGAAGAAATTATTTTCGTTTTCTTAAGGCAAACATAATTAAAATGTAATGAAATGTAGGCATGAGATTTGGATGAACTCATCAGTAAAGAGAAAATGAAAGTAAAAGAGAACTTTACAGCAATGAATAGTAGCAGGGGAAGAGAACAAAAACTGTGCACTAATTGTGAATACTGGAGTTTTAACAGCTATTGTGTTAGTTAACTAAATTAAATCTTTGAAGACCAACTGAAATGGGCATCAAAACCTGTTCTACATATCCCCATCTGTTCTACACATCCCCACCTGTTCTACATATCCCCATCCATTCTACATATTCCCAACACAGTTTTAAATGTTTCAAGTTTCTACCACAAGAAAACCGTCACTGGTTCTTGTTAGATCAAATGGCTAATGAACACCAGAAATCAAGGGTGATTCTATCTGCAAGTATTTAATTTGTGAACATGAATAACAACTTGCTAATTTTAAAACAGTGCTGTTATTCATATAAAAAAATCAGATGAACAGGGTTTAATTCTCACTTAGCCTAAAGAAAGTTCAAATTAGTTACACATTTAAGCAGGCTCTGCATCCAGCTGGGGATCTTTGAAAAAAAAGAAATCTGTAACAACAATAAAATCCACTTGTAAAGAAACATATATACATCCCTACACTCAGTTACACAACTCCCTTCAAACATGTGATCAGTTTCCTCTTTCTTTCTTTGTGAACCTGATGATGACCGAAGAAGGTCGAAACGTTGTTCACTCCTCCACATAAAAAAATTTCTCAACCCATACCAGCCATTTTTACATATGTAAATATATTTGAAAAAAAACAAAACATTTTTCTATTTAAATAAAGGTGTGGAAAATATATAGTATTTATCCTTAGTACAGCTTCAAGTTCTGCTGTACAATTGTGTCTGTAGTGTCCCATCCAGACTTACGAACTTGGCACTGAGCAAAACACATTGTCAATGTAATAATATAGTAGACAAAGTGTAACTGAAATAGTACACAGGCAATCAGTGAAAATTGATAACTTTTATGCTTGTTTTATTTTTACTTTTCTGTTAGCATTAATTCAGAAGTGCCTATTACATTTTGGTGTATGTGGTCAATGAACAAAACAGACATTTTGAACAAATGATCACCACAATGTTCTGGAGCTAACATTTGTAATAAACACTCAAGGTCACCAAGCTGGATGAATATGTTCTTCAGTAACCGGTGTATCCACATCCAGCAGCAAAGCATGTCATGGTTCTCAAGACAGCTGGTATGGGTATTAAATTTTTCATTATAATAAAATGCTGAAGTACATTTCAAAACATTGTTATCTATTTTAATTTAATAAAAAAGTTTTAATACTCGTATCAGCTGTCTTAAGATAAATTTTTACTTCGAGCAGGTTTCTCATCATCACGAATGCCACGGTCTTGCATGCAGCACTGGCTACCAAACATCTGAGTCTGTGTAGGGGAATCCCTTGCCACTCATCCTGTGATACCTGGATCAACTGTAGTCTTCTGTGGTCTGGGGTAATTTATGATGACATTGCATGCAAACTCATTCCATTGATGTACAGTAGGGTTGAGGTCAGATGAGTATGGTGGCTGTAGCATTGCATCAACATATTCTGTTTGGAGATAGCTCATGGTGATAACACTGACCTGCTGCAAAACAGTGATGTTACAGTGGTCTCTGAGGAGAGAAACAACATGGGGGCCTTAAGAAATATTATTGAAATAGCACTGTGCAATCAAGTTTCCCTTGATAACTGTTAGAAGTTCTCTATGGTTGCTTCAAATGCCTCTCCATAATATTATGCGAGATCCACCACAGCAGTTGATTTTTCTAATGCAGAAGTTGGCATAACATTCACCCTCTTTTCTCCAGACATGGTGCTATCCATCAGCACCTTCCAGAACAAAAAATGTGACTTGTCTGTCAAGAGAATGATGTTCCAGTCTCTTTATGTCCACCTCTCCAGTTGTGCACATCACTGCAACTTTGTGTGGCTACATACCATAGTAACACAAGCACTATTGACAAGTCCACATGCTTCAAGCCCATCATTATGTAGGTGGCAACATACACTCTGACTGCATATACAGTGGTTAGGTAGTCCTAGTGAATCATGTGAAGTGTGAGTAGCAGTTCAGAATTTGTCACATAAGTGCATCAGATGGATAACCCTTATCTAATGTTGCATTTCTGAATTGGATACTGTTGATCATCAATTAAGTTCACCTAACTATGGTATTGAACCAGCCACACAATGGTCATCTGAACATTTTGCTGGCTCACACTCCCTTTCCGTATACCAGTAGCATTGTGACATTTGTTGTGTGATAAATACAGTTAATATTCCATAGTCACTACGTCCAATCCTATGTAGCTCCCATTTTCCACCCCCTACAAACAATTCACTTGACAACATTCAATTGCAAACAGAAATAGGCTGATTTGACATAGGATGGTGAGGATTCAATAAGTTGTGTTACAAGTGTCAAGGAGTGATAATTTCATCTTGCATGGCCCTCAGTTCATATGATGAATGAAAAGTTCATATTTACAGCTGTGGGAAAATTATTTAAAATAAAACTATGCATTTTTATTGACTGCTAGTGTACTATATGCTCTTCTCTGTCATAAAAAAATCATACAGAACTAAATAAATAATATAATATTAAACATATAATAGTCCTAATACTGTAAACAAATATAATTAATTGTTATTGTTTTTGAATTTTGCACACAGCTACATGAGGGCTGTCTGCACTAGCAGTGCAAGACTTAGAGGGAAAGAAGCTAGTCATCACCCCCCACTGCCAACTCTTTTACCAGTGAATAGTGGGATTGACAGTAACATTATAATAACTCCAATGCTAAAAGGGCAAGTATGTTTGGTGCAACAGGAATTCAAACCCACAATCCTCAGATTACGAGTTGAATGCTTTAACCCACCTGCTCATGCCAGGCCAGTATAATTAATTAAACTCACTTTGCAAACATAACAACTGATGTGTTTCACTTTTTAGTTTTATTCAGAAACTCATCACTCTTATCTGTGATCTGTTGTCAGTTTTTTATTGCTTAGAACTCATGCTTCTGTCTCTCGTAAAATTTCCTCATGTAGTATTATGGAAGAAAATCTTATTTTTCTAGCTTGTCAATGTCTTAAGCCATCTATACAATATATTATTCTTTGTTTCACAACAAATTGGATTTGTATTTGTTGTATCTGTTGAGATAATGAATGTAAGTCTAGAAATGATAATCTAATCATTGGTTTGGCCAAGTTTGAGGTTCAATGGTCAGTTTAAAGTGCTTACATTACAAAGAACATCAGAATATTGAAAAAGAGTTCAGAGGGCCACTAAGATAATACCTTTGATGGAAATGTTATATAATAATAAGTTAGTATCTCCGAAATTGCTTTCTATTTCAAAAAAAAAAAAAGTAATTGGAAATCTGATGAAGATTGGTAAGATAAATAAAATTTAGTGTTTTATATATTTTTTCATAGATATTGGTGAGAATGGTAGGCCAAGTAGACATTAAATATAGATTTCAGTAGATGGGAAAACCTTATTAAACCAAAAGGTTCCTTGCACTTAAATTGCTTGTATGTTTCCTACAGTAATTACCGACAGACTTTTTCCTTACTTGAAAAGATTTGTTTGTTTGTTTTGTTTTGGAATTTTGCACAAAGCTACATACTTAAAGAACATTTGCTCAAACCAGCAACTTGGAAAACAATATTTCAAAGCTGTTTTATCTCCAAAAAATCTAATTTACCATGTTTATATCTTTATTTTATATATATATTGATAAATATCTGTAACTGCTCAGAATGGATCACAAAATTGTCCTTCCAAACCCTTATCTAAATGTTAAAGGTACATGTATATTTCAGACTTATTGAACTCAAAACTAGAACAGCAATCCCATTATTCACACTTTCATTCTGAACAGAATCTTCTTTTATGAAATGTACTTATCATGCAAATTCGTTTCTTCTCTTGCTGATGAAACAGTACATTATTCAAGAAAATAAAATTTCTAAAGCATCAATCAATCTATTTCAACAAACAGCTCTTGCACATTCACAACAGTTTTGACATGTGGCAAGATAAAGCAAAACACACATGCTTTTTCACGTTCTTTTCCTAATTAGAATTGTTTCTTTCCTGAGAAAGTACAACTTCTTTTAAATACCACAGCAAGAATGTAGCCCTCATCCTTACTGGGTTTATTAGTCCACTTGACACATTGAAATGGTAATCTTTTAACCTAAGAAGAACGCCCCTTTTCTCATTTATCACAATGTTGAACATCAGAAAGATCGTGCTCTCATCAGTTGCATTTCTCAAACTTTTTATTTAACCACTTTTGAGTTATCACTCTTTAATTATTAACTGTTATTTTCTTTTCTTAAAACAAACAATTTTATTCTAAGTGCTTCCTCAAACCTAAAAACAATAATTACCCATTATGCTAATATGCCTAATTTTCAGAATATTTCTTATATTTAGTTTAGAAACATTTTTATTGTGTGGGTTTCAAGTCAAGTGAAATGTTTTTACTGTACATGGAAGGAAACTGAAATCTCTATTCCTGAAGCAGATGTGTTCAAATTGAGAAAAAAAGACAGCCCAAAATAATGTACTGCAGATCTTTTTAAATGAATTCATTAGTTAATTTCTTTTATTTTGTAGCCTATTTAAAAGTATTGATAATGATGGATTTTTTTGATTTTTCTTTTGAATAGGTAGTACTAAATACCAAAATATTTTAATGTTTTACAGCTCTAGTAAATCTGAAATATAAATGTATTAAGAAAAAGAAAAGGTACATGAGAATATTCATATGCATAGCAGTTATTAAAAATAATTAATTTACAAGTTATTGACAGATTAAGATAATTTTAAAAGTAACAAAAACAGGTAACAGTCAAAATTATATTAAAATGTTCCGATACAAATAAATATAAGGGTTCAACCTCAAATATGTTAATACATCAGTATAATAAAGTAGCAATTTAAAATTATCAGAACTGACTACAACACATTTTTTATGAATGAGAAATTTGTTTGAGGAACCCTATTCTCTCATTGATAAGCAGTAATCATTAGTGCATAGGCTGAACTGGATACGAGTTTTTGTCAGATATTGTATAGTCACCAAACTAAAAATTATAAATTAAATACATGTATTATGTAAGTGAAATTTCTAATTTCCATGTATGTGTTAGACTTATAGTTAAGAACCATCTGATTGAAAAAGATGTTTTACATGTAGGTTTAAAAAATTGTCCTTAATGGTGAGGAGTTAGAAGTAGATGTAGCAAATTTCTGCCTTTTTACTCCTAATATTCCAATATGTTATTGATGTTAGGTTGTTTTTCTTGTGAAAAAGAAATGGAAGAGATAAACCAACCCTCTTTCAGAATATGAAGTTCTGTAAGTTACATGGTTGATCTTGGTACATAAATTTTCAATATCTATTAAATAAACTTCTATCATCTCCTATTTCTTCTACAAATAAAACATTTAGAAAACTGACAAAGTTACTAGATCCTACTTGGATACTCAGTTTTATTGTTCCAAGATCTGCCATATACAGGGTGGTCGCTAGAAAAGCAGAAAATTTGAGGGTCAGATGAGATCATGAATAAAATGCATGATTTTAATATCATAAAATGCATTTTGAGCATCTATGAGTGTAATATGACATATGCCTTTGTAAAAATAAATAGCTGTTTGACAAATTTTCCGCTTTTCTAGTGACCACCCTGTAGTTCCTCCATTGGTACAGATCATGTGAGAAATGTTTCAAATAGGTTGCTGCAGCCCATAAATGTGCACGTTTCTTTATTGTGAAAAGTAAGCCGAAATACTCCATCAAAAATCTAAAAAGTGTTACAGAGTAAGTTTAAACTTACTAAAATTATTACAGAGTACTTTTCACATAAATCTATGCTTCAAGATTTCATCTAGAGTAAGGCTGAGAATGAGGAAGCATCCATAATAACCAGTTGTGGATAACTTTTGAGGGAGATAGTGAAACATGGATCAGGGAATAAGTTCAAACAAATCTTTATTTCGAACTAGTCTGCTAACACGAAATACAAATGACAAAGGTTCACGAGATATTTATGTAACTACTAAAACAGAAATAACAGACTATATAATACCTACCTTTATACATCTTACAAGTTGGTTAAATAAATAGTTTTGCAATTGATTCATTGATCTCAGAAACGTTACCTTAATATTTTTTCCTGCTTATCATACAAGTATCAAATAGTTCTGAAAACTAAACCAACAAAGTTTAGACTTTCTAACAACTCTGAATGAACACATAATGACCAATATGTATAAACTCTGCCTTTTATCCATTTGAAGATGTAATTCATATTACATTTTATAAACAAGTAAAATCCAATAAATAAATATATTTGCAAAAATAATCTGATTTTTAGCTCTAAAAACATCCTTCTACTTTATTTTTATATTAAGAATTTGAGAACTGCCAGATCTACACTTACAAAGCAAACAAATATTCATAGTTTGTGATATTCCTTAGCAACCTTAATTTATAAAAATTAACTGTTTTGAAGTGTACATTACAATGTTTTATTTTTAAAATAATATACTTGGCTTTGCTCCACAATCATGGACCCTGTTTCAATTTTGTTTTTCAGTTGTTTTTTTTTAATAAGAAAGGCCAAAAATCTAAAGAAATGTTTAAACTGCACTAAAAACATGCTCATCTATTTCCAACAGACCTTTATAAAATGTTATAGAATAAGGAGAATATATTGCATATAAAGACACACACGTATGCTTCTAAGACAAGCAGTCTATTTACAGTTTTATCATAAGTAGAACTTTTATCGTGCAGCTTTGTCTTAGAATAATTCAGAAGCAGCTAACATAACAGTTTATCCCACAAGTACTGGGGAAAGTTTTTAAAAAAACAAAAGTAAAATCCATTCTAATTTAAAATGGAGAAACTAGTATACAGTTTTAGAGAAAGAGTTTTTAATTTTGTTCTGGGAGAAACAGAAAAAATAGCTTGTAAATTATTCCCAAGTAAAGGTTGAAGAAACTGCAAGAGATCGTGACTGTGCAAGTCTAGTCTCCGAAAAAGTGAAGTACACAGCCTATATGCAACATTATTCATAGTATTAAGAAATGTAGTATACTTTTAATCATATGAGAAGTAGAGGAAAGCTACAGTAATATTGTGCTGCACCTTCAGTTTAAAGGAAAATAAACAGCTGATAAGTTGCATCTTTTTCCTCAAGAAATAAATAAAAAAAGACAGTTACCATATTGAAGTTTTTTTTTGTGGGAAGAACAAAAATACAAATTTTTCTTTACAAGAAAAGAAAAACCCACCTGTTTATAACTTTAATCTTAATAAGAAACACAAAGCCTGAAGGATCACCATTTTTTTACTGAAAGTCATTTGCAAACTTTTCTTTACAAACACATTGAAAAGGATACTAACTTGTATTCTTGCTATGAAAACCTATGAAAGGTTTTAATTTACAACTCATTTAGAGAAATTTATTAACCATTTGATATTTGTGTTATTTTTTTAATTTCCTCTTACTCTGGCCCATCTTTTCTGTATAAATCCAAGTCAGATTTATTATTTTTTACAGTTTTATCAGTTTTTCTATCAATTTTAACTTCTAAAAACACTTCATTGTTGTATCTTAAGATGTCTCACACAACAAAGAACTCCTCCCACAATAAATTTACATTATGTTACAAAAGTACATTAATATAACAAAAACTAAATTAATCATAAAACTTATTATTTACTATGATTCAAAATATTAAAGCTTAGAACTAGAATCTGCTTAAGATATGCAATATTTAAGCTAGTGAAAAGTGTTTATTTCATTGATTTGTTCCCTAGCATCACAATGGGGCCCAGTTATTGTGTTTTGACATCAGTAACGAGGCCTAGAAACAAAATTCATATGGTTCCCATAACAATACCACAAATATATAGAGGCTGGCAAAATTTTGAGAAGTTTTTTCCCACCTACAAATAGATTTCATAACTGTATAAACTCTTTAAAATTAATTTCAAATATGAATAAAAAATGAGTGATTTCCATAACACTTCAAGTATCAAAGTAAACTTAAGTACCAAGTTCTATTGTACAATGCAAAATAAATTACTTTTAAAAATAAATTTCAAATAATTCAATGTCAAATTAAACTACTACTAATACACTGCCTCCACCAGTTTTAAAGAAAATTGTGTGGAATAGCTTTAGGTAAAATTCAAGGTTAAAATAATAAGGAAGACACACAAGGTGGAAAATTTAACTTTCTATTAAATAGACAAGATCAGTTCTTATTAAAATCTTTTTTCCTATTGAAACCACAGAGTACACTACAATGTCATTTTCATGATTTCTTACAAGTTATGTGTGTCAATACCTTTTTTGTTGGTATGAGTTTTAAAATTAATGTTGGAGATGATTAGATTCTTGCTGACTACTTTCAGGTACAGAAAATGAACTTAGTAGAGGTAGCTTAACATGTTTTGGAGAACTCCGAGTCTGTTCACACTGGGGCTTTTTACATGTTCAGTGTTTGGTTTGTTTGGAAGAAATGGTTAAAAGAAAGTTCAATTGCCAAGCATACTGAACCAAGTTCACCTGAAGTGGTTGTCTAAATCTCTTTCACTAATTAACTGTTTCAATTTGCTTGATAAACTAAACTATGCACCATAGCAGAACTCAAGTTCATTATCAAACAGGAAATTAATGACACATTTTACATTACCAAAAATTAGATTTCCACATGTAGTTTTGATATTGCAGTAGTATAACAAGTCATGGGTATGTACGTAGAAATATGTCCAAGGGTAAATAGTGGACAACAGAAGAAAAAAAGTCAGTTTTAGAAATTTTGTCAAACAGAATTCACACTTAACGTGATTAAACCTACAAAAATATCTGCTACTTTTCGTGAACGATTTTTCACAGAATTTTCAGGTAGTTCTCAAACTACTTTAAAACTTAATATGGGACAATAAGTTTCATGGATACAATGGGTAAAAGTGTAGAACAGGATGAAAGTAATTTGTAGAAATCAAAACTTTGAACCTGATCACTACCATTTTGGTTCTTAAATGTAACATCATTCGTTACTACTGTTGTCTTTTAATTTCTGTCCTCACAAAATGCAGCCATTTTCTTCTGTTTTTACAGATACTGTGAAAACAAGAAAAAACTTTCCAGAATAGCCATTACCCTTCTCTTTCATTTTTTCTCCCTAGATTAATAATAAATAAAATAACATTGCAGAAAACAGTTTTGGAATTACTACTATACTGAAAACAATACCAGATAATCCAACCATTCATTTGTAAAATGGACAGAGTCCCATAATTATGCAATATCCATACTATGAAACAAGTGATGATAAAAATGCAAGTAAACCAGATCATTTTCAAAATACTTGAGGCACCTGAGAAACAGCCTAAAATTCTGTTAATGAAGACTACAAATAAAACATGTTATTATCACAAGTGACATTAACTAGCTACTGATCAAATCTGAGCCCACTGTTTCAGCACAGTGGTGCTTATTTGTCATTGATGGGGTGTATCAAGAGTAAATTATAGCTACAAGTCAATTTTGTTTTCAGTTGGTATAGTCCCAGTTAACTGACCGAAAGTTTCAATGAAGTATTTAAGACATGCATTCATATCACGTACATAATCAGTGCTTTGATGATCAACTTGAAGGAAGTACAAGCAACTTTAAAGGAAAATATATAACTGTACTTAGATTAATGTAAAAATATATGTCATTTATAAACTTATACCTACAGTTTCTAAGTGTAGTAGTGAAGGAAAATGAAACAAAATGTTAAAGAAATATACTAATTTCTTGTCATTAAGTAGAATTAATTGGGCCTTATTTTCATGAAATAATTTATATGAACCAATTCAACAATAAAATAATAACATTATACTGCATAATTTCCACTGAAATTTGAATACATGGGTTAGTGCTTAGGTTAAAAGCATTAATTTTTTTTTACTTTGGGAGAAGGTTGTTAAATGGCAAAAAAACAACCTGTAAATGCAACAAATAATGATTAAAAATGAAAAAAATATAGTGCAAGAAGTAACTTTACCATAGGTCAAAACCGTATACATCCACACTAAAGATGGAAATAAAAGTAAATTTTCACAGTGTTATTGTTTAAAAAACTTAGTAGAAAAATTAGTACAATTCTTTAGTCTGAAGTAATAAACAAAAAGCAAGCATTTCCATCAATAACAAAAAAGTGATTTATGGTGATTCTTTCACAGCTGAATTACATTCCTCCCACTTTTTCATCATTGTTACCAATTCAAAAGAATTAAGTGTAATTTCACTGGTTTGTGCATAACAAATTGAAGTGCAATCTAATTTTTATCTAATAGTAAGTCAAGACAATCTGTATAATTTACTGAAGCTACCAAGAAAATTATTTTAGCTTCTGGTGGTATTAATTTTAATGTCCACTTTAATGTTAGGCATTTGCACCATCAACTCCCACTGGGATGTTACTTAGATGCTGTCCTTTTGGGTCTGTTTCAAGCTCTTTACAAAGCTTCAAGCAAAACCAGCGAGATTTAGAATAATGAATAATTAGTACACTGTGGACAACTTTATATAATTGGAATATGTTAATGAACCTTGAAAAATCTTTAAACCTAGTGGAATTTCTTACATAAGAATGTGTAACACTGTAGAATTATTTTCTACATATATTAAGTACCAAGATAACTAACTATAAAAAGATGTTGGCATGAGATCACGCTGTTGATGAGATGTTGTGCAACTCAAAGAAGCCTACATATAAAACATTAAACAAACATTTGGCTTTGGAGAGGGAGTGCGTATTGTGTCTATATATAAACGTATGTAGTTGGGAATAAACTGCTTTTGCAGTTTATGTTACTTTACAAAATACATCTAAATTACGACAATGTTTGCCACTGCTAAAAGTTAGATATAAAATTAGTTTTCAATTTATTACAACCAAAAAATAATACGTAACAAACATCCTGCCCTTCCGCTGTACTACGATATACAAGGTGAAAATGTACTGTACTGACGTTAAGTTACATAAAATAATTTAAAAAACAACATTAAAACCAGTAATTTGAAATAAGCAGTATGATAAATGATATTTACCCGAGATTACCAAAAGGCAATAAACAAAGTTTTTGTTAAGAAGGGATCAAATCATTCTATTATTTTTTCAAAGCTACAACTGGAAATATGGCTATACAGGTTATGGAAACCATAATGGACTCCTTACACCTTACAAAAAAATTCAATTCCAATACAACTAAACATTCCCCCCCTCATTGTTTAACCTTTCACCTAAAATTACTCCAGTTTGGCCAAACATGCTGGCGAGATATGGAATTTTATACAATAACATCCTAATCAACATTTATACGTCTTATTTTGGATTGAAGACCACATATTTCTGAGGTCTTTTACAGACATTTTATGACTTGTTATTATTTTCTTAAAAATGCATGGATTGTTCTCTCTTTTGTAAAACTTGAATCCATCATGATTTTCTCTAGACAGTTTCATCTTACTTGCACAGATTCCTGTAATGAAAATATCTTCCAGGTAAAAAAAAGGTGTATCCAGTGCAGTTTCATAAAGCAATGGGACAATGTCTGTAGAAAATACATAACCAGTTCCAGAAAGGTAGTCTGGATAAACACTTGCAGTAAAAAACGAGTCAGGGATATACCACTTGGAACGTCTATCCCGCACAGGCACAGCTCCACTGATGAGACATCCAAGAAGTAACTTTGAGTGACCTTTCTTTTTAAGGTAGTTAAGAAGATTGAAAACATTAACAAACATATCATCATCAGTTTTCATAATATACCTTGCATCAAGACAGGTGTTGTTCACCCACTTCAACAACATAACAGATTTGATTGTTAAATTATTATACGAATCCAAGAAGTCTTCTTGAATGATGTCAGAATAACGTTCACTTTCTTTTAGAACTCTTGAAGTCAAGTTTACATCACCAGTTTTTCCAATCATAAAGTACATTTTAATATTATTTATTTTGGTAAACTGACCCCATGTGTTTCTAATGGTATAACGAGCTACAAAATTTGGAATTGCAGAACAAACAATGATGACAAGAAATGGTTTCTTCCCTCCTACATCATTACACTCATCTGAAGGAGAAAGTAACAGTGTTTTATTACTTGGAATAACTAGCTTCCTTAAGTCTTTCTGTGCCAAGATCCAAGCCATATCTGATGGTGGGTGAACTGTTGGCTGATGAAACAATCCTAAAAGTGCTATTCCCCAAATGGCCAGAAAGCACAGAGCCCAAAGAAAGCCATTTCTCAGCATTTTCATTATTCCAGTAAAAACTTTTTTCTTATTTGGATCTGAAAAAAATAATAATAAAAAGGCATAAAAATATTTATTAAAACAATTTTTTTAAACTAGCAATAAAAACCACAGTATTATGGTTATTTAACACAAATTAACACATAAGTACTGGATAAACAAAAACATCTATGATGGACATATCATGCCAAATCTCGTACTCTGTATCTTTCATAAATTTTCCAGAAACAAATAATTAAACAGCTTTCCACAACAAAGCTGTGAGAGCTACAAATGTGCATGTACTTTCTTCAAGGTTAACTGTCAAGTGTGTGTGTGTGTGTGTGTGTGTAAAATTATGTTGTCTGTATTGCAAAGTGTTTACAATTATGAAATACTGTGTGAAAATATAATTCTTGTCCATGTTTAGTTTAATTGGTATAACAGCAAAAAGTCTGCTCACAGTCTACTGAGATACAAGAAAGTGGGCCAATATATCTTGAGCATCCACACTACCATTTCAGCATCAAGTTATCATTCATTTTAGAAGGTCTCAAAGCTCAGTTCATGTTAACTCCAACTGACAGGCTTTGACAGTTACTTACAGAAATGAACCTTAAGTTTTTCTTTCAGAATTACACCTTTTAAAAAAAATAATGAATTCTACCTGTATAATTAGTAATCAGTGGTTTGTTTTACATGTTCGTCAGGAATAATCTACAGCTTACTATTCAAGAACAAACTAGAACACAATCAACAACTAATTAAACACAGTTTCTGGTATAGTAAACACTTATCACCTTACTATGGATAATATTAAATATTTTAAATTTTAATTAAAAATAGTAAAGATACGACACAAAGAAACACAGTTTATAAACTTACTTTAAATTCAATATCATAACATTCATATGCATAATATTTTTCTCTATTGTATACTTGCCTGGCGAGCTATTAGTAGGTTTTTGAACTGACCACTTATATTCAAGAAATGTTTACTTGCAACATTTACATGTTTGACTTGTCAAGCTTCCATGAATTTTTTAAAATGTACACCAACATGTACCACTTAGAAAAATGAATATTACTTATCTTTTAACTTGTAGTATATGCAGTCTTAAATATGTAGGGCATAATTCTAATCCTTCACATCTTAGGATTAACTTGCACAGATTACAAAGTAAAAAAGATTTTTCTCATACAGTTGAAACAGGTCACTTTAATAAACACTCATTGAATAATGTATTTATAATAGCCATTTTACAAAATATATTTAACAAAGTTATTAACAGAGAGAGAGAATATTAAAAACAACAACTGTGGACTAAATCAGGACTTACAATATAAAAATGCAGAAACATTAATAAAAATATTTTTATAAAAACTATTTCAAATTCAGATCTGTAATTTTAGGCACAATAAATGGAGGTAAAGGAAAAAGAAACAGGAAATGAGTTTGTTTTGAAAGGTTTCACAAAAAGATAGACACTGCTTTTGATAAATCTGATAATTTTATAAAATTTTTAAACAGTTATTGGAATTAAAAAATAAGAAAATTCAATGTTTACAAAGTATGTTTTTATTGATATAAAAGATGCAAGTATAATTCTATTAAAAACTTTAAATGAAAACAATTTCTGAATAACCTCTCAAAGCAAAAAAAGAAAAAATATATCTTATTTTGTAATAGATTTTAAACATAAAATATGATAATTTATCTTTACCATACCCTATTCATAAGTGTTCAGGACAATGCTTTTCCTTCGAAATTATTACAACCTACAGTCAGTTTTAAATACAAATCTATTGGATTTTTTGAAAATTTTAAAAAAATTATTGAAAAATTTATTCCTTTTCAAATTGATAATTTACCTTGTATTTATAGTAACAAAGAATTTAAGGACACTTTTTACAATGATATAGTAAAAGGCGATTTAGAAGTAACAATAGATAATAAATAATATTTAAAATAATGGTACTAAACTGTTTTAAAAATCTAGAAATTAATATTGATAAATACATTATTAAACTGAGCAAAAAAAACATTTTCCATTGATTCTTTTTATGTGTGGAAACTACATATTATTAAACGGATTAAAACTCAATCAAGAACCTTAAATTTATCTAGATATAAAATATACTTGACAATGTGTTTGAAAATGAAAGACATTTCTAGATACATTTATTTATTATGCCTATTGGTAAAGGTGGAAATAATTTTGTACTTGTGTGTTAAAAAAGGTACATCCAAATTTTAGTTAATGAAATATGTAACAAGTATTTTATACAAAACCTGCTTGAAAAAAGATACTATTATTATTTATATAAACTTAGTGGAATATTTACATAAACTTATAATTTTCCATTTTCATATGCTATTCCCAAACTGCACAAGAATCCTGTAAAAGTTAGATTTATTACTGATTCTTTAAATACTGTTACCAAATCCATTTTCACTGAACTTAACAAAATAAGAGATATTTTTGTTTATCAAAAATTCAAAAAGTTTTATGGATTATAAATAATAATACACCAATTTATAAAATGTCTCTAATTACATTCTTTACAAACAACCAATTCTGTCACTGCCTATTATTTTACCACATTATACACCATAATAGATCTAAGAAACCTTGTTGTTACTGCAAAATATAAATTTACTGAGATCAGATGCAAAAAACACTATACTTCTGTATTTATAAGAGTTATATAACTTTTAATCAAGAGTCTATAAACAAATGACAAGTATTTTAATGAGTACTAATTTCTCTTCAATTATAGCCAGTTTGTATCTGTTCTATAAATATTTATTTAAAAAAGTTTGAATCACAATTAATCTAAAAATATATATTAATGATTTAATTTCAGCATGCAAGTTAAACTGCCCCAAATAGAAATATATCCTAAGGAACTGACAACACAAAAAAGCCAATTACAATGATTGTTGAGTTAATTATTAAGATAGAAATTTATACAAATAATATACAAGGATAGCTTAAGTATTGTAGGATTTGTAGTAATGTACTGTTCATAATATCTAATATTAATCTATTAACATATAAACCAATTTCTCATGGGTTTGAAGAAAAAACTTTAAATATTTTAAAATTATTTTATAATAAATACAGAAAATATTTGCACAATATCGAAAATAGTGATTCAAATAATTGTGCACAATGAAAAGTATTTTCTAAAATTCAAATTTGTCATTGAATATTTCATTTCTTGTATAGGCAGATTGATGTAGTAGTTATATCACCTTCCCTTCATATAAGACCTGCTACCATGTGGATCTCTTTAAAATCATTGATGATCCAGATTGTAGCATCTCAGGGTGGGAGCTATATTTTATTTTGGTTTAGTAATATCTTTGTATTTATGTCCAAAAATCATTGTAGGCTCAAATGCTATCTTCAGGGAGAGTTTTGCTGTCTTTTCATTGATATATTTTATTATTTTTTGATGCTTTATATTAAGTTTGTTATTTTGTTTTTTTGTGATTAATTAACAACCTTTCTGCTTCTGGCTGGAAATACTGAAAGATGGTAAAGATGTGGGGATATTTTAAGCTAGAACACCCATGTTTGCTCAAATTATTATTATTTTTAATAGTGTGATGCTGATAAAGTTTAGATTGAACTGGATAGAGAGAATGTACCCTCAATGCAAGCTGGGTCTTATCTCCATCAATATCTCTAAATACAAAAGGAATATTACATGGTGACCCAACTTTAGATCTATCCCACAATGTTAGATGTTTGTATTGTGGCTGTAAAAGTTTTATTTTTCTTGCTCATAAATCTACAATTATACTCCAAGTATAATTTATACTATATTTTAAAATTAATCTCACTTGCTTCATACTTTATACAAGAATTGTATACAAGTACTAAGCAAATACATTATCTTGCATCATGCATCCATCTTGAATTCACTCTTCAACAGTAGTTGTAGTTTTACCAGTTGAATATTTTTACCACTAAAAACTCTACTATTCTTGTGAAGTATGTTAGAGATAATAATGCATTATGGAGACTTATTTTACTTTCTTTCCTTGCTCTGCTTCTTGCGATTACTATTTGGGAAGGACCATGTCACTTTGTCATAAACACATTTGGAAAAATATGGTTAAACTTTAAGAACTTGTGTATGAAACTATTTCCTTAGCAAATGGATAAATTAAACTACATATGTAGTAGTCTCCGATTAATTATTCTGTAAAAACAAAGTTTTGATCAAGTTTATTGCACTTCTTTTTTAGGATTTCAGCTTTTTAGGGTAAGAATCAGCCAAACTATAATTATTTATTACATAATTTTTATTTCTGTTTTTTAATTGCAGATTTCGTAAGAGGACATGACATAGTATTAAGTTTTAAACCTAGTAAATTTAAATCTAGTATTAAACCAAGAATACCATTTCATCTTTCAATTCAATGTGCAGTCCTTTTTAATTATTCACAGAATGAACAAAAATTTACATTCAAATAACTTTATTGACCAGATTTTAAACTTTTTCCTTGCAGTATGTTTTACTTATCACTGAAAGCTTCTGCACTTATAAATATTTAATTTGATTAGTTTATTTTTATACACATTTATTTCCTAAAATAACATTTTTAATAAGTTCTCCAATTTCCTGTAAATGTATTGTTTACATAAAAAAGGCAATAACTGTTTTCTCAATGTCAATGTGCTCAATGCACGTGTAATTTGAACCTCTTTAAACTTTTAATCACTCTTCCTTAGCCTTGTTTGTATGATGTATGGTAATTACTGCCTCACTGAAAGTATCTCTCCAAATCATTGCACAGAACAGTTTTTATTCAGTTAAATTAATTTTTCTTGTATAGCCTTTTATCTGAATTGGTTTTGCTCGTGGATTTGTTGTGTAACAATCACTCAAAAAGTATTTGTATTTAAACTCAATTGTTCTATTTTATGAGAACTCACATTTACTGTCTTTAAATTGTCAAAAATAATCAAACCCTATTTTGGCTTAATATGGTGATTTATGAAACAAAAAATTTATTTACGATACTCAGCAATTGGGTTTGATTTGTCCTAAGTTTACATTATCCTACAGAAAAATTGTATTTCCAATAATACTTACCTTCCTCACACTTCAGGTCCATCCCAACTAAAGTTTCTCATCTCTACAATTCTGAGCATCGGCATGATGTAGACCTTGCTTG
Organism: Carcinoscorpius rotundicauda; assembly: GCA_011833715.1. Classification (NCBI taxonomy): domain Eukaryota; kingdom Metazoa; phylum Arthropoda; class Merostomata; order Xiphosura; family Limulidae; genus Carcinoscorpius; species Carcinoscorpius rotundicauda. The sequence continues at coordinate 17,848,248 of CM022399.1, read as the reverse complement.
CTTCAGTCTTTATACCTCACTATATTGCCCCTAGGATATACAAGTTTTGGGATTCTCCACCTATGTCAGTGTGCCCTCTGCACAAAATCTGTATATAAGCTCCCTGTTATTACTTCTTATTCACTTTTTCAAGACTGGCAAAATAACCAAGAATAAACTCCAGGAAAATGTAAAATTCCAAAACACATTAATCTCACCACACACTGACAAGATGTAGGAGTCAATTAAGATAAGATCAACATCGAATGCTTCCACTTAGAAAGATGTGTAAATTAAGATATGGTATCCCAGTGGGGTCTGCTCTACTCCTGGAAGTGGTATGCTATTTTCTCAGGTGATATGAAATCCAAAATATAGGCAGTAAAGGCTAAATGACTACAGCGTAAAAATCATGATATCGTGAGAATATACATGCAAGAAGGAACATATTCCAAAACTGGTTCCTGGTTCCTCCTGCAAAATCAGACTCACCTGCTTTAGAAATATTGTATGTACTCAAAAGAATCATCCAGTTTCCAACCACACAGGAGAGGTCCTACACCTTGTTGTTGCAAAGGACTGTAGACCCAAAACTAGATTCAAGGTGTAATAGCTACAAGTATTGGACCCACAGTGTGATATCTTTATATTATAGTAAAATGATATTAAAAGATCCCAACTTGAAAGCTACAGAATACTGCATAGGAGCCACCAGAATTATGAAGAAAGGAATGCAGTACTAAGTGAATAAGTTATACTCTCAACCTGAAGAAGCCAAAATTGGAATTACATGGTACATTCACACCTCATTCAACTTAAAACAAACAAACAAAGGATAATCTGGCCTGGTGGACAGGGAAAATTATTAACCTAAATTCTAACTACCCCAACTGAGAAGCAAGGAAGCATTTCCTGCCCCTAGAAGTATGAGAATGATGTAGAACAAACAAATTTTAACCAATAGCTCAAGGACTTGGTGCTCGACACATGAAATTAGGAGTCAAGGATCCTCTTTCATGATCATGGAATGTGATTTAATAACCAAAAAGAAAAGCCATACTCAACACAATCAAATAGCTAAGTGTCACCTATGAACAAGAAATACGAGGTGGTTCCTGCATAGGCTAGTCCCACTCCCATTAGACATATGGGAAAAGCAGCCAGGGTTATGTGAGGAAGAGGATGTAGTTTTGCCTTCTCCTTGAGTCAAATAAAAAGTGTTCAAACATTCACAAGGAACAGACATCTGTCCATCACTCCAGCAACTGTAAATTTGAAGTGGAAGGACTCCCCTCCTCCAGTTTGAAGAAAGGGGAGAAACTTTGCATTGGGGAGTCCTGAAGAATGATGCTTCAGAGACAGTGCAATAGGTGAACCATTATTCCTATTCTGAAAAGTTAATCACCTCTAATTTATTCAACCTTAGGGTCAGTAAGGAGAGGTAAAATCCCTTTATGCTTCACTTATGATAACCCATATTATGTATTGTACCAAATAATTGTGCATCACCTGGAAAGCACCAAGGTGGCCTTATGAAACATTCCATCTTGCAACTCATTACTACCATGGCTTTTTATTTATTAGTCTACTGATAGCAACTGTGCAACTTAAAAGCATACCTGACCAGACAACACTGAACAGTATCCAACTGATACTAATAAGAGGGTCCCTGAAAAGGAATGGAATGACACAGAAGAAATAAAGTTGTTCACATTAGAAAACAATTCCCCAAACCACTGCTTCTTTTTTAGTAAAATAAAGAAAATACACAAACTCAAGACCACTAGAACAGGTCTAGGAGAAAAACAAAAGAAAATGTTAAAAATATGGTACTAACACTGAAGAGAAACCCCCAATAATCATGTAATACTGTCATTGTAATTTCTGCGAATGAGGAAAAGTGAACATGAAGTAATAACAGACAGCTTATTTACAGAACTGGTGTAGAAGAACATTGATACAGGCAGTGAGAGTCACAACATTAAAATCACTGTGGGTGATATAGTGTGGTATAAAGACAGATAATTCATACCAAAACTTAGATGGATAGAGAAGAGAAACCTTTGTGGTATAAAGCAAAAATGTTAGAAGAGGCAAGTGGGTTTTAGATCTTCAGTTTTCACAATGCCTATTGATCTTAACTAATCTATCCTCTATAGAAAGATCTTTTACCCTACGTGCATGGGTGGGACTCATTACGAAATTCAACATGGCATTACATATTTGATCTCAGAGTTACTAAAGAACATTTCAACCAACATTGCTAATTTGGTAACAGTTTATAAAAGAGGATAATAAATACCTGATACAATATTCAGAGATACTGAATAAAAGAGGATAATAAATACCTGATACAATATTCAGAGATACTGAAAAAAAAACTGTAGATATGCATGACAGAGGTTCCAAAGATTATACAAACTTCATGATGGATACAAATAATTTTATTCTCTTGTTTGAGGCTCACTTAACGTGAAAGATTTTGAGGTCCCCCAACCCCCAAACCCATAACTGTAGCAGTTTATTGTTTATTTAGAATTAAAATTAATTCATCATTTTTTATCTTTTGACACATTTTGACAGCCCCCAGAAAAAAAGCCTTATAGCTCCCAGGGAGACCAAAGTTCCAGCTGCAGAAAACACTTATCTAGAATAAAAGAAATGTCAGAGTTGAATCCAGAACCAAAATTCACAAAATTAGATTTGATGATTTAAGATAAGCAAACTAGTCTTAAAAAAAGAAAAATTAAACAATAATACACTGATAAAGTAAATATTATTTTAAACAAACTTCATTCTTCATAATATCTTTAATTCAGACAAAAGGAGGTAATCATTGTGACCAATATTAGTGTACTGGACCTGTTGTACTAACAAGACAACACAGGTAGTGGCATAAACAGATAGGAAGAACCCCATACATTGCTCCTATAACATAAAGTTCTCAAAGCAAAAGCTCATATGCACATTATAAAAGGTGCAAATAACCAAGGAGTCATGTTGCCGGTCAAATTAATGGATGCTCAGAAAGGAACCAAGAAATTCTCATGGCTAAGTTCAACAACATATTCTTACAATATTTAATAAATATCTTATCAACCACTGAAGGGAATTGCAGCAATATCCATCAACTAGTACCCTAACAATTAAGAATATTTTCATCCTTAAAAACTCAAAATACTTTACAATCTTGATTAAATTAAGATTTTTAGATTAACTTATTCTATGCACTAAGTCAACAATACTCTATAGTTACAAAAACAAAACAGATATTCAAAGCTGTATGGGTGGGAAGTGGTAGAATTCATCTATAAATCAGATGCATCATTTATTTATGATCACTTTTCACACTCACACCTTTGGCCAATTTTAATCAAACTTAGTACCCTTCAAACACCCAAGAGTGTTTGCCATTTGGATCAGATTACACTCATTTGATATTTATGTTTTCATTTAAAGATTTTCTAAATATATTATACATGTATAAACAAGATTTTAAATTATTAATAACTTAAATGCTATTCAATAAAAAGATAATGAAATAATAAAGATTTTCTAGTTTCTTCTAAAATACAGTTAAACCCTTCTTCATGTAAATTTAGTCATAAAACAAAGAATGTTAATTTACAGTGATCTGCAAGTGTATAGATTCATAAATACATGTAGATGTATTAGAACTGACTAATTGTAAGCAGGATATCAAACTTCATTATTAAACCACTTTTTTAAAACTTACAAAGATTGAAAAAACAAACTATTATGCACAATAGTTCGAGTAATAACTAATACCCTGTTCAGGTGAGGATTTTCTTTCCAGTTGAGTTGCAACATTTTGCAAGATCTGTGGTAACAGTCTTCATGTAAATACCTCTAACATAGTCTTGTTCTGGGAACTGCTTTTGAGGCAGAACTGGCATTTCAGGTCTTAAGCTGAAAATGAAGTACAACTGTGTTAAATGTGAAAAAAATAATCAGTTAGATTTAAAAAAACATAAAAATCGCTAAAATTAGCACATACAAAAAATTAATCTTTCAAATGATGTAGATCTTTAATATAAAATTTATAAAATAAAATGTGAATGTACATAAAACTTTAGAGCAATTTAAAAATAACTTTAAAAAAAAAAAGCACATTTACATCCAAACCTGATGAAATTAAGTTAAAGAAAAGTTGAGATTGCGTTACTTGGATAATATATATTATAAATTACAAACTAAAATTTTCTTATGCAATATACCACATCTGCAAGAAAAAAACTTTGTACACAAGATTTAAATTAGTAAAACTATATCACACTTTATATAAAGAGTGCAATAAGCCCAGGCATATTTTAGAGTACAAATATTTTTGTAACATATTTAAATTGTATTTTACTTTTTTGTACACTTTATTAAAAGCTTGTCTTATTTTTTGTTGATGCATTACATAATTTTAGAATTATAGTAAGAATTCCTTCTTCAATACAGAATGGGTCCAATAGACTGATGCAATGCATAGTTGTTTTATTAGACTTTAAACCATATGAAGTAAAACTTATGGTGCACTGTACAATTAGTTTTACAATATATGAATTGTTAAAAACAAACCAGTAGCACTGTATGTGCATTGTTGGACTAATAGTAATAAATTACCATTAGTGTTGTAAAACAACTAATAGGAACATTACTTTTACCTTTAACTATTTGTACATTAACATTGTTAATTGTTTCTGCAAATTCTGTTATTGAAAGTCAAATACTCACAGTGGAACATCAACTAGTTTTACTGCATAACCAAAGCAGTAATGGTATTAATTTTCCAATATTGGAAATACCACTAGTTGTTTTTTCTACAACCTAAAAATAAAATTTCAAATCTTTGGTTTGCTTTATGCAATCTGTATTTATAAATTCAAATTTCCTAATTTACATTCCATTTACAAATGTGATAATAGACTTGGAAACTCACTCCTATCAAGCTTTCTTGTAGCAGTTATTTGTGGCCAAACCATCAGTTTTTTTAGGTTTTGCTGGTTTCCAAACAGAAAATATTGTACTTAAAGTATTCTTCTTACATTTGTATAATAAAATAAAACATTCAATCACATGTGGTAGAAACAATGTGTATGAATCAGAAAAAGAAAAAATTTAAACTACAGAGATAATGTAGCATTTATGACAAAAATATTTAAAAAAAGATATCTGTTATACGAACAAGTTCCAAGTTTTTGACAACACTTTAACTTGATAATTTTAACTCAACATTTTGTCAGTAATAATTCTAAAATAATCTTTATAGTTGTAAGTATCAAAAATATAAAAAAATAAAATGGAAATAAGTGTGTGTGTGTGTGTGTGTGTGTGTGTGTGTGTGTGTGTGTGTGTGTGTGTGTGTGTGTGTGTGTGTGTGTGTGTGTGTGTGTGTGTGTGTGTGTGTGTGTGTGTATTTATATAAAATGTAAAAATCAGCTCACTTTCTCTTTAGGTTTTCTCAATCAGATATCCCTCTTCGGTATGTTAACATTTTCTTAAATCAAAAATGTATTTCTTGTATAACTTATCTTCACTAACAGCTATTATTGGACTGCCAGGGTTTCTTCCCCTGCCCATTTGAGCATTAGTCTATTATCTCCTCACTTACTTCAATCTTGTATGCTAAACTTAATTTTCCTTAATGATGCCTCATGACCCACTCCACTTATATTGATACTTTATTGCAATACTGTATATAAACACCTCATTCACATAATATTATCACTTCAAGACTGACTCAATCCCAATCTCCTGATGTCAGCTCTACATAGAAGCATGTATTACTGATTAGATATGACTTGCAGAAAATTTCTCACTTTCAAAGAAAACCCAGAATAAAAAGTTACAGTCTGTGAACAAACAGCAAAAACCACAACAATCAGTGATGTCTGTTGGGTCAGGAGCTACTAAATATAAACCTTCAGATAAAGGCGATACATGGCATATGAAAATCAGGAATCAGGTCACAAATGCATGTCAGAAAGAACATGTAACAGTTTTAATATACAAATTAGGTAACTAGAATGGTAATTTGGGACAAAGAACTAAAAAAGACTTGAGGAATCTGGAGAGTACCGAGTAACCAAAAGAATATTTTGTTGGCAGTATCAAATGATAGTTGACAAGATAACCTTACACAAGGTGATGGTAGAAGATTCAAAAACCTTTGTCAGTTTTGACTGAAGTGGGTTCAGTCTCTCTCAATACACCATTACTGATGTGTGTGCCATTTCTATTAATAAATTTCCCATCACAGAATTAAACAAAGACAGAGATTCATTGTAACCTTAGAAATGAAACTCTATACTTGAAGCTTGAGCTCCTAGATAGCCATTTCTAACATGTCAGATCATCGTTGTCTCTACAGAGATGACCCAAAAAAAACTGGAAGAAGATGCCAATCCAGTATAATCAACAGGATCCAATAATGGATTGAAACAAATAAAAATTAGCACCTTGGGTAACACAAGTTATAATCCTGTCTTGATGAAAAGTATCAATTCCCAAAGTTTGAAGGTTAGGTATTGGAGATCAAACTGCCAGCAGATGGATAGCAAACCAAACAATGTGGTAAAATGAGTGCCAATCCAACAGAACCTTGTGATGCAGCATATATTCTGTTTGGGTTGAAGCAATTGGTATTCTACCACAGTCATCATCTAATAAACATGGCAAGCTAGTATAATATGATTGGAGTGATTTTGAGAAAAGATGCCCCAAAAATCGAAGACAAGGATCCCTGGACTAAATGTCTCCTTGATAAGAAATGTAAGACACCACCACAGAATTGTTGGAATGAACCATATAATTTTACTATTTAATCAGCAACCATGAGGCATTGCTTTTTGAAGACTAGAAAAAGAACTAAAGCACTGGGTAGGAAAACCTCTTCATCCATGTGTAGATCCTGTAATTCCTGTCTGTTGGTGTATGCACCCCATCCCTGGAGCAAGGCATTCATGAAGAGATGAAATTCTGGATAACACTGCAGCAGAGGAACCCATATTTTAGTTTTGTCACAACTAATCAACCCCTCAAAATCCAAGAATTATCTTTATTAAAGAAGCTGGTGTTTGCAATGAATCAATATTAATGATCCCTTGGTTGCATAAAGACCATTAGAAGGATTTTTTGTGTTCTATGCAGTGAGAAAGATGAGTAACATGATGTCAGGTGAGCCAAACTGAGAGACGTGATTTAGAGGAAGAAATACCAAAACTGATGGCATACTGAACTGGAGAAAGAATGGATGTCTAAGCTCCAAAAATGAAACCTTCTGTGATTATTTCTGACAGTAGAATCAAGGTGTGATATTCTGACAATTGATAAGATGGTCTCACAGTAACCAGTTCTCTGTGGAACAAAGATAAGAAAAATTCTTATGATTCTGCAGAAGCCATGGAAAGATGATGCAAATCCAAAGGTAAAAACTCTAAACAACAGTACCTAAACCTTGTGCACACAAAACATCAACAGTGGCAGAATGCTGCCACTACGTGCAGATAAGAGTTGACTACAATGAAATTTGACATCTACAATCCCAGTGGAAAATTTTATTTCAGCCTGAGGAATGAGTAACTTGTGAACCTTGGAAGATCTAGGCATTGATACAAAAAAGGAAGACTGATGACTGGACACCAATCTCTTGTCTTCATAGGATGTGAATAAAACCCCATAAGAACTAGTAAGACTCTCTCACTACCCACAGATCAACTAAATTCTGATAGTGCTAGAACAAACTTCCAAATCCAAAGGATCTGCCAGAGACAAAAACTGTACAGATAGCATATGAAAAAATCAACTAAATCAATAAGGTAACACAGAGAATGCTATGGGATTCTAGCTATAAATGTGAGATAGGTATATTTTGGAAATAAGAATTTTCTGAAACTGAAAATATATTTCAAGTAATACATGCCTCCATTCACACTTCCTTCTCTACCAAGAGTAAGCATTAGGAGACTGGGATTGAATAAATCTCTAAAAAGTGATAATAGGATATGGAGTACATTAACTTGGATGAAGAGTTATGAGACAAATATTGCCAAGGGTAATTAAATGGGGAATAAAAGACTGGAGCAAGCAAGAAAAAAAAAATCCTACCAATACTTAGATTGGCAAAGGAAGAAACCCTGGCAGTCAATTAATGCCAGTAAATATAAGCAGGAGTAAGTATGATTTGGTATTAGTGTTAAGGAAGTTGACATTGCAATACCAGACTGGTAGCCATTTAGAATTTCTGGAAACACACTGTAAACCCTTCCTTTGCACATAAATATTGTCAGTTTCTGAGAACATGTTCATTGGGACAGTTTGTTTTTTAATTTTGGGCAAAGCTACTTGAGGACTATCTGTGTTAGCCATCTCTAATTTAGCAGTGCAAGCCTAGAGGGAAGGCAGCTAGTCATCACCACCCACTGCAAACTCTTAGGTTACTCTTTTACCAATGAATAGTAGGATTGACTGTCACGTTATAACAATCCCATGGTTAAAATGGCACGCATGTTTGAAGCGACAGGGATGTGAACCTGCAACCCTCAGAGTCACATGCCTTAACCCACCTGGCCATGACGGACCTCACTGTCATAGATTTATTTTTATTTCACTTAGTTTGATGCATGTGACCTGTATTGTTGGATGTGTACTGCTCAAGTCTCACTTGTTGTCTAAATCTATAGAAGATTCTTGAGAGAAATAATCCACAATACATATTTTACAAAAAGACTAGTGCATCTTCAACATTGTTGAACTTTAGAGAATCTCAGCCAAGGAGTATATAAAAGCCATCACAAGATACCAAAAGACAGTAACAGAATATTGTTTGGTATGATAGCTACAGTCAGTATACTATAAGCCTAGGAAGCTATAATTGTGATTAATGCTTATTAATTGGAAGACTACAGATGTTGTTCAGGAATGTTTATAGATTTTGATCATTACAAACCATTCAACTTCAGTGGTTTAACTTCACACACTAAACATCTTCACCAGTAAAAAGTCAGCTGATAAGTAGTGTGAAGTTAACTAGCACAAAGTGTAACAATATCAACCCAAAATTAATTTGCTCACCATGATCTTTGCCATTGATGAAATATTCAGTTCTAGACCAGATAGAAGACAATATAGCTTATAAAACTCTTGCAAAGAAAACAATATTTGTAATAACTTATTATAAATTGTATTGTTGTTTTTACATCAAACTGTATTTGTGTTAAGATAATTGTGTATATCAATCTTGTTGGCAAATATAGATGATACATACTGCCATTAAATTAACTTCAAAATTAAACTTTCTAGTTATTTGAAACCTTATTACTTAATGTATGTAACACAATAAAGTGTAGAATCATCTGTGATAAATTATAATTTGTAGCTTCATTATATGCAATGCAAGTTTACTCTTTGATAACACTGGTAATGTGTCTTCGTTCTGTTTCCAACATAATAGTGGATTAAATTATAGTTCTGAAATTGACAAAGATCTATGGAAATTAATTTCACTGGTGGTAGCAACTTTTGTCATGACCTGTTTGGCCAATATCATTAATAAATAGGTGCCTGAAAATATCTCACTACATCAAATCCAGAAAGTTTCTTACCATAACCTTTTAAAAAAGTATGGTGCCCATGATGAGGAATCATCCGCTTACTGCAACTATTTCTACAGATAATGTGAAGCAGCAAAAGAAGATAAAAATCAAGTACAGTCATGTCAGGAACAAACTAGAAAATAAGACAAGCTATCCCACAAAAATAGCCTTCAAGAAGAGAAGCGATACAGCTATAGAAGAGGTTTACTTAGTATAAACAAGAAGTATCCAAACAAAAGTCTTTATGACCTGACTGAAAACACAAGGAGCAAAAGTCATGCCAGAGGATAGAGTCCAAACCTGGTATACTGCAATGCTGTGAATAAAGCAGAAAAAAATTGGTATGATGTAAAAGATGTAAAAAAGGTATCCAAAACATGTATCATTTTTATTCAAATACAGTAAGGTTAAAAAAAAAAAAACTATTAAAAGGAAGAAATTTTGTCCATCTGAAGCTGGAGAATCATTAGATGTTGCTCAAAGAAGAAAGATTAGGGGATGTTAGTCCCACTGTAGAAGGAAACAAGGAGTGGGTAAGAATTGTAACAGGTACAGAGGCAAGGAACTCTTGTCTATGGTATTGAAACTCAAGAGCTCCAACTCTTTTTTCTTCAAGATGGTGGAGGTTCTGAAAATAGCTTGTGTAGAAAAAATAATGGGAAAATGAGAAAGAGAAACAAAAGGTGGAGACAGTAAGTTACAACTCAAGTGATCCAATTGTTGGTCATGAAGAAAGTCTACAGACTGAAAAAAAGAAATGCCCCACATAGGACACAAGTTTATTGAGCACAAAGGGAAGTAGTAACCAGCAAAATGAACAAAACCTAACACTCCAGGAGGGAAGATGCAAGAAGAGGGAGAGGAGTGGTAAGAAAGTGATATAGACCAAATAAAACAAAAGGATGAAAAAAAAACTGATAAAATATTGACAGCAAGTAGCTTCTGCCCAAAACTCCAAGATAAGAGGAACACCCAAGTACCATATGGCATACGAGTAGAACAAGATACAAGGCCTATGTAGGTTGAACTGAGAAAGATGAAACATGTTTGAATAATGTTATTGTAACAGACATAATATGAAGAGATACAACCAATTATGAGACCCTTGCTAAGTTAGAAAAATGACTAACTGTAGGTGTGTCTGTTTGAAGTTAAGCACAAAGTTACACAATGGGCTATCTGTGCTAGGTACATTACAAGTATCAAAACAGAGCTTCTAGCACTGCAAGTCTGCAGAGATATTGTTGCTACAGGGAGGTGACCAACCAAAGATAACTCAGAAAAGCTATCTGGATGCCAGTAAAGAGCCTCAGACAAGAGAAAAGTAGAAAATAGAGCAACAAGAAAGATAAGATGGTAGAAGTGACTCCTGCCAAAAGATACTGAAAATAAGTGACTAAACCCCAATCAGACAGAAGAGATGATTCCATGAAGTTATGTTCCACACAGATAGAAGGGGAGCAAACACAAATCACATTAAAAGAAATCATATAAACAAGGACAAGAGAGGAAGAATTGTGAATCATGAAAAAGGAAAAATAAAATGAAACAAAGATCATAAAGAAAGATTAAACATATTAGCAAGGGAAAAGTATCACACAAATCTGACAAAAACAAACGAGTGATATGACATGCTTCTCAACAGCAAACAACAAGAATGTATTCTTATGATGGATGGTATGGGTATTGAAACTTTAATTGCAAGAAAGAACTTTACTGTACTAAGAGTCAGACATGAAAAAGAGCTCAACAAAATTATCAACCTTGTGTCTACAGTGAGGAATAAATAATATGCAGGAGATAGATTAACTAGGAAGGAAGGTAATATTCATAAATGGTGGAAACTGGCAATAACAACATCTTCCACAGACAAAAAACTCCAACAGCCATAAACTGTCATAAGTTGAAAAAGGGTGTTTTATGGCTGCTCAAATTATTGAAACAACAACAGTAGATATCAATTAGTCTCATTCCAAATGATACTTCAGCTTGAAGAATACAGTTAAAAACTCCAGTGGACAAAGCTTCAGAAATGCAAGTAGGCAGAGTTAGAAAACTGCATGAAAGATAACCCTAAAACAGCTGTAGTGTACCACAAAACAGCTTTTAACAAAACTGAGAAATGGCACATTATAAAATTTGGAAAGTTCCAAAATAAAGAAAAGACGTGCACTGGCAGACAAAACAGGAGAAAGATAACAACTATGATAATAAAGCTCAGTAAATCAAATCACATATGTTGTGCATAATCTTTCAAAATTCAGAAACAAAGGTAAGTACACAGTGGCAGTTTTGATTTAAGAAATGAATTTCAAGTGCAAATGCTTATGGGATTACTATAAATGAAGGCTGTGTTGTTATCCTACTTGGGCTTTTGCAGTATATTAATTACATCCTGTACTAGCACAATTCACATCAAAACATGATTCATGTGAGAAGTAGTAAAAGGCTAGTGGCAATATGCAAATCTCAACAGCAATCACATGACAACAGTGACTGTGTGCAGAGAGATGGCACGACCTTCTAAAAATTCAACATTTCATCTCTTTTCTGTTCTCAATGTGCCTTGGAGCAGGAGAAGGTTTTCCCACTGCCATCACTTTAAAGAACTACTCAATTGACACTTAATTTCAAAACCACCAATTGTGTGTGTCTGTGCATTTTCTTATCGCAAAGCCACATTGGGCTATCTGCTGAGCCCACCGAGAGGAATCGAATCCCTGATTTTGCTTTGTAAATCCATAAACATACCACTGCACTAGCAGGGGGCACAAACCACCAACTACTTCAGAGTAATACCACTTACAGCTTTTTGTTGTTGTACTAGCAGACATAGATTATCATAGAGTAACTTTTCAACCCACTGACAATGATAATAAAAGGTCTCCTATCAAATCAACTACTCTCATAATACATTCATACAGATAAGGATTGAAGATTTAAATAGATTTACATGTTCAGGTTATATTACATTTTGCACAATATCCTTTTATTTCTGAAGAAATATATTACTGATAGTCGTAGTAACAAGACATGACCAAGTACCAATATTAACCAGGAATTATTACGTGATCCTTTATTCCTATATGTGTCATTAGTTTTTTGGGAAAAATTGTTTAAATATATAAATATAAAACGAATTTGCACCCTAACAAAATTTAACTTTAAAAACTAAGCACACAAAGTGGAAATCATAACACAAATGGGCAACATACTTTTATAGTATATTGCATATAAAAATCCATAATTAGAATAAACTGCATCTGCTCATAACAAAAGAAAATAATTATTATTTTATATGCAGGTCTATAAGAAATTATCTTTCATCTATGGGTTGAAGTTGGAACATCTATATTGTTGTTTTTCTAATAGTTTAACGCTGTTCCAAGAGATTAGCAGGGGCTACTTTATAGAGATAATTTCTCAAATATTAAGAAGTTTTTGTACATTGCTGATAAACAAGAGTACATTTTATGATGACAAATAAATATTAATATACCCAAGCATACTAGAACAAGAATAAGTACAATAAATCCTGCAAATAAGGCATTCAAATAGTTTATTATACTCACTTGAAACTTTGGTGGTTGTAATAATCAAAAACAAATAATAAGAAACAATAATTTTGATTAGCTGACTATTTTCATGAAGTGCTAATCAACTAAGGTGAACAACCTTGAATTAGTAAAAAAAACCAATAAGAATGCATAATGGCAAAGTTTTTTGTTGAAAATGACAGCACCATTTTCTTTAACTGAGCAGATGATAATAAAGCAATTTTTGAAGAAGGATTTCTAAGGCATTAATTAAAAAAAGTTGAAAAGTTTTTGATTTGAGTAGCAAATAATTCACAAATCTGTTTAGTGAGTAAACTACAGACATCTTAGGTGTAGCCTGAGTTTGAGGTAGAAGTTTAGCCACCTATAGAAAATTAGGTTTCATGGTAAAGTTTAAATCTCATACTAATGCTGCTTTACAACGATCATTAAAAGTGAGCTTACTCATGCTGAAAATCAGTTTGTTGGAATGTTGTGTGTTGTGAATAGATTGGAGTAGTTTAATTTTATCAGCTTTATGTTATGCATTTATTCCTGTCAATCCATTTTGTTATTACTCGAGTTGCTTGAGCATTTTCACGAGGTGGATATTCTCAAACTTGGAAACACGATTATGGAATTAATTGAAATACGTAGTGAAATTCTTCAATAGATGCATTCTGAAAGATCCATACACTTGACTTCATCATTTGAAGTACTTTTTAGATCTGATAATAAACACTAATCAAAAACTGCCTCCTTAAACTTAACTGTTATTCTGTGATTAGTAAACTACGGAATTATATTAAACTGATAGCGACTAGTAACAAGAGAAAAAGCAGTGATACAATTTAAAATCTTAAATCACCTGCACAGTACCACATAACACACAAAGGTTGCGACTTCCACAGTAGACTACTTAACACCAATTCTGTAGCACATTACGAGAACTGTAATATTAATATATATAACACATATTACAGCACAATTAAATTTAATTACGCTACGATACAAAGTAATACGACAACCACTAACCTTAAAAGGTCAACGTATGTTATTTCATGCAATATTATTTGCATGTGCTGACATCTACGAGCACAATGATTCTAAGAAAGGTTGAAAGTAGGTAAGAACAGTCAAATATGTTTAAACGAATTAATTCACAATGCGAAGAGAAACTTCAAAGCTGCGAGTTCAAGAAACAGAAAATGAATGCACCATTGCACTTGCGTAAGACACGTGACATCGAAAATTCTTGATAAACTTGAGTCATTATTATACGTATTGCTCAAAGTCATACTGTACACGTGAAACGTTTTGCTCTAGTTCTGTCTCATTTTCGGGCCTGGCATGGCCGAGCGCGTTAAGGCGTGCACTCGTAATCCGAGGGTCGCGCTAAACATGCTCGCCCTCCCAGCCGTGGGGGTGTATAGTGTGACGGTCAATCCCACTATTTGTTGGTAAAAAAGTAGCCCAAGAGTTGGCGGTGGGTGGTGATGACTAGCTGCCTTCCCTTTAGTCTTACACTGCAAAATTAGGGACGGCTAGCACAGTTAGCCGTCGAGTAGCTTTGTGCGAATTTCCAAAACAAACAAACAAACAAACTGTCTCATTTTCAATAAAAAAAACAAAAAACATTTGTTAAGGTATTTTTTGTGAACATTTAGAAACCACTTGATTGTGAATGAACTGCACCTGCTGAATTAAAAACTGCTGATTCTCAAGCTCAATGTAGATTTTGACCTTCACGAGGCACAAACTATTTAACAGCTCTGTTATAAGCCAGAGGGGCTGGTGCCCCCAACGGTTAGTGGCTCAATCTTTATTTAAATAATAAAAAAGATGTGATTTGCCTACTGTGCCTATTTGTATTCATGAAATGTCAAAAACGTTGAACAACTCACTACGTTACAAACTCAAATAAAATAAAATAATTAGGCCCAGTTTCCTTGACTTCTCACAATAATTTTTGTCCCTGGAGAGAAAGCTGTAAGTCTACCGATTTGCTTGTTTGTTTTGGAATTTCCTACAAAGCTACACGAGGGCTATCTGCGTTAGCTGCCCCTAATTTAGCAGTCTAAGACCAGAGAGAAGGCAGCTAGTCATCACCACCCACCCCCAACTCTTGGGCTACTTGGGTTGCTTTCATTTGCTGCAGTGAATAAACTTCAACATTAAATAAAACGTGTTCATTGTCTATTTATTAAATAATTCTCACTTACGTTATGAACCTTAAAAATGCATAAACAACCTGGTTTACAAATTTTTACAATAATTTCAAGATATATTTACATTCTGTTTGTAACTGAGTGTTTATAGGAGTCAACTAACGGTTCTTAGCCATTTTTTCACAACACATGAGACCAAACACTTACGCTTTTTTAATGTTTATTATGTAAACACCACTTTAGTCCAATGGTCTGAAATTTCAGTTACCAATTCAAAGGCAATTTTAATTCTAATTATTTTAGTTTTCTGAAGAAGTTACACAATGGGCTATCTGTGCTCTGCCCACCACGGGTATCGAAACCCGGATTTTAGCGCGTAAGTCCGCAGACATACCGCTGAGCCACTGGGGGCATTCTAATTGTTAAGGAAAATGACATTCATCACTTCACACCATTGAATTATTCCTGTTTGTGTATGAGTCATGTGCCAATCGATGTGGCACATCAGTCTGAAAAAGCAAGCATATGGTATTTTCAGATGCATAAATAACCTCACAAATAATAATAATATCAAAAACATAAGGAACAACAAAATATATTATGCAGAATATATATGGCTGAACAAAGTTAAAAGTAGTCTTTATTTGCATAAAATATAAATTAGGGCTAACCTATAGAAATCGCAGTATTCCATCCCTCCCAGAGAATACTCGCCATCCACTTCTCTTGGTCATTCCATAAATACAAATAGAAAGACATAGCGTCTAGTACTCTTAAAATCTCTACGCAGTTGATCTGTTTGTTTTGTCCTATTTGGAAAGCTACTTGAAAGCGATCTGCATTAACTGTTCCTACTTTTAAAGTTATATATTACAGAGAAGGCAGCTAGTCAATACCACCCACCGTCAACTCTTGTGCTACTCTTTTTAAACAAATAGTGAAATAGACCATCACATTATAATGCCTCCACAGCTAAGAAATGAAGAGAGTTTGGAGACTGGATATGAACTCACAACTGCAAGTTCTCTAACTATTAGGCCCTCCCTATACAATTGATTTCTATAATTAACACACATGGTATTAAAGCACACAACAAATACAAAGAATAATGACCAATGACAACGTGTAACTTAGGCATCAGTAAATTAGCAATATTCCAGAACTGTTTTTCATATCAATTTTCTGCATTCATGCCCTGTAGCGCATAGATGTGAAAATATTTTGAAAACAAATGTTCACATGATTAAACTAAACACAACAGAAACTCTTCATATTTCTTCTTTCTTTAGCCTATTGGCCAGTCACTAGGTTTTAACTTTAAAATGTGAGATTCAATAAAAAATATTGAAATATACATACAAGTTATAGATTCATTGTACCTTGTTCTAGCCTGTGCTGAACAATTACACAGCATAAAAAATAAATATTAAACCCTTTAATAATTATGAGTTAGTTAGTTTTAAGGAATATTCCAAGTGAAACGTCTTCTGGGTTTGTCTAATTATGTGTTTAAATAACTTTAAAGTAAGAAACCTTTTGATGAAGATTCAAAATAAAACAATCTGCGATTTTACATTATGGCATGTTTAAAAATGAAGACCTTAAGGTTAAATATATTAATAGGTGTACATAACAGCATATTGAGTGTAACGAAAGTAAACATACTAAAAGGACGCTAAGAGTAAAATATTACTTTAACATTACGTAAATCACTAAAATTTGGCTGAATTAGATTTTACTGTGTTCTGTAATAACCAAATCTGTTTTGGTTGAAAATTTTAACAATCTGATTGCATGCAAAGTCATGTATAATCTTATGAGAAACTTAAGTTATACATTACTTACAAATCTTGGTTGAAACCAGAGAGTGATTAAACTGGAGTTTCAGCTGATACTGAGAAAACTATCAAATTGCATTCCGATTCAGCAAAGAAAGAATAAAAATAGCACTCATCTTTCTTTGAGAGTTTATGGTGAGTCTTAAGGAGAGGGGATGATGCTAATCAATTCATCAGGATGTTAACATCGACCTTCAAGTTGCTTTGGTTAATAGTGATAGATTGGGTTAAACAGTAAGAATGATTTTTGGACCAAAAGTTAAAAGGTAGTCACGTCCATTGGTTCCTCATCTATAATGTAAGATGCTATGGTGGAATTATAGAAGTATATCATTTTAGATTTATTTATTCAGACAGTTAAGATGGCTATAAAACCAAAAATTAGTTGTGTTCTTTTTTTGTGCAGAATACTCAAAGCTTACTAGGTTTTCACAAGTAGTGAACGATGATAGATAGAAAATTCAGGTTATTTTTAATAACTTGTTTGCTGATAACGATAGCTAGGAGACTAGAACATTATGAACACTGTAAGAAGATTACTATTATTTTATATATTATTTTGTGAGGTACAAGAGAGTATATGAGTATTATATCACAGAGAACTTACAATTATGATGTTACAGGAAAAACCACAGTATGTATGCTATAGATTGTATAAAGGATTGAGTCGTCATACTTGTGCCGAGAAGGCAAAACAAAAATGGATGAGAATAACAAACAGACAGATAAAATATTTCAAACAACGTCATACACTAATTACAATTTCTTTCAGAAAAGACCTGTCATGGCCAGGGGGTTAAAGAACTCGACTCGTAATCCGAGGGTCGCTGGTTCGAATCCTTGTCACACCAAACATGCTCGCCCTTTCAGTCGTACTAGCGTTATAAAAAAGTTGGTAAAAAAGTAGTCCAAGAGTTTGCGGTAGGTTGTGATGGCTAGCTGCCTTCCCTCTATCCTTACACTTAGGGACGACTAGCACAGATAGCTCTCGAAAGGTGCATCCACTGTCTTGTACCAAGTAAATTGAGCTGTCAAATGAGGGGCTCTCCTATCGACTTTTCCAGCAGCTTGGGACTTGGGAACCAATAATTTTTTGTATTCTACTAGAATAAATTGGAGGGGAATTCGTCTGGTGCCTGTAATATTTGTTTGTTTGTTTTTCAGTGGCAAAACGGAGTGAAAGATTATATGTATAAGCCTTATCTGTACATCAGGCACTGAGGTAGGCTTAACCTCAATAGATTTCAACGGAATTCAACACTAATGAGTTGAGTGTCATTAACTTCCATGTCTGCAAAAAACCTTATATGGGGAATATAAAGTACTTGAGGCACGGAAAGCCATGAGATACATATGATGGAAGAATATGTAGTAAATAAGAAATGGGTTATCGTACATAGAAAGAAACTAGCCACGTTATATATATAAGCAAAATCAACAAGGTAGAGGAAAAGTAATTGCAAGGAAAAGATGTTAACCAGTGTCTTAAAAAGAAAGAGTGCAATGAACAGATTGTATAGAACAAAAGAGACAATGCGGGTCGGAATGATGAAATAGCAAAAAAAGAGATAAAGGGAGAGAACATCTAATCACTCTTTCAAATTTTGAGTAGCTAGGGAATAATGAATAACTTGTAACTATAGTAAACACTGCAGGAGGAGTCGAGAACACACATTAGAACCTTGATTAACAGGCACTATGAAACAACAATCACCACGACATTAAAGGCAGACCTTTTCATTCTCTTCTATTTGTAACCAAAATTAATTTTGCAATAACAAGCACTTCGATATTCTGGATTAAGAACAGTGCCATTAGTCTCGTTCTCTAAATACAGATGGAAATATGTAGTTGGAGAACTGACTGTGATTAAACACAAATTAGACAAGATGTGTCACAGATATGGATATATGTAATTGTGTGCGTTAAGCCAACAGACATACTTCTAAGCACTTGAGAGCTCCAAACAGAAGAATTACTGAAGAATGTGGGGAATGTGTGGCTTCCAGAGTCGTGTGGGGTCAAGTAAGGTACTAACACTACAAGAGTAAGAAAGAATACTGTGTTTTTCGATATACATGCACCAACAGACCAGAAACTATCAAAGTAGACAAGTATAGGCACATTAAGTAGAAATGTAGGTATCAAGAGAGGATAAAACCCCTAAAAGTGAAACTTTCTCATTATAAAATATAGAAACTGTAAGAGACTTGGTATATAAAACTGTCACAAAAAGATAAAGAAGTTGGCTGAGTTTGGTATGCATATGAAATAAGAAAACGTATAAAATGAATAATATGCGACTCTCAAAGGAGAAAAGGTATCACAATAGAGAAAGCCACATTGAAAAGAGGAAATAAAGGCCAAGCACTCAGTAAGTAAAGGAATAATAGGCCTAAAGAAAGTAATCTCAGAGTAAAAACACACAGCCATCTCGAAGGGAATGAGTAAAAACTGTGAACAAACCAAAGGACATAAAATGTGAGCACAAAAACTGGGATGTGGAGAGTTCCTGAAATCTCAAACTAGGATATTTAGAACTGAAAAGAGTGACTACTAAAAAGTGAGAAAAACGTCCATCTGGAACTGAGGAAATATAAACACTCGATCAAATGTGACAGAAAACATGTCATAATCTGGAAATGACAGGAAAATGGGAGTAAGCCCTCAAAGTGAAGTTCAGGAATCGCCCCATAGAAGCGGAGAGTAAACCCACAAGGCCAAATACAAATGTGATGAGAAAACCGGTGGGGTTCCTTGTTTTCAAAAGAAGAAATCAAAGTGAGAAAAAATAACCGACGATGAGATGCATTAGCAGTCATTTAAAGGCCAGATGCTGAATACACTAATTGTTCAAAATTCGATATAATCTAGTTCACACTACATTTATTTTAATGCAGGTTACAGTCACGAGTTGAGCACAAGAGTCACTAACTCAATAAATTTACAGTTTGACTAAAGAATTGCCTCTGAGACTGAGATTCAGAAACACAAACACTTTAATGCAATGTATTAATGTACTTAGCTACATAGAAATTACCAAAAGTAACTTGAAACATCTTACTATTAAAACTAATAAATTCGTGAATATGAGCAGGTAACTGCTTTTCAGACTTTCTATAACCTCTATTAAATTACTTAATACTACCAATAAGTTATCCATTGACACGTTGTTTGAAATCTGCTCAGACGTATCTTAATAAAAATCACGTACATCCAAATCCTAACTATGTTATTCGATTCTGGCAGGGATAAGAATATTTGCTTTCGTGGAGTTCAATCAAGAAATAGTTTCTGGTCTTTGCAAGGACGACATTGGCATAGCAGTTTTAGTCCTCAATACTGTCGATTCAAGGATGGTCATGAGCAGGCTAATGGCTTTTCTTCAAGAGTAGAAAACTAAAAATATTTTAGTTGGCAAACTGGCCGCAGTACCGACAGTTTATTCACATGAATCAGGAAATTGAGTTTTGGTCCAAAAATATGGGATTTTCTGCAAATGTCTTTAGTATTGTTACATTTATTTAAACAGTGTACACCTCCAACTCGCAAGTATATCTGGCCTTTAACTGGATTACTTTTGCAGACATTATAACTCTCGAAACGAAAAACAAAACTATTTCAATAATTGGCTGTACTTGAAGATGGTAACTTGGGAACTTGTTTGTAAGTATCTATCTCTGTATTCTTAACATAAAAGTTTTCCTCCAAGAGTCTCCTATTTCCTTATTAATTCCTTTTATGGAGTTCACGTCAAATCTCTAATGAGGCTTATGTAAACATTCCCATATCTTTCTCTCTTTGATGACGTCAGTTTGCAGACATGGATCTTGTGTTGAGTTTCTAAGGAAATTTATATAATCATTTTGACGGCCGTCTTTCCACAATGATAACGTCGGCTTATAGATAACATAGACATATTGTTATCGAAAAACGATGAAGATGTATCTTCAGTTCATTCTTGGTATACTTTTCTTTTCTTGGTCAATCTACAGGGTGGCCCGTAAGTCCCTACCCATCCATGTATCTGTGTGCTGTCCCTTATTCTCGCTGCGCTCATGTACCCACGTACTTGTCAGAAAACGCTCTTCAAGTGTAAATGGGCTTACATCGGCCATATTTCTCTGAAAAAAAGAAATTTATAAAACATGCGTAATTGAATATAACATATGGATAGGTAGGGACTTACGGGCCACCCTGTATTCTAGCCGTTCCTAATTTAGCAGTGTAAGACTAGAGGATAGGCAGCTATTCATCACCACCCACCGATAACTGTTGGGCTACTCTTTTGCCAACGAATAGTGTGATTGATCTTCACTTTATAACGCCCCCAAGGGTGAAATGGCGAGCATGTTTGGTGCGACGGGGATTTCAACCCACGACCTTCAAATTACGTGTCGAACGCCTTAACCCACCTGGCAATGCTGAGCCTTGTTGTATCTATTATGGTAGGAATGTTAACTTTAGGGGATGCCAGAAACGCGGGAAATAAATACTAACTAATACAGTTAATAAACAAAATTGACATTGTTGTAGTCTGTTGGAATATTTTGTTTGTTTGTTTGTTTTGGAATTTCGCACAAAGCTACTCGAGGGCTATCTGTGCTAGCCGTCCCTAATTTAGCAATGTAAGACTAGAGGGAAGGCAGCTAGTCATCACCACCCACCGCCAACTCTGGGGCTACTCTTTTACCAACGAATAGTGGGATTGACCGTCACATTATACACCTCCACGGCTGGGAGGGCGAGCATGTTTATCGCGATGCGGGCGCGAACCCGCGACCCTCGGATTAAGAGCGCACGCCTTAACGCGCTCGGCCATGCCAGGCCTCTGTTGGAATAAAATACTTCAAAAGTGAATTTTTTTGTTGTTTTTCTTTTATTAGTTAGCAGTAACATGAGTCTGATAAGGCGATTATTTTTATGTCAAATGACTACCTTGAAGAGTACTGGATACAAACCACATGCTGAATTAAACAAACTGACTTGTCATCGAGATATATCTCCCAAAAGTAAAAATTCTAATACAATAAAATTAAATTGAAGATAACTTGACAGAAAGAACTAATGAGTTCCTTTTGTTCTTTTTCAAAAATAACGAAAATTAAGTAAAAAAAGACTAATTCGTGACGATGAGAAATCCACCTAAAGTGAAAATGTATCTCTTAAGGTCTCGTATCGGTATTAAACTTTTCTCTTTGTTAACCTGAAGATGATATATTTTTAAACGTTTCGACCTCCGTATATGTAAAAACGGTTGGTATGGATGGAGAAGGTACTATGTAGAGAAGCGAACAACGTTTCGATCTTCTTCGGTCATTGTCAGGTAATAAAATATGACATTCCAGTTAATACTAAATTTATTCAAAATTCAGGCACAAAACTAAGGTCTATACTATGTAAAAAGTAGATTGAAAAACACTAAACCAATATTATATACAAGATACAATGTGATAACTGCCACGACTTCTATATTGGAGTAACAAGAAAAAATGGAAACAAGATTCAAAGATCATAAAAAGTCACCTTCACGCGTTTCCGAACACTACAAATGAAATAAGAACAACATAACCATAAAAAACACCCAAATACTAAATAAAGAAACAAACATAAGCGCACAATTAAAAAAGCCTTACTTATACAACTCAAGCCTAAAATAAACCAGTACAAAGGAACACTTTTATACCTATATTAATAAATATATTCCAACATCTAAACTCGCCCTCTACATTCTCACACTCAGTTACACAATCCACTTCAAATATGTGGTCAGCTATCGGTCAGTTACCTCTTACTTTCTTTGTGAACCTGAAGACGACCAAAGAAGGTCGAAACGTTGTTCGTTTCTCTTACATAGAGCTTTCTGTATCCATACCAGCCGTTTTCACATGTATATTTTTCTCTACAAGTGGGTTTTCCCATCATCAAAGTCGAAACGTTGTTCTCTGTTTCATTTTTATAAAACTTTTAATACCCATACTAGCTGTGTTAAGATACAAAGAAAGTATAAGATGAATAGAGAAAAAAAAATGAAAATAATAAATGCAGAAATTCCGGTAAATGTTAGGAGGAAAACTTCTGAAACTGGCAGTGCTAAGCAAAAAAATAAAAATAAACCTACGTTCAAGCGCAAGTGTTCTCAAGGTGTATGAAGAATGCGTCACCTGCTATTATTATAATCTAATAATAATTACATCATAGGTGGCGCAGTGCACGTCAGCACATGTAGAGATTGAGGCTTTGTTCAAAGCTTGCGAAAGCATTGGGTAGTCCACAGTAAGGCGCACCAGGTAATTGCCCTTCGTGGTACATAAGTGCAAGTAACTTTTCCGAAAGAAAGAAAAAAAAGTTACATTCCAACTAGTTTTTGTCACTTGCATATTTAGATGATTGTGAAACTGGTTTTTTCCCCAATTCTTTCTGAGTGTCATTACCGCCGCTATGTTTCAGAATACGTTAAAAATGTTAAAGCTCGTACACAAATATTAAAGCTTTAATTCTAAAATGTGTAAAGGTATTACAGTACTTTTATATATATATTACAATAAACATAAATAGTTAAAATATAATGAGGAATCATTATTAAAACAAGCAAACACACCTTCAAAAATAACCTACACCAGTTAGTGTTTTCGGTTAACACAGCATCGTTAATGCAATATCATGTTGTTAACAGTGAAAGATCGCGCTGAATTTCGTTCACTGTGTATGTATATACGTATAATTTATTCCTAATTCAGTTTTCAAATTGTTCTTTACCGTTATTTTGTAATTGTCTATTTAATGCGATATTTTTATATCAACAATATTTTAAATTAACGATGACACAGATTTAGTGTAAAACATCAAATTACCATCGAGACTTAATTAATTGCTTGTCCATTGCAATACCTCGTAGCACTGGCACTGAGAATATTTGTTACAAATACTAAAGTGACAAAAGAGTTAATAACACACCCATAACCAGCTGCCAACAGCGAGTACTCGTGGGACCATGGATGTTACTTATTAATATAAGTAGACTGCGGTGAAAAGCAATTACAGGTTCTAGAAAGTTGTAAATTATTGTACATCAGTAATACCACTATTCTAATTATGAGGTTGATTTCATTCCTATAATGAATTGATATGATTATTTGCTTAAATGTCTTATAAAATCACAAAGAATATTTCTGGGATATTATAATTTGTAACTACAATATTGTAGAGGTGTGGCTTGTGAAATGTAAACTGCAATACGTTATGGCTGTACGTGTAGAAAAATCAGTTGTCAAATTAGTTCCTCAAGATAAAACAAAATAATGGATAATTTCTTTAATTACTTAAACATCATAATTACAAACAACTAAAAATCTAGATTATTTGCATCACAATTTACTCTGACAGAGAAATAAGATACACAGTACTGGTGGTTAGATTTCTTCATAAGTCAATATCACAATGAAAGGAGACAAGATAAAAGTTTATGTCAGTGAATTTTTACGATTCATGACCAGACATTTACAGTCATAAGCTATTTTAATCCAGGAATATTTGTTTTTTCCTGCACTATACTCATAAAAAGTAACAAGATAAAAAAAAACATCACAGTTTTAGATAAAATTGAAAAGAAAAACAAAGTGAACAAAGAGTTTGTAAAAACTAATATAAAACAAAATAAAAAGTTGACAATAATATAACAATTGTAAAAAATTCATAACACCAAAATGATTACATATCCACTACTTCTTAACTTTAAAAAAAAAGGGAGGGAACAGAATTTCTAGTAATTTTTAAGTACTTATGAATAAATGTTTTAAATTAAACTTAAAAAAACATTGATAAAAGAGAAAAAGGCTGTTAAGTCCAAGAAGCACTAATTTTCATTTAGAATTCTGATTAACAACCATGGAGCTAAAACTGCCCCATAACAATATATACATAGTTAAGTTAAACTTACCATTTGTCATTATTTTTAAGTATCACAATAATAAAATTCAATCAGCATATTATCTTTCAAACGTTTTTTTCATCTTGTACCAACTAGAAATTAAATGGTTTACATTAGATAGGAGGACTTTTCCAATTCTAAACTATCCAAATATGGCAAAAAGGGAGAAACTATTTTTACTAATTCTGCATTTCCAAGAGCAGATACATAAATCACGAACACTTTGTCATTATAAATACTATTCTATGTATGTAGATTTTTAACTCACTAGGTATTTACTTATAGCTTAATGTACTTATTACCAATAGAACATTAGATTATAATAATAAAAGTTCAACTTTTAACATCACAATCTCGATAATTATAGAAACATAATAAAAGTTATCCAGTCATCTTACACTCAACACACACATCTTAAAATACACCACTCTAGCAAGAACAAATAACACAGAATACCCTACTGTAAGTTAAATATTCAAGCTTTTGACAATTGTTTTAAAGATAAAAGCATAAGGATCAATTTATAGTTTAGACTATAAACAATTCAACTGTATGACCTTGAACAAAACAGTTGCACAGGTCAGTAGAACTTTTATATAGTGCTTTCTAACAATGGTTTCAATAAAAGAACTGAATGGTTGTAAAAGTAAAAACTCTTTCTGTTCATGTTGTTTTTTGTGTACATGATTGCAGAAAAGTCTTAGATTTATTTTAATCTTACACTGGGGTAAGAAAATGCTTAACAAGGTTGCAAGTATTTGATTTCTATCATTTAGACAGAGGCTGATAAATAAGCCAGGATGGCCTGAAGAAAAGTCCTTGAGCTGTTTTGAAAAAAACATCAGGAGGGTGATGAAAATCCTATGAAATAAATGGAAGGTAGGCTGAAAGTTAGTTCAGAGAAAGGTGAATTATGGAAAATTATATCCAATTGCAGTGGATGAAAGCCCTACAGGAGAAGAGGAAACATCTGAAACAAAACATACCCATCAACCAAGTTGTTAGAATGGACTGTATAGTGAAAGTTCCTGAATGGACATAGACTGTGACAGACCAAAAAAACGAAGATGCCAGGAAAATAAAGTCCAAATTTTCTTGCTCATGGTGGTAGGTCTCCTCCAAAACATGGTCAGGTGAGTGAAGAGGAAATTGATTTTTCACCTTTGCAATGTAGGATTATAGCCTTTTGCATAAAAGAAGGTAACGCTATTTCAGAAGTTAATATTTTTTTTTAACCACAAATGTATTTCCAATAGTCACATACTTCCCACCCTTCCTTCCATCCTAAAATCAAGGCTTTTATTAAAGTTCCATCAATTCTGGAAAGTGATAATTGAGTGGGAAATAGCAGAAGGAGTTAGTTGCACTGTTAAAGGTGGTGCAATAATACTAATACAGAGTAGTCACATGAATATGTACGTGTTCAGAAATGTTGGAAAAGAGATAGGGTATAAAGACTGGTGCATTGATTACTAAAATTATTATAGCAATGCTTAAAGGACAGTCAATGATTAAGATAACATTTGTGTGATATAAGTCTGTGTCAGAAATATGTTACAGTGTTGGAAAACAAAATTCATTGCTGTTGGTTTTTTTCAATTTTACAGAAAATTTGAACGTATGGGATTACAGTTGATATGTATCATTTTACAAGATCCACTTTTACTGAACAACAAATATCACCACTGTACTGTCACTTAACTTTACAAAGAAACATTATATAAAAAAAAAGACAACTTACTATTTATACTATTCATAATATATATCTACAGAAATAAAAACCAAACATGAATGAGATTCAAATGTTCATTTCTCAACTGTCTTTAAACAAAAACACCTTCAACTGTAGTAACAAATGTTGAATCCTACCAAACACTGATGTAGTTCATGAAATTCTTCTATCATAATTTTTATACAAAATACAATACCTAAAAAGCATAAAGTGTGATCCTAAAAAGGCTTACAAGCAGGTTGTTTTTGATGCAAATCAAGTGGTACAAGTTATGTTTTTACTAACACAAAACTTTGCTCATTCTTATGGCTTTAATATGAACATCTTGTTGTTTAACAGACACAAGTTAGAAAACTACAACTGAAACAGAATCTACATTAAATTATTATTAAATCTTTCTTTAATACCATAAAAAATTGTTGAAAAAGAATTTTATCAAGAATTATGTCTTTTTTTTTTTAGATATATTCTAATAGACCATAACATTTGTTTTACTATAATTTCTTTATTGCACTTCACTTGTATAAAAGTAGTAAAGCCTCACATTACACAATTTTGTGCTCGGACCATGGGGCATGATTGGCTTCATGATCCAAGTGAACAAAAGCTCTCTCCACTTCAGGTAACCTCTCAATCTTGTGCTGTAGAGATTCCCCAATGTCATGAGATTCTTTCAACGTAAGCTTTTCTGGAAGAACAATGTCCACTTCTACTAAAAAATTGTTTCCAAAATGAAATGCTCGTACAGTGTCAATCAGTAAAACTTTTGGATGGTGATTAAGTGCAATCCAGGTAATCTTCTTGAGGAATTCTGGACGAGCCGTATGGCCAGTCAGCATTTTGATTTGTTCTAAGAAAAATTATAACAAAAATTATTTAAATTCTCCTATTTCTGGTAGTATAGGAAATTCACGAAAAGACATTATTACATTTTGAAATTTCTTGAAAGATATTTTTTTGAAGTCTTGTGTAAGACTGAACCACTGGGGTATCTTGAGAACTAAGTATCTTTAAAATCATACATAAAAAAGATATTACTTGTTTCTTGTTACACACAAAGCTACACAATGGTCTGTCTGTGTTCTGTTCACTTTGGATATTTGAACCAAGTCTTTAGTGTTATAAACCCTCTGTTGAGTCAATGGGAAGGCAAAGAATGTTGCACTTTTAATTCCTGCCTTTTTCCTTTAAACCAAAATATATTATACAGACTTTTAAATATGATTTCTCTAACTTTTGGCAAAGCTTTACTCTCTTCTATGCTTTTTTCAGTTGCTTTTTAAATTCAGTTTAAAACATTTAACATTATACACATGGTTTAAACTAACAGCTATGTATTTCAAACATTTCAATTCGAATAATTTTAAAATCTTTATCAGTACTTTAACAGTCATACAGCAAATGGTACAATTCTAGCCTGTGATTTCAGTTAAACACAATTAAATTGCATCAAGAATCCAAAGCTAACCAAGAAAAAACAGATGTATGAACAAACTAAATGGAACACGTCATGATGTTATGGTATAGTTGGTTTGCTGTATTGTCAATTAGTGCCTTTCTACCACATTGGGGGCTAGAATGCTTATATCAAGAGGTAGGTTTCATCTTTCTTACTCCCAAATGGTAGTACCTTTCTTCTTATTACTATTTATTTTATTTTTTATTTCAATTCTTTACTTGAGAGATCAGTCACCTTCCCACAACTAACTGTCTGCACGTAGTGATCCAGATGTGGGACTTTGTGGACTTCAGCACCTACATCTCACTCTACTAATTTCTATTTGTAATTTTATATCTATTGATGCATTTTATGTTGTATGTGAGACTGGCAAATGGAGCTTAAGACTGGTAGACAGTGTATCCCTCACCGCAGTGTGGGTCCTATGTTCGCAGTCACCTCCGAAACCTGGGGTACATTTTGTAATCCCACATTGTAACTTGTACCCTAGGATTTATATTTTTCATCACATATGTATGTATATATATATTATATTGGCCTTCCAGTCATGCCTAGCTAAGAATACATAACTTACATTGATGTGGAGCACACACACTCCTTACATATGCAATAATATTCCCTGTGTTTTAGTGGAGTAGTATTTTGTAATATACAGTCACATTTCAATTATTATATATGTATGTATGTATATAGATTATTACTATTCAGGAATAAATTATTAAACTTAATTTTATTAAAATACAGAACACTGAATCAGGAAGTAAAACAAACAATTATCTCTTCCCACTACAACCTTTCTATTAGGTTGCTGTTGGACATAGGTTGCTAAGCCTTTTAACATTTTGCATGTGGAAGATATTAAACAAGATTTTTTTTTGTTTTTTTAGATTTTATATACACAGTTGAGTAACCAAAACAAAACATAAATAACTATACTGACATCACAGAATTGCACTGTAATTTATTAAGCTAAGTAACTAAACACATTTATGTCTGAATAAAATATGAATCTTCCAGGAGACTAAAGACACACCTACCTCCATTGTAGTTTTTTCACAGAATAAAATGGCTGAGAAAACCAATCTGGGATGTTCTAAGCTACTGATTGGTTATTCACATGTCATATATTGAAGTAAGTGTATATAGGAGACCATTTTTAGAAACCGAGAGAGGTAGCTTGTACCTTGGGATCATTTCAGTTACTGTAGCATTTTCTTTCATTTTGGCTTGTTTTTAAGTTTTAAACAAACTAATATAATTAGTCAGAAATCTGGATTTGCACTTTTTAAATGCAGCCCTTCCTTGTGATTTTACTATTTAACTTCATTAAAATGTATTTATTTTCACTAAAATATATGTATAAATATATAGCATTGTGAGACTTAAGCTATTCAGTTAAACATTTGTACTTTTGTGTTATAATATGTAATTATTCTAGCACAAAAAAGCATAATTTATATTAATTTCCTAATTTTTTTCAACAATGGTTATGAGTTTGGTCAAGTGACAGACCCCACATAGTTAGAGTATTGAAAATAACATAAAACAAAGTCTTACTGAAAACAAATGTTTGATACATATTTGGGAGGTTTTAGAGATGACACAAATATTTGAGACTTTTTGAATAAGAAGTTTTTTTTAATCATAACATTAAGTCACTTTGCACTCAAACTAGTAAAAAAAGAAGACTTTACTTTCACGAACAAATCTTTAGTAAAAATATTTCATTAAAAAAAATATGATGTTTTGTGTACAAAATACTTGTAATCTACTAAAATTTACCAAATATTGTGAAGATACACCTGTTGTATCAAAAGTTATAATGCAAATACTTGAACACACCCAAATAGGTAGATGTACTCGTATACATTATACCAAGCCTGTAGCAAAAGGGTTAATGGATTAGTTGTTTAACCAATAGCTACTGATTCATTTATGCTGAATATTACTTATGAAATCATTTAATGATAAATTTTGTAACATTATTTGATATAAAAATTTAGACAATGCATCAAAAAGTTTTAAATTTCTTGTGTTTGCAGATGATACAAAAATATTTGATATTGGAAAAAAATTAATTAATATAGTAAATACAAAGATACAAGAGCTTAGTAAATAGTTCCCTAAGAACAAACCCATGTAAAACGTGCATGTAATAATGGTAAAATAACTTAAACTAAAAGTATTAGAATAACTTAGCAAAATGTATCAAAGAATGCAGATGCTTTACACAAAACTAAATGTCACTAATGCAGTGAACTATTCTATATAACACTTTAACACTGCTTTATGCAAACTACTTGCATTAAGTTTGGTTGGAAACATATACAAAATTAAATTAGAAATTTTATATTGCTTTCAAAAGAATGTTTGATATGTAGCATTGATTATGGTAGACATACAGCACCATTATGACTTACAACTATTATGAAACTAAAAGCCATGTTGATTTTGTATAATGCTTTTAATAGAGCTTAATTTGTGAAAATACAATCATACATTGCTCCTTACAATACAACAAAAGACTACTTAACAGTCTGTTCAAACAAGCTTAAAATCAGTTTGTAGTTGTTGTAATATGGATCAAGTGTTTTGACATGCATGGACAAATGGACAATGTTTGACTTCAGATTTCAAACTTAGCTAGTGTTCACATTCTTATGCAGTTTAATACTCTTCCGAAGAAGAAAATAGTTGTTATGGTACAGTTGTGCTTTTATCTACATTTACTTAAATATGGTTTAAAAAAAAGTATTCTCATTATTACTTTTCCCAGTTATAAAACATTTTTAATAAGATCACAGAATGTATACACAATAGCAGTAAACATTTTAAACTGGCTTAATGTTTAAGCCAACAAAAGAAGATACTACAATG
Organism: Carcinoscorpius rotundicauda; assembly: GCA_011833715.1. Taxonomy (NCBI): domain Eukaryota; kingdom Metazoa; phylum Arthropoda; class Merostomata; order Xiphosura; family Limulidae; genus Carcinoscorpius; species Carcinoscorpius rotundicauda. The sequence goes on along the minus strand of CM022399.1, from coordinate 17,817,127 downwards.
ATAACTAAACTTTCTTCAAAATCTGGTGAGAGATGAAACAAAATCCATCTGAAAGAAATTTGTTTCCCTTTCTTTTTGGGGGTGTGTGTGTTAACTGTAAATCCACTGTGAAACTATATTATCAGAGATGCCAACTATTTCAAATAATGGAGCATAATTATTGTAGATAGAGCCTGTAGAGATATCGTACAACCACTGGATACAGTTTTGAATCATCCATATCTGTGGATCAATCTGTGGCTAAACTGTAAACACTGTTAGTAAGTATGCTTGAAATCATTTTGTCATTTTCACAACCCAACATTTGTACAATGGCTGTAGTTTTGGTTCTAGCACAGCCATATTTTTTCGCTATATCAGTCTGGTAACATTTTTCTGAATAGATGTCCTGCATGATCGGCTACAGCTAGGGGTAAATTATGAGCAATGATGAATTGCGTGAACATCACTTCTGCATTTATGGTTTCATATTCTGAATTCTTACTCATAAATGTTGTTATCTGTATCGTTTTTGTCTTTGCCTCAGCCTTTTGTTGGTGAGATGCTAATTTTGTATGTCTGGAACAATCATTTATCCCACCTCAGAAAAACTGATGTGACAAACTGTACGAAACGCATGACTGCCACTGACTTTTGAGGCAATGGCTGGATATTTTGCACTATACTCTTTCCTAAATTTTTGATTTACAGTTTTAGTCCTTTTAGATTTGCCATAAACATGACGATCTGGTGAACGAGGCTTCTTTTTTTCCCATCTCGTGAATGATCCTATTGGTGTTTCTACGCCACTTAGAAAACAAGAAATACCTATCTGTGCAAGCACTGAATGGCTGACAAGCACTGATGATGTAACTATGGATTCCTCCACGTTCCCAGAATGGAGAAGCACTGCACTCTCAATCTATTGGTAGAAGTTGGAGATACAAATTTTTTATCATTTCAAGCAGAAACATGATTATCGCAGTAGCCATTTGTACTATGTCTTATTTATTATCAAAATCTTATTTGTATCTCACTAGAAATTTACTTTTCACCCCTTTCAAGCCCTGGGAGAACAATTTATCACTTTATTGTATAGGCCTATATAATATATAATAATTTGGGAGTTGCAACAAATCGTAATATTTGTCTGTATAAGCGTATAGTTGTAATGAATGCACCAAAATCGTAATGATTACGCTCAAATCGTAATGGTTGGCATCTCTGTATTATCCTTTGGTAATAACCTTACTTGCAGCATTTGAAATTAATTCTGCACATACTTTCAAATTCCTTTCATTTTTTCAAAGAGATTAGTTTATTCCTAAAAGCTCCCTCAGAGAAAGATGTAATTTCTTTTGCTTTTAGACACATGTAGATTCTAGCAAGTCAACAGGTGATTCATAACAACTGTAGATAGGAATTTAAACATTAACTGTCATACTTATCATTCTACATTGTCCTTACAGTAACTTTTATTAATATAAATTTCTTTGAAGCATCATTCAACCCAAAATATTTAAAGTTTCATCAATTTCCAGATGTCCATATAAGCTGAAGAAGGAACAGAGTTAAGATGAATAACTGTCTATTAATCTATCAAAATTTATTTTTACATTCAGAACAATAATGAAGTCTGAATGTTTTTAAATACAGCATAAAGTCTAATGGCATATAAAGATCAAAATAACAACAAATACTTAACACTTTACACCAGCTGTATCTTTCCATTTAGTAATTATTTCAATCTTAAAGCTTGTTCAAGATGTTGACAGGATAGATGTACTTCATTCTTTTATTTATTCTAACAAAAACAACAAAACAAAACAAACAGAAACTTACCCCAACCTGTCACAGCCCAGCTAATGATAATATACAAGCTGATTACGATAGCACCAATAGGGTCAGCAAATCTCCAAAGTTCATATCCTGAATAATTTGTAACAGTATTTGATACAGTACCTAATGACTTTCTAAAGAAAGTCTACTATTTCTAACTTAATACAAGTAATACTAATATTACACGTGTCTGTGTAAAACATTTATTTATAAAATTCAGCACTGTTACTATACATAATCAAGACTACAGTAACAGTTGTATTCTTTGGTGTAACATACCACAGAATCAAACTGTAGAGTAACAGTTGTCGTAACATACCACAGAATCAAACTGTAGAGTAACAGTTGTTGTCGTAACATACCACAGAATCAAACTGTAGAGTAACAGTTGTTGTCGTAACATACCACAGAATCAAACTGTAGAGTAACAGTTGTTGTCGTAACATACCACAGAATCAAACTGTAGAGTAACAGTTGTTGTTGTAACATACCACAGAATCAAACTGTAGAGTAACATTTGTTGTTGTAACATACCACAGAATCAAACTGTAGAGTAACAGTTGTTGTTGTAACATACCACAAAATCAAACTGCAGAGTAACAGTTGTTGTAACATACCACAGAATCAAACTGTAGAGTAACAGTTGTTGTAACATACCACAGAATCAAACTGTAGAGTAACAGTTGTTGTAACATACCACAGAATCAAACTGTACAGTAACAGTTGTTGTAACATACCACAGAATCAAACTGTACAGTAACAGTTGTTGTAACATACCACAGAATCAAACTGTAGAGTAACAGTTGTTGTAACATACCACAGAATCAAACTGTACAGTAACAGTTGTTGTAACATACCACAGAATCAAACTGTACAGTAACAGTTGTTGTAACATACCACAGAATCAAACTGTACAGTAACAGTTGTTGTAACATACCACAGAATCAAACTGTACAGTAACAGTTGTTGTAACATACTACAGAATCAAACTGTACAGTAACAGTTGTTGTAACATACTACACAATCAAACTGTAGAGTAACAGTTGTTGTAACATACTACACAATCAAACTGTAGAGTAACAGTTGTCGTAACATACTACACAATCAAACTGTACAGTAACAGTTGTCGTAACATACCACAGAATCAAACTGTAGAGTAACAGTTGTCGTAACATACCACAGAATCAAACTGTAGAGTAACAGTTGTTGTAACATACCACAGAATCAAACTGTAGAGTAACAGTTGTCATAACATACCACAGAATCAAACTGTAGAGTAACAGTTGTCATAACATACCACAGAATCAAACTGTGGAGTAACAGTTGTTGTAACATACCACAGAATCAAACTGTAGAGTAACAGTTGTTGTAACATACCACAGAATCAAACTGTAGAGTAACAGTTGTTGTAACATACCACAGAATCAAACTGTAGAGTAACAGTTGTTGTAACATACCACAGAATCAAACTGTAGAGTAACAGTTGTTGTAACATACCACAGAATCAAACTGTAGAGTAACAGTTGTTGTAACATACCACAGAATCAAACTGTAGAGTAACAGTTGTTGTAACATACCACAGAATCAAACTGTAGAGTAACAGTTGTTGTAACATACCAAAGAATCAAACTGTAGAGTAACAGTTGTTGTAACATACCACAGAATCAAACTGTAGAGTAACAGTTGTTGTAACATACCACAGAATCAAACTGTAGAGTAACAGTTGTTGTAACATACCACAGAATCAAACTGTACAGTAACAGTTGTTGTAACATACCACAGAATCAAACTGTAGAGTAACAGTTGTTGTAACATACCACAGAATCAAACTGTAGAGTAACAGTTGTTGTAACATACCACAGAATCAATAATCAGTGTTTGTAGTTAATACCAATCAGATTTGGTTTACTCTCTCTTTTTTAAAAAAGATTTACTTTTTAACCAATAAAACACCCTTTTCTGTTTTAGCTAAATGTTAATATTCCTAGCAATGGAACAATTCTGATTAATCTTTTATTTTATATTGCATGCTTTAATAATTTTATTATTTTTATATCATTTCAGATTGCAGTCATATTTACCTACACACCATAGTAAATCATAATAAAGTATCTTGTAATGCATAGTATAATAAATACTGTCAACAGTATCCATACAAAGATGAAGGAAGAAGGCTGATGTGGGCTAACAAGGGATATCAACTTAATTCTTCATTGGATATATTTTTGTAACATTGCTCTTGGTTAGTCTCACAGATTTCATATCAGAGGTTTGTAAAAACTCCATTTCAGGTTTATCTTTTGTCTACAAAAACACCTTACACAGATTACTTTTATTCAACATCTGAAGTCATCAGTTGAGTTAGAACCACAGAAATCTAAAGTTTATCTAAGCTACTTCCGAGGCATAAAATGCCTAAATTTGTAAAGCAAGCTCACTTTCATTATGCAAAAAACAAAACTTTTGTGAATGTATTTGAAACGGTATATCTCATTTAGTCCACAATTTCCAATAAGAAGAGTGTAAAATACAATATATTTCTTCCTTATAATATAGTCTCAAACATTTGATATTACATTTAAATACAAGTACAGAATTTTCATGTGATGTAATGTCAACTCTGTCCAAGGTTCCCTTATTGGACTATTCTACACAACTGGAACCTGTTTGGTAATTATTCAACTAATGGTGGAGTGCATACAAGTTTTGAAATATCTTTTAATGCTGAAATATGAAAAAATATCAGTGCTAGATCTGACTGGATAAACTTAACATTCTTTTAAAGTGAAAGACATAATAAACTACAAGAACAATTACACAATTCTTATGTACTGAATAAATGGTATAAAGCTTCAATTGATATAACTAGCTTAATGACAGTTAATATTACCCAAAAATGCACTTATCAACTAACAGTGGTATGTAGTTCATTACTGAACAGGTGATATTCAGTATTATAAAGTGCATACAACATTTTGTTAAGAAGTTCAACATTACACAGATCAAATTTCTTCTCAATTAATTTACATTTATAGAATATAGTCACTCTTTAGTTCATGAAATGAATGGATGTTTACATATTCTAATGCCATTTCACAAATGGATGAACTAAAATTAGTTTATTTAATACTTTATTAAAATTATTTTTATTACCTATATATCCACACACTAAGGCTACAGAATTAGACAAGATATCATTTCTGTGATCCTGAGAGAGGGCCTGAAGGCTGCTTGATTTAAAGCGACGACAAACTAGATATAGAACCAACTTTACTCCTGAAAGTTCAAATGTAATACATGATAAATTTTTTTCAAATAAAATCTTATTAAAAATTCATAGTTTTAAAGAAACATAAGGAAAAAACTAAATAACTTCACTTCACTTGATTCAACATTCCACTTCTGTTTGACAAGAAATACAGTAACGTTTAAATATCTGTATTCTATACATCTTGATATACCTTTGTGAACCTTCATTGGTTCTACTAGTTCCTTTGTTAGCTATATATATGATATAGAGTTTGAACTGTATTAACTGTAATGCAGAAGTGCATCATGGGAACACTAGATATGGCAGATACTGACATTTATTTATGTAAAATAATATAAAAATTATACAAAGAACAATTTTTCTGTATTCAACTTCAAATGACCCTTCCTAGATTGGAAAATGCAAATATAGATGATTTATTGTTTTAAGTGTCAAACATATCTGTTTAAATTTTTTATTCTTGAAAAAATAAGTTATTTCTCATTTGTAATTAGTACTTTAGTCTGAATACTACCTGTAAATAATGCTTAAAATGTTGTTATTTTATATGTAAAGGAAGAAAATTGAAACAAAAAATAACTGTTATCATTCAGTTAAAACAAAATATCTAATTTCAAGTACCTTGGAGCTACTGGATTTTTCTTTTCCCAAGCAAAGTTGTAACCATGATATCATCTAAGCTAAGCCTGTATAATAAATTGTGTCTGCATATGTTGCATTAATGGTTGTTATTTCACAATGTCGGTACACTACAGAAAGAGCAATATTTTTACTGTAGCCTTTCCAGAAAATATTATTTATCTTTAACAATCTAAGGTTGGAAACTACAATAACACATGTAATTGTAAATCTAAAAAAAAAACTGATCTTGTTTTTCATAAAAACTTGGCATACCTGATGGGTACTGCAAGGCAGAACAAAATGACTGAAAATAACATTTAACATGTAAACTATTAGTTTGTTGCAATCAAAAACAAGCTGAACCAAAAATAACAAAAAATGCTGCACTGATTAAAGGGCCCCAGGTACAAACTATAATGTGGGATATAAAATGTACCCTAGGTTTTAGAGGTAACTGGGAAGTAGAACCCACAATGAGGTGGGGATACACCATCTATCAGTCTCACATAAAGAAATATTAAAATAACAGATAGAGAAATTAGGAGAGTGAGATGTGGGTGCTCAAGCCTGCAATGTTCCACATCTGTATCACTGTTCACTGCCCGAGTTTTTAGTTTTTCACTGCTGGTTTTTAGTTTTAACAAACTAATAGAATTAGTCAGAGGTTTGGGTTTCCAGTCCTTCTTTCTGACTTTGTTTTAATTTACTTAACTCTATCAGTATTACTATTCTATAAAATACCATGTAAATTATATATACTCAATGAATTAAGAAAAAAACTGTCAAGAAATACCTCTGTTTCCACTGTCACAAAAATTTCTTTAAAACTAATAATGTCAACTGTAGTTTTGTCATATCTTTTTTTTTCTCTCTCTCTTTACAGTGGTTTAAAAATGGCCTTTCTTACAGCTCATGCTTTTTATACAATTTCTTTTATTCATTTCTGTACAGATAATTTAAAAACTTCAATTCACAATTATCAAACACAGAAAATATCAAAATCAAATCTGTCAGTAAAGGATTTGACTAATACACATTACAACTTCTGCTGTTCTTTAATTTTGAATTTCTGAACAGCAAAATCCTTAAAGACTTACCAATGGTAATCAAACAAACAGCAATAGTTTCAGCTTCGAAACTGATTATTCCACTGTGTACTGTATAAAATATTATATTTTCCACTGATTCTCGTACCATCTGCACTGAGGCAAGAGACATGATCACTGACAATATAACTATAGCTATGGGTTCAAGGCGAGTTCGACCTGTCAGGGTAAAAAATATACATATAATTAACTATTCCACAAAACTCTGGCATTAAATTATTAAATCATATTTATAAATTATTCAAATTTTTTCACTTTAAAAATTTAAATTAAGGAGTGACAGATACTCATGAGTCACAATTTTTTTTTTTTTTTTTAATGCTGTAAATTCATGAACTTTTTGATACCATTATATCTCATCACTGGCCTAGAAAATGTATATCCAAGTATTCTAAATTAATTTAAAGGTCACTATCACACTGTAAAACACTTACTTTTTTATACGGTAATTTATGAACACTTGAATGTTCTTATATCTCAATATTCTCCATCAGTTTAAAAGCCAATAAGATAAAAACTTTTTTAAGTATTGCAAAGGTAAGCTATATTCTATCGAAAACAATATACATGTGATAACACTTCAGGTTTTTTAAATATGCATAATAACAACAAATAAGTAAACTGATTTATAAACTTCTAAATAATTTCAAGCATGTGCTACAAAACTTATATGGCTGCTTTTAAGCTATAACAAAAATTTAAAAAACTTGTGTTATTTGCATTTTAAGTTTATTTATTACTTTTGAGAAACAAAAATAAATTTTACAATACACTTCAGCATTCAGTTCTAACATATTCAATTTTGCCTGTCATTTTTTACCTTGAGGATACTGGTACAAGTCCCTTTTCTTGATGGCTCGATTACTCCACCACATCAAAATCCCAGAGGCCAAATCAACCCCACTGTCAATCACAGATGACAATATTGACAGGGACCCAGATAAACATGCAGCCACAGTCTTAATTATTAGGAGAAGCTATATAAAGTAAAAAAGTCAAGCTCATGAGAAAATTAAAAGCATATTTATTTTTACATTTTTAATATTTTAAGGAATTTGAAAGTGGTAGTCTTACTTCCAAAAAATCGAATCATTTCCATGTTGAGTTGCTCTCATGTTGTCAACAACCATTTGTCAATGTACCCACAACTATGAACTTTCACACCTTCTATTTGACTTATCACACATGCCAGGACATCTTACATATGCTCTAATTTTCCACTATAATTCAGATTTATAAGTTACAATCATGATGGTAAACTTCTTATCATTCAGTAATGGGAAAGTGAACAGAAAGAAATTTCAGAGAAAAGTATTTGTTTGAAATTCACAATTATCCTAAAAATATAAAATTTAAATTGTGTAGATTTACATCTGAAATACTGAATAGTTATACTACAAAAAAACAAAAATCAAAGAGTGGTTAAGATTAGACAAAAATATAGGCAGAAAGTTAAATTTTTCAGCACGGACTAGATCACTGAAATCAACCTTGACACCATTTTGTGCATTTTATACTTTTCATGCTATAATTTTTAAATTAGTAAGTATATGTTCATAAAATTTGGTGGATTATCAGTAAATATTACAAGTTCTTTTTGCAACAACTATTTTTTGTTAAAAAAACTTAAGATTTAATTAATGTTTTCTTGTGTCCTTTGTTTGAAACATTGCTATCTAATGTGCAAAGTAATTTTTATATTAAGATTTTAAAACAAATTTTAAGAATATCAACATAATTATCAAACATTAAGAAAAATTATGTTATTTTTACTATCAAATCTTTTTCTTGGTTTGGTAGATTTAACCACCATAAAAAATTAGGAAGTATACACTATGCTTTTTGATCCTAAAATGACTACATATTATAACTCGAAAACACATATGTTTGGTCAAGGTAATATCACAACAGTACACATTTATATACATTAATTATTTTCATTATATTGACTTCCCAGTCATGTCTGGGTAGCAATACAGAAGTTACAATGAACCAATGCACATCTACCCATGTTATTGTATCCAGTAATATAAAACTGACCTTCAGTCTTCCCTGTCTTAGCTGTGGTTAAGTGAACTATTATTTTATAAAATACAGTCACATTTCAATTATTATGCATTATTACTATTTAAAAACAAGTTCTTAAACATATTTTTGTTGAAACATAGAAAAGCAAATGAAGTAAAAAACACAAACAACTTCACTTCTTCTTACAACCTTCGTACTTGGTTGCTGCTTGTTGTAGGTTGCTAGCCCATAAGAAAGTTTACGCGAGGAGGATGTGAAACAAAATAATATATTTATATATAAAATACACATCTGAATAACCATACAATTATAGTTACCATAAGATACCATAGAATTTCACTATAATTCAAGAAGCTTAGTGTTATGTAAATGTTATGTAAACAACAACCATGTCATGTCGTGTTTGAATTCCCATATCTATTATTTATATTTATATTTTTGAGGTTTAAACCAGTGAAATTTAAAATAAAATTTTAGAATTAATTAGAATTCATTTAGAATTATTCATGTAGAAATTTTTAAAACTCGGTAGATTGATCACTTGTATTGGCCTGGTGTTTGTACTCTGGAATTCTGGGAATTTACGCGATTAGTATATAAACAGACGGCAATGCGAGAAAAAGAAGTCATCCATTTTTACTCGGGTCAAGAAGTGAATCATCCATTTTTACTCGGATCAAGAAGTTTGTCTCGTTTGAGAAAGTTTAAACTGAATTTGTGAATAGAGCTAGATTGACTAAAGCGGTGAAATTTTTATTCCGTCAATCTTTACAATTCAGTCGGATTACGGATTATACCGAAAGTCAATACGAATTAGACTGTGAATTTTTGTTTGAAATTACCCATTCAAACTTCGAAAATTTCTCCATGGGACTAAATTCACCGCCTAGATTGGAACTTTGGATTTCGGATTTGGACACTTATTCTGGATCGCATTATTAAGCACAGGCCAGTACCTTTTTGTATTATAAGTTGTTTTGAAGGTTGAAACTGGATATCTGTTATTGCTATTGGATAATTTATTTTGTGTCTATCACATAAGTAGATCATTATAATAAATTATACAAGCTGCTATCTGAGTCTTTCTGTTGCGTTCAGTCCACATAAAAAACGTAACAGAAAATTGGGAGCTCGTCCGGGATTGAACAAACAGTTTAATCCTATTCCAATATTGTATTTATATTCTATACAGATAGACAGCTTCTGTATTTAAAATGGCATTCCCACTTGCAGATTTTATTGACAAATTTAATCAGAATCCCTCTTTGGAATTGATCAGTGAATTAAGAAAATCTGAATTGCTTGATGTTGGAAAACATTTCAATTTGGAAGTAAAGCAAGCAATGAAGAAAACAGATATCAAAAGAATTGTTGTTGAACATTTGGTTAACCAAAAAGTTTTACCTCAAAAAGTTGTACAACAATTGCCTGCCTCTCATTTTGACCCAGATTTTGAATTAAAAAGAATAGAAATGGAAATGAAATTTCGTTTAGAAATTGAAACCAAACGATTTGAGGCAGAACAGGAAAACAGACGCCTTGTTCTTGAGACAGAACAAGAAAACAAATGCCTTGATGCCAAAATAAAAATAGAACGCATCAAAGCTGATAAGAAAATCAGTCTGAGAAAGGCACAGACAGAAGAAAAGGTTGTCCAAATGCAGTTGGATAATTTTGATGCTTCCAAACAAATTCATTTAGTGCCTCCATTCAATGAGAAGGCTGTGGATAAATATTTTCAACAATTTGAAAAATTGGCTCTTAGGCTAAAATGGCCTACCGAATATTGGACAGTATTACTTCAGAGTGTTCTCAACCCTGGAAGTATTTTCCAAACTCACGGCCAAGCAAAGTTATGATTACGAGCACGTCAAAAAATGTATTTTGAATGCTTATGAATTGGTGCCAGAGGCGTATAGACAAAAATTTCGTGGTTACAAAAAGTTTGCCAGCCAAACTTATGTCGAATTTGCTCGTGAAAAAGAAACTCTGCTCGACAGGTGGTGTGATTCCAAAGAAATCAAAGATGATTATACAAAACTCAGAAAACTCATGTTAGTTGAAGAGTTTAAAAGATGTATTCCCGTAGAGCTTAAAACTTATATTGATGAACAAAAAGCTTCCAAAATTCATGATGCTGCTGTCTTGGCAGACAAGTATGCTTTGACTCACAAAGATTTCTCGTACAAAAGCAAAACAAATCACACAGCGAAGAAACCCAATGACTCATTCAAGCATTATGCAAATGTCAACAAAGACAGAAAAGAGCAAACTCCTGATTCTCAAACAAAGACTTCATCTTATTCTCAAAGCTCATCATCTACAAAAAACGTGCCATTCTCATCCAAAACATGTGCTTATTGTAAGAAACCTGGCCATCTGATTTCTGAGTGCTATAAGGTCGAAAACAAACAAACAAAAAAAAGGTTTTCACAAGTTCAAACTTTTTTTTTGCCTTTAAGGGAGAGTGTTATGTAAATATTATGTAAACAACAACCATGTCGAGAGTGTCATGTAAATGTTATGTAAATGACAACAATGTCGAGAGTGTTATGTAAATGACAATCATGTCATGTCGTGTTTGAATTCCCATATCTATTATTTATATTTTCAAGGTTTAAACCAGTAAAATTTAAAATAACATTTTAGAATTAAATAGAATTCATTTAGAATTATTCATGTAGAAATTTTTAAAACTAGGTAGATTGATCACTTGTATTGGCCTGGTGTTTGTACTCTGGAATTCTGGGAATTTACGCGATTAGTATATAAACAGACGGCAATGCGAGAAAAAGAAGTCATCCATTTTTACTCGGGTCAAGAAGTGAATCATCCATTTTTACTCGGATCAAGAAGTTTGTCTCGTTTGAGAAAGTTTAAACTGAATTTGTGAATAGAGCTAGATTGACTAAAGCGGTGAAATTTTTATTCCGTCAATCTTTACAATTCAGTCGGATTACGGATTATACCGAAAGTCAATACGAATTAGACTGAATTTTTGTTTGAAATTACCCATTCAAACTTCGAAAATTTCTCCGTGGGACTAAATTCACCGCCTAGATTGGAACTTTGGATTTCGGATTTGGACACTTATTCTGGATCATATTATTAAGCACAGGCCAGTACTTTTTTATATTATAAGTTGTTTTGATGGTTGAAATTGGATATCTGTTATTGCCATTGGATAATATATTTTGTGTCTATCACATAAGTAGATCATTATAATAAATTATACAAGCTGCTATCTGTGTCTTTCTGTTGCGTTCAGTCCACATAAAAAAACGTAACACTTAGTAACTAAGTTGTATTTGGGTCTGAAAAAATGAAATTTTGAGCATATGAAAGACTCAACTTACAAACTTCAAGTTGTGTATCAAAAAACAAGTTGACATTATAATACTTGAAAATGGCTAAGAAAGCAACCAGAAGATGTTCTAAGCTTTCAACTGCCTATTTGCAGGCCATAGCCAGAAGTAATTTTATATGAAGAAGTTTTCTCAAAAACTGAAAAAGGTAGACACGGCCACTGTGTTTAATTCTGTACAGTTGATATTTCAGCAAACAGAAAGGCAAGAATGTCCTTGTATTATATTCTAGCTTGTCAATATTGGTAATTTAAGTCCCTAATTTGTAAGAAATTATAAACTTTGTATCTGGACATAAAAAAAAACATCTAATTTGAACAAATGCTGCATTCAACAACCATGTAACACACCAAAATCAATGTTCAAAAGTGTTTTCTTAATATTTACTTTCATAGTAAGAAGCTAAATAATGTATAATACCACAGTTTGATACCAAAACTTACTGACATAAGTTCAAAAAGTAGTAGTTCAAAGTGTTCAGCAAATGAGACAACATGGTCTTTGACCACTTTCCCATGTAGAGTAGGTTAATAAAGAAGGCTGCACCAAAGATGTCGTCAACCAGAGTTACAGTAGAATCCAGAACCAGAAATACTGAAAGAACTGGATTAAAGAGAGACTTAGTAAAGTGAACCAGCTTTAAATATATTTAAAAACAAACATTTTTCTCAGCAGGATGTTTGTCCTAGACACAACTTAGTTCTTACAAATAACTGATCGGTTAAAATAATTTATTTGTGGAACCAATAATTGGAGCACAAATGGTGGAATATAAAAGTAAGAGGAATAGTTTGTCCCAATTTTGTAATGGAAGGTTCTCTAGGAAGTAGCTCAGTAAAAAAATATGAACAGACCCATAGGACTTTAGTCTTTCTTGTTATGTATCCAAAAGAAAAAGTCAGGAGTCAGAAAATGGCTAAATTAACAGATGCTCACAAGGAATTGAAAAATTACCTAAGCTGTCCTAAAGATAAGGTATCAACAACTTGAGAACAATGTATTTGGAGCATTAAAATACAATAAATAAAAACAGATAATTCCAAGACCAGTTGGAGCTATGAGACATTTACTGAAAATAAGCACAAAGCCTCAGACACTTCTGATTGTAATCCCTTATGCAGACTAAACACCTAAGGACATCCAGAATGAAAGCATTCTTCTCAATATAACACTTCTGTGCCCTTTAAACCTTTTAATTTGTACAAAAAAGGGGACTGGTTAGGGAAGTAATGTGTTTAACCTGTGAAGCCAGATGATCGAAGCACAGGTACGAGAAATTCTAAATTCTGTACCTGTAATGAAAAGTTTGTTGAATAGCAGACCAGTCAAATATTGTAAGCAGACAAACTCCTGGGACTTCAGTGCCCTCCATCCACACATTTAAAAGCACTGTTTTTGAAGAAATGTCATTTTTCTATAATTTGAAAAACTTGTGACCACGAGGAAGTGTCAGATGAATTTTTGACAAGGTTGCAAAAATCTATGGCTTCTATCACAGCCAGCATTGTAAAAATGTTAAACTCACACATAGTGCATGGACTAGGCTATTCCAGTCCTTCCATGGTGAGTATGTTACTATTTATTTTAATTATGCTTCAACCCATACATCAACCTGGGATGGAGAAGCAAAACATTTTCTTTGCATGTGGAGTACTGAGTCACTTTGGAAAGAAATGCCCATATCATGCAAAGTAGATGCGTTTATCAGATCAACAGGTAAAGGAAGACAAAAAATAGGTACTGAATGATGCAGTTCCAGCTTCAGAAAACTAACAATGATCAAATCAGACTTGGTCACCAACTTGGAGAATATAATGGAGGTCTAGCACCAAAGGTTTAGTGAAGAGCCAAACTCTCTCATAGTTGGCTGGTCCTTGGTATGTGTCTGTCAGAATACAAGGTAAAAGAGAATTTTTTTTAGATGATAAAGGAATGGCCACAACTCTGGTAAATCTCATGATTCTCAAAGCAAATCCAACACTCAGACTTGTCATTACTGATTTAATACTGACAAATGGAGATAAGCTAGGTGTGAATGGAAACCTGAAATTCCAACTCTCTTTCTCTAACAGACATCACTCAAAGAATGAAAGCTGTTATCAATAATACTGGTTGTAGCTTCCACATCCTTTCAATAAGATTACTGTATAAGATTATGTATCAGTTTTGACTGTGCAACTGGTCAACTGATATTCCATTGGATATTTATCTGACATTGAATGGATCTGATCCAGAAACAAGGAAATGCAAAAGTGTATATGAGAGAGGCATTAAAAATATCTCCATTTACACAAGTGGTATTCCAAGGTCTACTACAGATGAAGTATGTTGTGTAAATACCATAAAATATGAATACAGGTCCCAAACAAATAATAAGCTGCTTCCTGTTCAGAAAGCAAGCAGCATTCACGTGCACAGGTATGTGCATAAGAAAAGATGAAATACCAGTATTACTTTGTAATTATGGGCGACTGATTTTTCTATTTTTCCACAGGTACAACCATCTGCATATTGAGCAAAGAGAAAGTAACTAGTTATAACACTAGTGTTGCATCTGTTAAACTGCAACAGAAAGTGAACACATGGTTGCCACCATATCAGTTTAATAACTGAGGGTTTTGCAAACAATCTAGACTTAACATTGTGCAGCAGCTCAGTAATTTGTTGATTGAATATGCCAATTAATTTTAAAATGTTATTTTGTAATTTACATTATTTAAGTTTTGGTTGACTGCACATTATTTTTGAAAAGTTCCTTTTATGGGTGTACTGCAGATTTGTTTATAGTATTTAATTAGGTATTGGTTTTCTTTGTTAAAGGGTAATGTTTTCTGTATTTACAGGAGTAAACCTTTATCCAATGCATGTGTATTAATTTATTGATTTTATACTTTAGAATTAATTGTCAGATTAAGGACAAGCCTGAAGTAAAGGGTAAATAAAAGTGTAGTAAATAATCATACACAGGATATTCAAATTTTTAACTTAATATAGTATATTTTTTTAAAGATCTATTAGTTAATCTGAGCATATACAATTTGTACATAACATATAGTTAGGATATTTATCAAGTTGCTTTCACTTTGGGTGCCTTTTAATCTGTCATCCTCTGGAGGTAACACCTAGTCTACCCGTGAGCAATATTGGATGAATGTAAACAACAATGCCCTTCAATGATATCAGTTAAGGCCTCAAGGTCACAACACCTCTTACATTTGAATTAGAATAACTACTTTCAGTATCTTTCACTGATCTGTCCTTAGTATCTATGTAAGTAACATCAGTTTAATTACTTTGAAACAGAATATAAATCAGCGAAGTTCAGAGAACCACTCAGATACAGTAAAAGTGGCTGTCCAGCATCCAAAACAAGTACATGTACATGCACAATGTTAGTCTTAAATAAAGACCGAACACAACCATGCAGAAATACAAGGAACAATGTCCATATTTTATTCTCATCAACTTTGGTAACTCTGCACTAAAATCTTGTTGAACCTGCTTTACTGCTCCAAAGGAAGTCAGAGCAACTTTAATATATTACAGCTTAATGGTCACTAGCGATCAACACGAGTTTCTACAAATTTTCATATAAATAACAAAAAAACTTTCATGAACACATTTAAAAATGTTATCATGGGTTAAACAAGAGATCTGTAAATGATGACCACACAAGTTACATGACAAATGCAATACTAAATCTATACTAAACCATCCTGTAAAGAAACTTAAAATAAATAAGATATGCTTTCAGGAAGAGAAAAACTGACTCTAACATCATAACTTAAGTTCTGATTAAAAAGGGGCAAATCTATACTGTTTAACAGTACCTGAAAATTTACTTAAAATATGAAATAATAGCTACACTCTAACCGTATCAAAAAATTAGATTACTAACAATTCAAGAACAAAGAAGTACAAATAAGACAAATATGAATTTCATGTATACTACTATAAAAGGTCCTTAATATTATAAACCTGAATAAGGAACTACGTCCAAGGAATCTGTAAAGCAGGAGCAACTTACTTGCATCTTTGCTACTTTTCCATTTTTTAGATGAATTCTTCTAACATTAGGATAGTACATACTGTCAATAAAAGTAATTACCAAACATCAATCATTTAGAACAGAATATTTTTATACATGCTACAACCTACCACATACCTCATCATTATGATTCCCTGTTTGGAATCTGTCCTTATTCTACACATGGAAATCATGTGGTCTGAAAGGTAAACCTTTTAATATAGTCTAATAAGAAAGTCAGCTATTCCAATTATTGTTTTCAACTATGCATAAAAACCTACCAAATTGCACACAAATGACAGTTTTGACATTAAAGTTGCTTTTCTTCTTAAGCTGGTCTTTTCATCAGTGTTTTCCATAGCATCATCAACTTCCAGTTGTAGTTCTTCAAATGCTGTAATAAGCTCATCTTGAGTTTTGTAATATCTCCTAAGAAAAAAGATAGAAAAAAAAAACTACCAACTTTGACTTTATGACTAAGCTTTCTTTACAATGAGGATTAATGAAACAAGTTTTAACACAATTCAGTATAAGTGATTGTTTCTTATTTTATTATCTAGTATCAGAAAAATATTTTTAAGTGCCTTTCTTTAAGTAAAAGTGTAAGTTAAAATATGAGAATTGTGATTAAACTGAATTCATTCATATGTTTGTATCTATTTGGTTTTGTTACATTGTGATATAAATTATACTTTAGAACATGTATATCAACAAATCCAGAAATAATGAATAACAGTTTTTCTCTATTTTTATATCAGTAATAAATATTTCAGTTTAGGATAATGTTTAGCCATACCGAACACTTTTTGGTAGAGCCTTGTCACCCCGTTCTTTTCCTCGTCGTTTTGTGGTGAACCATTCCAAAGGAACCTGCCAGCTAAATATTTCTGCTGTAGGTTAAGTTGATAACTTCATTAATTTCAGAAATTACATACAAAAAAACGAGATTAAAACATTCATTTTTCTAACAGTAGATTTTTCTTGCACTGTATCAAAATTACAGAATTACTTCTTAAAAATCTAGTTTTAGCTTTAAAATGGACAGGAATTGTAATTATTATTACAAGGGCTGTTATGCTTTTAAATGTCATCTGGTGATAATAATACTGTGTTATTTCACATTTTCAAATCACCTCCTATTCACAAGTTTACTTAACCCATGAATAGTCTTTGAATAAATCAGCTGTAGACTGTTATTTGTTAGTTTCACTCATAAGAGATAAACTGACACAAGAAAGAAGAAGCTACTTTAGTATAACTTGAACTCTAATAACATAATATTTAAAATTTATGAGTTACATAACTAGATGATTAGATGCATAAAAGGTGAGAGTCCAGAAAAGTAAAGATACATTTCATCTCAAGTAAGGCAGAATAATGAAATAAAACCAAGAAAGACAGGGCATGCTTACTGAAAATGTGTTTTGAAAAGTCTAAAGAGAGACAGGAAATGAATTTCAAGTAGAGACATAACAAATTTAAAACTGATTGAGAAGCCACAGTGAGATCTGGCACCAAGCAAATTGTTGGTTCTGAACAACAGAAAATAAAACAAAAAAGTATGATTTCAAAATGCTTCCAAGTCAATTCTCCATAGCAATGTGGATAACCCAGGTCTCAGACCATGAGCTATGTCATGGTAATAGTAAATAAGTAATTGATGAAAGTGTGAAAATCTAATTCAAAGGGCATAACTACGTTGCAATAAAGCCTTCTTACCAAGCTGAATACATAAAAAAAATCAATAAAATTACAGAGAGAGAGAGAGGATTGGAAAGTTAATATCCTATTTACATCAATAAAATAACAAGGAATAATAAATATTATGATACATATCTCACTTAGGTTATCAGGATGACTACAAGATAAAGTTAATCCTCCATACAATGAAGGTTTAAGGCATTCAAAATGAAACTACAATATTAAACAAAATGACATATCAAGCTTAACAGTTTCAACCTACTTGAGCAAGTTTCAAAGAACATTTATATGAATAACATAATTTGGTATTAAAAAGTTATTTTGCAAGGTTCAAACATGTACATAAAAAGGCAATTATTTTTATTATTTAATCAAGTAAATTTCAGCAAGCAAAAGGTTTAAGAGATAAGAAAGTACAAAAATTATAAATAAATTATGTTAAAAAATATAGAGTTGTTCTGAATGTGAATAAAATCACTTGCTTATAATTTCAAAGTGGGATAATGGAACACTAAATCAAAAGATAATGGATCACAAGAATCAAAATCTGTCATTTATTCCAAAGTATTGTTTAGTTTACAGCTTAAACATTAACCTTCAGTTTTATCAAATTGTTATGTTTTAACACAAATAGTCAGTCAAACAGTGCTTGAACTCACCATGTTCTCTTTCATATTGCTTTGAATCTATTCAACCATACTTGGTTGTCATGGTTACATTATTCAAACATTTAAAGAATACATTTTTGGCTTTATAACAAATTTTCATTAAACCTTTCTCCCAGAAAAAATCTAAAAAGATTCATTACAGCATAAACTAAATAATTTTCAAAAATAAAGCAACCAAAAAATACAAGCATACTTAAAATTGGGTAACCCTGTTCTCAGATTTGATGCTTCCAATTTAATACAGAGCTGCTGTAAGAATCAAAATGGCTCTCCTTCACAGCTGTCTTTTTGTTGGATACATGGAAGAGCAAGTGTTTAAAATTTTCAGTGGAGTCCAACCCTATGAGATTTATTTATGGCATCCTTGACAATACAAAAGTTGACATAAAATATGAATGGAAGCTCTTTATACATAGGTTCAACCCACCATTAAAATTTTATATGCAGTCTTTTATGTTTTATTGTTTACTTCTTTAATATTGTGGTAAATATTTCAGTTGATACATTAGACATTTCAGTTTACTAGAAACCAACCACAAGTCATTTACTTGGCATGCAACTCCTTTCACCTGAAGAAAATGCGCACAAGAATCCCTAAAGATAAGTTTTACATACATCACATAATAACCAAAAAATTTGTATGCTGTTTCATGACCACAGCAAATCATACATTTGTTTCAAAAGTGTTTCTCATATGTAAAAATGTGAAAAATTCTCAAAGATATCTTTGGTTCATTCAAAATCAGAAACAGAAAGCAACTTAACACATCACTTCCTAAAAGTAGTAAACAATGCAACCAATCTATTTATCATTTATAACTTCACTTGTTCAAGAACATTTAAACATAAAGCACTCTTTCATGTAAAGCATGAATGCTTGTACGTATCCACTTACCTTATGTGTGGTACAGATTGATATGATGTGTCTCCTACCTCCTTAGTTAACATGCAGTTTTGTGAAAGAAATGTATCTTCCAAAGTTTCTTGTTTGGATGGAGAGTATTCATGTAGCCACTTCAACTTTCTATGTTTTTTTGCATACAAGATGTGAGATAACTAACCAGAACAAAGACAGCTTTCTATTTGTGAATGTCACAATGCTACATTCCCTCTAAAAAAAAACTTGGTTAATTGAGGAATTGAGCAACGGGCAGATACTGTCATGACTTAGCACTCAATTCACAGTGACAAGAATCCTGTGCGTAAGATGCATTCATAAACAAACATTGCTTTGTGTGACAATAATGTGTCTGAATTTGAAATTGGTTTGCCCCCCCCATATGAATAACAACATTTTTTAGAGCAAATTTAACTTTTGTAACCACAGGAAAAGATAACTGTATCACAGTGTGTGCTCACTTAAACTATGCTGAACAGCTGCAGGAGTAGAATATAGTATTGTATTATTTGCTTGCTTCAGCTCTGCTGAAAAGATTACTTTTTATATGCAAAAAATGGCTCGTTTGGGTTGAGAAAATATTTTAAATAGAAGAGCCGTTTTTGCATATGAAATTCTCAATAAGTGGGTTTCTCAATATCACTGATTGAAAAGACTACTGGTTGCAGGAGAAGGGAACAGCATTACAAAACATGATCATCTCAACTCTAGTGAATAAACTCTGGCTACATGATGGCTCAAATAGAATGTGTTATATTTACAGTTTTTCACTGTAATAGTACTACGTTGTATATCACCCAAGTACACGAGTCAAATCGATGAGGGTTCTCCATAGTCCACCATCCCCAGTGACTAGGAAATTATAAACAACAAGGTCTCCCACACTCCACTAAATGAGGAGAGGGATTTGTGGTTGGAGGCCAGGAAAATTTGCTCAGACCCGCATCAATTGTCTAGTGTGAAAAGATATTTTACCTGAGATAATGCAAGGGATGATCAATCCCTGGTGCTGGCTTTTTCCATGATAGTCCACAGAATAGGTATGGTCTGGATTAGACAAAAAAAGACAAAAATATAAATATATCGTGATGATATTTCAAGTGGTCTTGCTGAACAACCCATCTCACAGTGGACATCTATGGATCCAGGAAAGAGAATGGGAGTTCTTTCCATTATTCAGATCCAAACAGTTCAAAAGGCAAAGAATAGATGAAGGAAGTACAGGCAACCTCTCAAGCAATTACAGACTGAGGAAGAAAAGATCAGACTCAGAAGAGTGATACAGAAGTGTTGTGGAAAATGATGTAAGAAGCAACAATATGACAGACATAAGAACAGCTGTAATAGTAGGTAAGAAGGAGAAACCAACCCTAGATAAAAAGGCAATACATATGGCAGGAAGCCAATAGTTTGAATGGGTATGCACCAAATCATATAAACCCAATTAACATTACAGTCTAGCATGGAAGCAAGATGAAGAGGATGGATAAAGGAGGAGTAGAAGAACAAAGTGAAGAAGACAAAAAAAATCACTTCATCAAACTGGGAAGAGAGAAATGCCATAGACTTCCTGGCTGTTAGTAGAGGTTCTGACATTGACAAGTTCATGATTAACAGCCAAATGAAAAAATAAAGGTGGTCACAAGATGACTGTTAGAAGGAATGGAGTGGTATAAACATCAACAGCAAGAGACCTGCCATGGTTACTAATAAAAAGAAAAAGGGTGGTCGAATGATGAGTAAATTATGACAAGAACAGTGACATAAAATCAGAAATACAGTCAATAATATAGGAATAGAAGACCAAGGAAGCATTTGGGAATCTCCAACTTGTTGAACAACTGCTGTAATGATCCTGACAGGTAACAAGCCTCCAAAAGCCATAGACAAAATAAGGCCTAACTATGAACGATGTTATGCACTCAGTGATTTATACTAGGTCCTGTTTTTTTGATAATTCACAATAAATAAAGTTTTGAGACAAACGCTAACAAAACAAAATTTCATTAAAAATGCAAACCTCTTGAAAATGAGAAAATTTTAACATGCCTGATTAACACAGTGCTGACGAGAAGAATGAATTTCCTAAATGCAAGTGCGCTGCAGTTATTGTGCATGGTGGTGTGTCAACCTCCTATTGGTGGAGGGCTTTTGCTGCATAATGACATCATTATGATGTTGTAATGTAATTCGCAAAAAAAAACTTACAAGATTACATGGTAGTTCACTAAAGGCTAATAAGGTGCAAATCGCTAAAGCCAGACATGTTGGAAAGATAACTAAATTTTATGCAGAGGTGTTATATCAACTTGGAAGTTGAACAAACTAAATAGTCCCTTAAAATAAAAGTTTTAACTTCCTGTGATCTAGTCTATTATTTTAAGAATGTTCTTAAACCATTTTCAGATTGTAATTAAATGAGCTTAGTAAATTTCTAAAAATATTTTTCTTTTTGTACAATTTAATTTTTTTTTCAAGTTATTTAATGTTTGTTACTTTACATAGCTGAATATGTCTGCTTTAATTTTAAACAACTCTTTATCACTGTTTAAAACTATTACTATTGCAAAATACCATTTCACTTTAATTAGTTTACTATCATTATTACTTGTTTATCTGATAAGGTTACATTAGTTTCATGTTCTCTAAATTTTAATTTATTTCAAAATAAACCTTTAAAAATATTTAAACTTCAGTTTTACTTTGCCATGTGACACACAAGCTGTAATAAATCTTGACTATCACACTTTTCAACCTTGAGTCAAATAATGCTCGTCCTAGAAATGCACGTATAAACAATTAAGTACATTTACTTGCAGTATTGACACATATGTTTTGAAGTTCTCTTGCTGAATGAAATAAAAACAAGTAATAAATTTGGTCAACCTTTGATGGGTGCCATGATCAATTTCTATGCTATTGCTTGAGCTTTATAACATATTTATAAAGATACACATACATGTATATAGTCATTAGAAAGAGCTCATTTTACACTGTAATCTAATAACAGTAATTCTAAAATTGATACATATTTGTTGTCATCTGGTAGATTTAACTGCCTGTAGTATGTTGGCTGTTTTATCTATGATAATACTTACACAGTTTCTTAGGTAAATATGTTATAATTAGAGAAACAGTTACATTGTATTTAGATCTTACTTTTATATCTTAGTTAATAATGTATTATATTTTAAAATGTAAAACTGAAAAGTTTATTAAATACACATGGCACTTTATACCAGTTTTGAAGGCTCGAGATCTTGCATAAGGAGAGAGATTTTTGCCAAAGGCTTGTGCATCTTTGGTGAAGATATCGTAATTACACCCCAAGGACACAGTTAATTTGTGCTGAGATGAGTAGTAAAAAAGTAAAGAACAGGGAGAAATAAACTATGAAAACTATAAAATAAAGTATTTTTGTGCTTAAAATTAAAATCATTTTGCACTGTGACTGTTCAGAGTTTGAGTGCAAATAACTACTACAGGGTGGTCGCTAGAAAAGCGGAAAATTTGAGGGTCAGATATCTCACAAGTTACTCTTCAAAACGCTACACGAGCTTGGATTTCTAGGTTAAGACACTGCTCTGATGTGCACGGACGACATTTTGAGCATCTATGAGTGTAATATAACATGTGCCTTTAAAAAACTTTGTAAAAGTAAATATCTGTTTGACAAATTTTCCACTTTTCTAGCAACCACCCTGTATTAGTAAATAACATATTTTAAGTAGAAATACTTAATTAAAATATTGTCATTCTTTGTGTATGAAATATTTATGTTTAACAAAATCTTACCAGGTTTAGTGAGATTATCTCAGGTATTACTCTATGTATTATTGAATAAATGTCTTTTCCCTGTTGAGTGCTGTAAAATATGTCACCCTCTTGCAAAAGGGTTGATGTGAAAACACATTACATATGCATGTTTTAACTCATCTAACAAAGTTTGTTAAACTTAAGCTCAATGAAGCATAGTTGCTTGAAATGCAGCTTAAAATTATAAAAACATGCTTTCTTTAATAAAATAGGAAACAACTCAAAATTTAAAAAAATAAATAGGTCATACCTTCAAGAAATGTTCTTGAGGACAACATGATCTGCAGTAGTTAAGACAAGCATGGAACAACTGTTTCATTTCATTACAAAATAAATGCATCATTATGAAAGTCCTTTTAAAATCAGGTGTGGAGAGTAAAGTATCAATAGTGAGTGTCAATGTACTCCTACAAAGTCCACAGCATGTTATCCATGTGTTAAAGATACAGCTTTCTGTTAAGTCTCAATACTTACAAAATGAAGAAAGACAATGAATAAGTGAAACTCTGAAGTATTTTAATTAATATTAGCTTGAATTGCCTTTGTTTACCAGCACATATCAACAAGATTTTTAACAAGGATTCATTAAAATTATAAATGTTGTATGTTTTAAAAATTTGTGAACAACTGAAGAAATAAGGTAATAGAAAATACATAATACCACCCCATTAATCAAGTCAGACCATTACAAACATGTTTGATCCCAAAATGGAAGCTCAATTATCAAATATGTCACGAGTTAGTTGGAAACATGTTGCATTCTGCAACATGAGAAAGAGCAACTTGTGGTTCTGTTCAACAGCACAAGTCAGAAAGCAACAAGTGGAAGAATGTAGGTTAGAAAACTAAATTAATCAGTGAGTATCAATATATGTGGAGTTAGTGAATTTGGATAGGTATGCAGATAACTGCCCACCAACAGTCCCATACAAACCAGTATCTGGCAATTATACTTGAGAAAGTACCAATCAGATTAAAAGAATGAAATGTAGAAGTAAGCTAGTCAAACTTTTTGACAAGTTACAATTATGCTAATTAAGTAGTTCAAAATGCTGTGATTTTGGTTCTGTAAGCAGCCCCTCACTTGTTCCCGACTTATCCAGCTATAGTGTTATTTAATAGCACAGTAACTGCATCTCAGGATCTAGAACAGCCATACCACAGTTTTACAGATATTCATCCTATGAACTACTTATAAATAGTTAATGCTATCCCTTATATAGTCAAATAATTTTTATAACAAACATATGATATGAAAGTAAAGAAGACTACTTAAACATTAACTCTGCTGCAGACTTAACTATGCTGATACAAGATGTATTAGATTTATTCATAAACATATAGAATGCAATAATTTCTTTTTTCCAAATGGTAAAATTATGTCTGGGAGAATATCTTGGAATAACTTGTAGTTTCAATGTTAATGTATATAATAGGTCTAATTAATGAACATATTATCAGAATGAATAGTTTAATAATTATGACATCAAATCGTTTCAAGATAGTTTAGGGAACTTTGATGTAGATGAATAAATGAATATCTTGCATTCAAATTATATTTGTTTACATTAAACAGACTGAGTGAATTTCTTTATTTTAAACATAAACTTCCTTAAGCTTATGTCTTGTGTGCTTAAACCATTACTGCACAACCTGGCATTAAACAAATTTATCTAACTGGTCCAAAGTCAAATCCAAACATCTATGCCCAAGACAGCCCATTACAGGTTATCCACTTTATTATTTTGTGCTGACATCATACTGGAACATATAAATGTGTACATATATTCCACACATCTTTAAGTTCCTAATAGCATCCATACAAAAGTAGAAAAGCTAAAAGTTAAGTTTTAATTATCCATTTACCTAAAACTGTTGCATATCCTAACTGTACATTTGATATTATTCTAATGGTAACTCCAAAGCAATAAAGAGCCTGGTTGTTCAAAGTTTCAATAGAATTGCATCTTTACCATCAATTATGCTTGAAGCAGAAGGTGCTACTTCTTCCATCATTATCTGCCAATGGGTTCCTGATGATGTACATGATGTGTCTCTGACCATAAGACCATTATGGATGCTCTCTGCTCCTTCTGAAAGCGAGTGAGATCCATTTAGCTGAAAATAAGAAACAACAAAGTCAGTCTCGAATATACATTAAAAACTATCACATATGAAAGTAACAGATTATATTTTGAAATACAGTTGTCAACATGGAAATACAAACTCAAATTTGGAAGAGATCTGGCCTCTTACTCAGTTTTACTCACCAAGATCAAAAATTTCAAGCAGATACTTACTTCTGTAATACTAAAATCTTTTTCTTGTTAAGTTACTATCACACTCTCAACATCTACGAAACTTTGGTTCAAAATATCCTTGACACAGTGCAGAGGATGCATTAACTTAGAGTTCTTCACTCTCCCACTTTTCATGTGGCTTAATGTGTTTGTGTTATTAAAACATACTTAAGCTACACTTTCACATTATAATCCAATGCTCCTAGTTACAGTTGTGACAAAAACTTCATATCTCCTGGTTGTGGAATGTTGAAATATAAAAACTTCACTTTTTACACGAATATTCTACACCTAATACTATGGTGTACAGGATAGAATCACATATCTACTATTTCCAAAGTTAATAAAAGCCTTTTCAGCACTTCTGTTTGTTTTCAACTTTTTTTTTCAGTTCACATTGGACACAGAAAATTCTTCAAGTAAATATATCTAACATTATAATTTTCCTATACTGAAAATGTATTTCCAAGGTATTTAACTCTTCACATAAGAATTATTCTTGTTCAGTGCTGTCAATAAAAACAATTTTTCTTTTGTATGCCACAAGCCTTGAGCTCCCACATACTCCAAGATTAACATGATACATCTGTGTCTCATATGCAAATTATCATGCAATAATCCTCCACCAACAGAAGTGTGACACTCCCTCTAGACAAATGTGAATCCCTTTATTCAATTCAATCGAACTATCACTTCAAGTTTTGATATGAAATGGAGACAATGGTTTTCAGTGAAAAGTACAAAAGAAGGTAAGTAGCTATCAGAAATACATTTTCAGTACAGGAAAAGTTCCAACACAGTACATCACCACCTCTCACATAAATAGCTAAATCCCACACTTAACAGATGGAGCGAACTATGCAAAGGAAATAAAGAAGCATCCAAAGGACACAATAAAAAATAGATCCTCGAAGTAAATGATCATATGTAGGAGGCACCACCATTTCTGTACCAAGAAGACGAGTACATTATCCAGTGTGAAAAGAGGTACCACAGACAAAGGCAGAAATTGCAAGTAGCATGTCTAAAAGGGAGAGAACAATACTTGGATTAGGATCCAAACCATACAATAAACAGATGTGCTTCTAGATGTAGAATGACTAGGACAAGACAGACCATACACAGCAAGCCAGCTGGTTGGTTGGTTTGTGTCTTACGGCACAAAGCAACCACACTATCTGCACCAAACCTTCAATAAAAAGTTAAAGTAAAATTATTGAGAATGATAAAAAGAAATTATGGTAAAACAAAACAAAGTTTAATTTTTGAATTAAAAACATAAATGGCATCTAATTTTTACATCTAGTCTACAGCAGTAAGATAAAAATTACAGTAACAAGTTGTAAAGGACTTTCTGTAGCATATCAGTGATGTCAAGAAACCCACTTGTTGAGAATTTTATATGCAAAAACGGCTCATTTGGGTTGAGAAAATATTTTACATAGAAGAGCGAACAACGTTTCGACCTTCTTCGGTCATCATCAGGTTCCTAGTCATTCTTTGTGAACCTGACGATGACCGAAGAAGGTCGAAACGTTGTTCGCTCTTCTATGTAAAATATTTTCTCAACCCAAACGAGCCGTTTTTGCATATAAAATTTCTGTAGCATAACTGTAATTATCATAACTTGCAAGGATCACGAACAGGATATTTCAAAAATCAGCATTAGTTGCCTGGTCATTAGTCAGTCCTAGTGTCAAGTTATTTGACATTATGGCCATTTTATGATTTCAAATTGAACTAGATGGACTTTGATTCTTAAAAGGAAACCACATTAATGTATAAATTTAAAAAACTTAAACAACATTAAAAAGATAAATGGCCTTTAAAAAACTAAAAACATATCAAGGATAAACAGTGTCACCATCACCAATAACATTGTTTGAACATTACAGATAAACCTTGGGACAAAATATGTTTAAAATGGTACCATCATTGGGAGTCATAAAGACAGCAAGAAAGTAAAATGTGGCTTATTGAGACCCCAGTTAAAAAGCTGTGACCAAAGCATAGTCTAGTTAGAACAACTTCCTCTTTCCATGTTGCTCACTCCACGTCCACTGCCAACTGGCACAGAGCCGAGCCTTGAATAGATAACCACAGTCCAGGTATAGGACATTCACAGCGGTGGTAGTGCCAGAGCAGATTGGCTTAGCTGCAGTGTCGGCAAGCTTGTTCCCGTGAATACCAACATGGCCTAGTATCCAGAAAAACTGGATATAAATAGATATGAAAGAGAAATGAGCCAGTCTGTTATGAACATCGGCAAGAACAGGGTGTGAACCAATGTGAAGCAATTCCAGGACCAGGAGAGAACTAAGTAAGTCAAAATAAATAGTGCAATTACTGCTTAGCTTCTATGTGATCTAGGGCAGGAGAAATGGCATATAGTTCAGCAGTGAACAGAGAAGCTCTAGAGAGAATTCTGAATGCAACTACCAAACCATAACAAACTGTGGCAGAGCTCACGGAGTTACCTGATTTTGAACCATCTGTATGAATAGGAATTGAAGGATAGTTTGAAAATGTTCAGCAAATAACAGATAGTATTTCCAATCAGGAGTGTCTGTTTTTCTCAGATGACTTAAAGACAAGTCACATTTGGGAACTGAAAGAAGCCATGGTGGGATGGGCTAACCAGTGGATACAAAGGTCAAAAGGAGCAATGGCAGATCATCTGTTCTGAAAAAGCATGGCCCACCAAGGAAGGTGAACACAACTCCAGGTGGGATGCTTTGGTAAAGAACAAAGTATCAAAGCATACAGTAAAGACAGTTGCAAACAGTGGAGGTTCATGAGACTGTATAAAAGCTCTGAGCTGGAGAAGTGCGCAAAGCCCCAGTGCCGAGATAAAGTCCCTGATGATGAACAGGGTCCAGCATCTTCAAGGCCAAGGTCCTAGCAAAGCATTAAACCAGTGATCCATAGTTGAGTTTCAATCAAACAAGAGCACAAAACATCGATCCACTTCCTAAGTGGTGAAGGGAGGACATAGAAGATGTTCAGTGCTCTTGTATATTTGACTTGCAGCTGTTTGATGTGTGGTATAGAGGTCACTTTATGGTCAAAGATAAGCTCCAAAAACTTTGTCTCAAGGATCACAGGTAGCACAACTTCACCAATACAAAGTTCAGGATCAGGGTGAATACTCTATTGGCAGCAAAAACGCATGCAAACAGTTTAGAGAGAGAGAAGTTAAAACTATTTGCTGTAGTCCACTTCAGTAAACAATTGAAAGCAGTCTGTAGCTGCCATTCAATATACCTCATGATTGAGGACTGACATGAGATGTGAAAGTTGTCAACATAGAGCCCATTTACAACAGGCATTGCAATTTATTGTGAAAATTGTGACACTTAAAATGCAGCCCTGATAGACTCAAAGTTCCTGTCAAAAAGAATAGAAAAGTGTTGAACCCACACAATCTTGGAATCTCCTGTCCATCAAAAGTTTTTAATAAAAAACAGGCAAATGGCCATGTAACCCATATGCATGGAGGTCTCACAAAATACCATACCGTATCATAAGCCTTATCAATGTCAAAAAATATTGATACAAGATGTTGTCGTTTGAGAAAGACTTCTCTGATTGACATTTCAAGTCGAATCAGGTGGTCCATGGTAGAGTGCTGTCATCAGAACCCACACTGGGTGAGCGAGAGGAGGTTGTTTGATTTGAAGAACCAAACAAGATAAGCATTAACCATCCTCTCTAAGATCTTACAGAGATGGCTCGTTAAAGCAGCTGGACAGTAGTTTGAAGGAATCTTGGGATCCTTCTTAGGCTTAGAGAAAAATAGGACAATAGCCTGGCACCAGGAAAAGCATTCTCCTATCATATCCATTTAAAACAAACAACAAGAGAAAGATAGCACAGCATTTCATAGTGTATATCATCAGGTACAACTGATGTACTGCCAGACCAATGAAGGGTCAGTTTGAGTTCCACCAGTGTAAAGGGAAGATTATAGTCATAGAGACAATCAGCTCAAAAGAAAAGAAGTGATCGCTCTGCCCATGTCTTGATGGTTAAGAAGGTGGAAGAAGAAGCAGAAGTGCTAGATACCTGGCAAAAGCTTTCACCTAGAGTAATATCAATGCTCTGAGCATCAGCTATTTCGTGGTCATAAGATAGTAAGATCGAGAAGGGGACAGAATTATATTGCCCACTGACCTTTCAAATCTTCCCATATAACTTTGGAACTGGTGGTAGAAGATATCCTGGTTGTGAACTTAATCCAAGAGTCCTTCTGGCTTTGAAATCTTATCCACCGAACATGTGCACAGGCCTGCTAGAAAGCAATGTGGTGCAAGAGTTTGGGATACCTACAAAAAGTATTCCAGACCCATTTTTGAATCTTCCATGTCAAACATCAGGCAGGATCCCACAATGGACAAGATTATCATGGAAAAGGTGTCAAGGTTTTAGAAATACATTGAGCAGGTGCCTGTGTAATACAGGTAGTTACTGCTGCCATACAGTCATCTATTGATGGCTTACAGACAATGGCAGGATCAAGTTATGCGAGAGTAGCAAAAGAGGGCCAGTTTGCTTGATCCAGCTTCCACCGGGGTACACAGATCAGGTAGCAATGACCACAGCCAGTCTCTCTCAAAATTATAGGAAAACGATCACTGCCTCGGGTGTTATTGTCAACCCTCCATGAATAGTGGAAGAATAGTGAAAGGGAGCAAATTCAGAGATCAATAACAGTAAAGGACTGACTAGGAGCTTAAAAATAAGTATAATAACCAGTATTGAAAAGAGAAAGGATGTGATCAGAGATGATGTGCTATACAGAGTGACCCCTCCCATCAGTATCAGTATTTCCTGAGGGGATGATGTCTATTAAAGTCCTCCAGGATTAAAAAAGGGTGACAGCAACTGTTCAATGAATGCATCTAGATCTGATTGATCATAGGTCACTCCAGGTGACAGGTAGAGAGAAGAAACAATGATGGTACAATCCAAGGAAATACAAATGCCCACAGCCTCCAAGGGTGTATTGAGTGGCAAAGACAGGGTGGGCACATGCTAATCATCCAAAAGTGCCACCCTTCCATGCATGGTTTTAAATGTATGGCTGTACCTTGAAATTAAGATAACTTGTATTGATGGTGGCAAGTGGATGCAGTGATGTAAATGTTAAATTGAGGACATTTGTTGGCATCATAATTCCATCTTTGCAAGTGGAGATACGCCTCACTGCAGAAACTCCTTGGATGGAGAAACCAGCATGAATCTCTGACTGGAGGATGTTCTTCATATCTATCTCAACAATAACTCCTTATGACAAATTCAAAGTAGCATGAGGCATAACCTCAATTGGTATATCCCAAATCACCTTTGAATGCAAAAAGAGTTCACTGTGTTGAGATGTGGATGTTTCCATCAATATATCACCACAGTGAAGCTTTCTGACTGAGTCTGGAGAGCCAGCAAGTCCATTCTGAATGAAAAAGGAAGCTATTTGTCCTAAAGATTTGTTTGAAAGAGAATGTAGTGTAAGAAAATGAGATACAATAGGTGTTACAGATGTTGAAGATTGCTGCTCATAATCTTCAAGATGTGGTCGTTTACCTATGGACTGGTTTTTTTACTATTTTATTTAAGTTTTTATTTGGAGGATCTGTAATAAAAAAAAGGAATATTTCAGTGCCCACTGACCCCACCCACAATGGAGCACAATAAGGGAATGCACTACAATGCCAAACAAGGACACTGCAGCAATGCCAAGATTTTTTGAGCACTATACACAAATACCAGCATCAGATACAATGTCCACAACATCTAACACTGGTACTTGACTGACCCTAGCCCAAGTGGACCAGCTGACTAATTCAATGGTAGCCACTCCAAGGCTGCCTGTCCACAATAATTCAAGGCCAAAATGGTGTGTTAAGGTTGAACCCTTCAACTGCCAGGATCCTCTCCTTCCCTTTATAGGTCACCACACAGCAAACATGTAGGTGTATGTTTAGATCCCAGAGGAGCTAAACTGAAAAAACAGAACCTTCCCTGGGAGGTTCC
Organism: Carcinoscorpius rotundicauda; assembly: GCA_011833715.1. Taxonomy (NCBI): domain Eukaryota; kingdom Metazoa; phylum Arthropoda; class Merostomata; order Xiphosura; family Limulidae; genus Carcinoscorpius; species Carcinoscorpius rotundicauda. The sequence continues at coordinate 17,785,478 of CM022399.1, read as the reverse complement.
CTCACAACATTCAGGAATCCACACCGAGTCAACTGCAACTAAAACCCAGCCACCTAGTGGGTATAGGAATGAGGATCATCTTCACCACAAGTTTAGCAGATCAGAAGAAATCTCAAACCTCAACTCTATAAAGGGGACAAGTGATAGTAATGTAATAAATTGCATGACCAATTGGGAGAGTAAAGATGTCTTTGTAATTTAAACTATCTTTCTTAAAACCAATCTGACAATAACCACACCCCACACACTAACACCCTTAGTATAAGAAAATCGTTGATGAATAGTAATAACAGGAAGAATCATATTAATCTTCAAGTTCTCTCACTGTGACACACAATATGGATGGAGGAAACAAGAGTATAAATAAGTGAGGAAATAGAGACACCTACATTCAAGTGTAAGGACTTATATTCATTAATTCAGCTCTGAATCAGCAACCCAGCTGCTAGGAATGAACAACAATGCAGGTGTAGGATGAGGGATCACAAATGAAGGGGTAAACAACAATTTTGACAAAAGTATCTCCCCAGATAAACCCATATACAGAGAGAGCATCAGACTGGAAGACATCTTGTCATCTAGACCAGCAGAACACCACCACCATTTTCTCAACTGTATGATTTTATCATTATCTGTAGAGTATATTGTTATCACATTTAAAAGGATGCTACTGTGGTCCATCACCCCACTGATTTGGAATTGGAAAGCAGTAAAGTTTCCCATACTCCACTGGGAAAGAAATAAAGAGGGTAGGAAATGAAGTGGATAGCCTGAAGGAATATCAATACCAAAGACCACTCCTGATTTATTAAAATTAAGGAATGGCAAGGATGTGCAGCAATCCTTTCTGCATTACCCATGAAGTCCATGGGTTAGTATTGTCCAGAAAAGTCACATACATGAAGCAAATGTATTATGAGGAAAAACCTGTGAGCAATCTTATGGAATATCCCATCTCAAAAGATTATTTACTGGCCATGAAAATCATAATTGTTAATTCATCAAGGCTTTACAGTGCAGGATGCATATATAAAGAAATAATATGCCTCTGAAGAATAAGAAATATATATATATTCAAAAATGTATATTATTCAGTCACATTTTAGCACGACGAATAGTAACAAGTAGAAGACAAGAAACAGCTACCTGAAGGAGATAATGGGAGATACATGTATGAGATGTAGTTCAAGGGCTCAAGGGAAGAATTATCTCTCAAGTATGATGAGATGAGATGCAGGTAAAAGAGAAGATGCCCAACCAGAATGATGACACCAGGAATTGATTAAAGAGAAAAATGGAGACAAGGACAAAAACCAAATCAAATGGGCAAGGGAGAAAGGTAAAAAGTCACAAACAAAGGAGTGGTAACAAGGAATCATACAGAAGGAAAAGAAACCAACAGAATGCAGCTTTGAAGGCAATAAAGAAACCCAGAGCAGATATAAGACACAGAAGGCTGACTGGATCCAACTGGAATTAAAGGTGGGAAACAGAAGAAAACAAAGAAAAGGAAAATCATGCCCAAAAGTGGAAGGTAAAAAAATTTATCCACAAATGAAAAAAAAGGACTAAACTGAAGCAATGGAGAAAACCAGATTAGTGTCAGCCACAAAGAAGCACTCAGAAAGACCTGACACAAAGTCACAAGGATGGGCTAAATCACCCTGGGAAGATGACAGATTGGTCTAGAATATAAATGTACCATATAAATAGGTTCCAACCTTATCTGAATTCCTGGATGGCCAGGGCAAGTGGATGAGGAATCAAAGACAAAAATATACAGATCTGAAAGAAGATGGAAGAGCAAGGCATAAAACTATTACCCAACCTCATGGTAAACAAACTTAAAGTAGCACCACAAAGGATGAAAAATTGGAACAAGGATGTAAAAATACAAAATGCTGACCATGAGAATCTTCAGTTCTGAAGAGAAAAATCCACTGTAGGGAGATAAAAGACATCACAGGAAAAAAGGAAAGAACCAAAAAATGAATGAGGGGGAACAGATCAGTCACAGAACCCAAATTTGCATTTAAAGTATACGACTGATGCCAGAAATAAATTAAAACAATTTCTAAGTATAAAACATATGCTTAAGTAAAAAAAAAAGGTGAACAACAATAAAAGATAAGTTGTCACTTAAATCAGGTAAAGTGAAATAGAAAAAATAGTAAATATTTCCACTAAATATATTATTTAGAAAAAAGTGAGAAAGCACAAACAAAAATTGTCTTGATGATAGCATTATCAAATGAGAAGCGATAGTTCTGTAGAATTGAATAGAGAGAGTCACATGTATCAAAAGGGTTTTTTGCACTCCTGTTAGTGGAGGGTTTTAGTTCGTCAGACACAGTTAAACCAAGTTAATCTTGGGATATGTGGAAGCTCAAGGCTTGTTGCATGAAAAAAACTTTGCATATAGAGACTAGCAGTGAACAAGAATAGTTATTCATGTGCAAGGAAGTAATGTACCATATCAGAATTTTCTGTATTCAAGTTTTACCTAAGATCTTATTCATTAATTGATCACTGATTCTACTTTCTTGAAATAATATTTTGTAATGTCTTCAAATAAACAGAAGTTTTATCTCTCAGCAAATTAAATGGCCTAGGATTGCCTTGTACAGGAATTGTAATAGAGAAATGTCACATATGAATGAAGAACTGGCATGTGCAACCGAGCTTTGTGGTTATTATTATGGTTTCTTTTACATTAAAAGCCAGATTATTTTATACAGATTACAACCAAGATTTAGATTGAAGTAAGATTTCAGACTTGATTTAGATTCTTCAATATTTTGCTTTCACTTAACTTTTTCTAAACGTTTAGAGATTTTGGTATTTTAAAGTAAACATAACAGTTTTTCTTTACATTACACAGTAGGTTAGTGCAGGACCAGTAAAAGAGAACCAATACAGGTTTCTTGTTCACATCTCTCTTTCACCATACCAACACAACTATTACAAATACTTTGTTTTGTTTCACTGTGTCATGTTTAAGCTTTCATTACTTTTATTTGTTAAACCTTGAAGATTTAGATTTTGATGCACTGACTCCTTCGAAACAAAGCCTCAAAGAGTTTGGAAAGTAAGGAACTCAAGCCCTGTGATATGGCATTTACTGGCCCTAATTGACTGCTTTGCAGCAAATCCATATGCCAAAGTATACTGCAATTATATAAACACAATGTATGTACACGTACTGTATAAATATTTTTCATCACAGAAGGTCTTAGTCACATTCAGAACAAACTGCAACATTTGAGGAGTTTGAGTATTACACATAAATTGTAGTGTAGCTTTTTCAGTTCCTCCACAAGTAGCAATCAAATCATTTTGGGCAAGATAAATGGATTAAATGATAGATTATCAAGAGACCTGTGATAACAACAATTGTTTATTTGACACAACTTTTTGTTTTCTGACAATTTCATTTAACAAGTCAGTTTTTAGGTTATTTAACATTACATTATGACCAACACCTTAAATGAATCTCCAATTATTAAATGGACATATTCAAACATCAAAAGGCTAACTCATCACACTCAACAGATAAGAAAAAAACTTGGTGTGACAAGTTATTATTATTGTAGTTTGCTCTATCTGCTTACAAGGAGTAGTCTTTCATTTGAATACAATGTATTAGGTTTGAAATGGCTGCTAAGTCAAAGTAAATAGTATTTTCCACAACTAGAAGAGCTACTGACCATGAGGAAAAGTCAGTCATTCAAGAGGAGATGATTGTTCAAGAACTGATAGGTATAAAAAAGTCCTCTCTTTGTTGTGGGGTTTTAACAGAAGGTTAAAACACTTTTTTTTTTTTTTACCAAACATGAGAATAATTATTTCTCAAAATTATTTGTAGTCAAATTAATTTTTAAGATTAAAAATAAACTACCTTTTTTGTGACATATGCACATATAAATAAGGTACATATTTCTGGACATTCCCACTTGCACATATATTGTTACAAATTAATTCATATAAGATGAAAAAAAAACCAGCACATCAGAATCTCCTTGCATAAAATTTAGTCATATAAATCCTAAGATCCTAGTGCTGCATTAAAATATGAATTGTTTGTTTCATGACACTAAACAGCAGCATAACAATGAACTCTTGAACCATATAAGAGAACAAAAACAATTATAAAATGGTAACATATCATATACATTGTTTATGTTCACTTTCACATACTTAAACAGTTAGTTTTCTGTGAAATTTCCCTTTGCAAATTTGATATAAACCATAAACAGAAAAACATTCTGTGAGCTCTAAAGACAAAATTCACATTTAATTATAGTCACACATGTATACTACATGGTAAAAATGTTTTCATTAATTAATGTTTACATAAATAGTTATAAAAATTAATGAAGACTAATGGGAAAATATCCTGAAAATCACAATTACAGTCATCATGAGAAAACTGAACTAACTCTTTAGCTCAATAAATTGCATCGTGGATTTAAGCTTGCATCTCACTGAACACTGGAATTCTGACAATGCCAGTCTGTATGACTTACTGCTCCTTAAAATACTTTTCCTCTATCAGATTTTTGTATGCACCAGATTCTTTACAATAGGTGCCTATGACTTGTTGGTGATAAATACTAAAAATGAACAGCACACAACAGTATATTAAAACAAGTCAATCATATATACAACTATTCATTACATTGTTGGTTGTCACAGTTGTGTCTAGAGCTCTAAATAAGTTTCTTTTTCATCAACATTTACACAGTATGATTCAATTACTTTAGAACACAATTGAAGAGACAAATTATTCTTCTCCATCCTGTTATTAAAATACAGTACGTGATAACTTCAATTTTAAAAAACAGCCACTATATGCTCCTTATGGCTTAACTCACAATCAGACAATCTAAGTTAATACTTAGAACTATATTTTCAACACAACAGAGGTCTAGGCTGTTCCACATCATATTAGATATTATGATGTAATAACATTCAATTAAAACAATGAGAAAAAATTAGAAGGATCTTGTAATACGATGAAATAATTTAACAATCAGTTTATAGCTACTGAACTATGCAACACAATTCATACACATTTATGTGAGCAAACTTGCAATAAACAATCACTTCTAAAAATAACTAAATTCAATATTCACAGTATGTAACCATCTAAATCCTGACTTTCTTATTAAACGTAAAAAGAAACAGTAGTATATAACTAAACACTCTTCTAATGTGATCCATTTCCTTCAAGACTTACAACTATTACCATTTCCCTATTGTAAGATCTATCTACAGGTGGTACCATACACACAAGGTGTGCCAGTGTTTTCAGTTTTGTACAACAACCACATGTATACGCAAGTGCTTCTATTTAACAATGTAAAAAAAGTATAGATTACACAGCAGTATATAATCATATAAATTTTGCAATAAAGTAGGACACTTTTCTATCATGTATGATTCAAAAAACATAACACAATTAAGATAGCAATAAACATAGTGACTTATATTATTTGTGTGTTATGCCAATAACTTAAGTATTCATGATCTTTTCGGACTATCTACTGTTGCTGTATCATGGATTATTTTACAGCTTGGGAAACCTTATATATCAACACTTTTACAAATACCATTGTTTTAAACAATTTCAAATACAAGTGAATCTCATAAAGTTATAAATAACTTTTACTACGGTATTCTGCCTTTATTGTAAATGATGTAATTTCCACGATGTATCATGCAAGTAATACGGATACATTTTCAGTTAACAATTCATAAACAAGGACTGTTATATTACTTCATCTTTTGTATGTTATAAACAAGTTGCTGTCTTAGCCTATTGTCTCTCCAGTGCATTTTGTATCTTTTTCTCTAACACATTGCACCATGGCATTTCATCAGTGAGAATTCAAACATAATTAAAAAAAAACTCTCACCATACAGACATTCAAGCTGCTTTGTTTTGATCCTCTCAGACAGCTCTCACATTACAGCTCAGAGATCTATTTTAACATTACTCAGTGCTTTTATTAACTCCCAGTCATAACAGCATAAAATTCAATGTCACTACATCTGAATTTCTGAACAGTCTGGCTGCTGGGAAATAAGCGGTTTAGATAACTCATGATGGACAAGCAGACAAATATTCGTAGCAACATCTGTACATTAGACAGATTAAGGTCATTTGGCAGTATCCAAGATTTTCTCTCCAACTCTTTGTTTGGTCAACTTACAAGAAGTTTAACAGAGCAATACAGTACAGCTTTTGCTTCTCAACATACACTACTCAGCTTTATGTCATATGATCACTGAATCTCAAAAGTTAACTGATTAAGTTCTTAAAGATACAGTGCAATTGTATCCAGAAAATTAGTGCAGTACTGATGCATACTATAGCCACACCATAAATCTTTGAGATATTTTTTTTCTTAACAGGTTTTTCATCATCTCAGTCAGTGTTTTGCATTAACTCCACATATTTCTTCAAGCACACTGGGTTTTATACATGGGGAATAGTACTTGAAACCTATGATAGCATAATATTTTACCCACACAGTAAAATATTCATTGGATCTACTACTATTTTAATTTTATATGCATGTAAGTTAGTCTTCTCAGATCTCATACAATTTGAAATAATTCGATTGATAATTTGAACAGCTCATCCAGCTAGACCATCCAAGTCTTTGCCATACATAATTCTACAAAAACCTCATTCCTTGATCTGTATAAATGCCCTCTGCTACTCTAAATTATGTGACCCATTCTTCAGCACAATTATAAGGTTTAATTCTTGTGAATCCTTCTATAGCAGATATCTGTAACCCATTGACACTAAAGGTAAAGATGAATGAACAGCATGTATTACACTTTTTTAACATTAACAGACAGAACTAAGGTTTATGGAAATGGATATGCTTCAGTCCATTTTGTGAAGGAATCAATGAAGACCAGTTTCTTCCTCTTTTATGTTTTAAGAAAAAATCTGACCATATCCATAGCAGTCTATTGCAATTTAGAAACAATACTTTGAATTTGTAGCTTTTCAAAGCATGACTTTCATTTTCTCAAAGCAACACAATATCTATTCCATCATTCATCATCACTAAGCAATATGTACAATAAAGCCATTTCTTTTAAGATGACCATAGTGTGCATTACTACCTGGTGTCTTTCAATTTATGTAATGCACATGGACGTTACTGCCTCAGAACTCTCAGAACAGCTTGCTAAACAACAGTGCTTGTATCATGCTTCCACAGAACCTTGCAATGGTACAGTCTTCTTTCTCACACCTTTTACTACTTGCATAATTGACTAAACTATAAGATTTTGTAGTACACAGGATCTTCTGAGCAGCTGGCTATTGAAAAGTGAGGGAGTGAAAAATGTGCACACTGTTTTCACTTTAATCTCTGCTGATAATAAAATAAATGTGATGTAGCATTAATTCTGTCAACAGTTTAATCCAAATGGCAAGTTATTGACTGGTAACCTGCCAATTTCCTTTACATTCAATAAAAACACTTCTACTTTGAGTTCCTAATAAGCCAAAGCCTACATGTTGCTTTATGAAATTGCCCTCAACAGGTCAAAGTGTTATAATTAAATGGCTTAGCTTGAACTTGCATGACTCACAATAATCAACATGAGTAATATTCACTTGTGGATTAGCTGGAGAAACAAGATGGCCAAGATTTCTCTCAAGTTAGCAATACTTGCAGATTTCCCTGTCTTCTCAGTTAAAACTTAATAATCATACAATACCAAATAAGTACTGTAGAAATTGGAAAAGCACCTGAATAATTGCACATTTACAATTATTTGGAACTCCATAGTAATGTTGTATAATAAAATTAAATGTGGTTATTACCTAATGTGCAATCATCCCCTTGAATTCACTCAAGTTCATCAGTCACTTTACTAAATCTGCTTTTGTAATAAGCTCTCATTGATACAAGTAGCACAAGACGTACTTAGGAATAGAAAGCACTTTTAGTGTTAATTAATTTATTTTGCAATAATTACATTTTGTATAAACTGTTATAAGCTTTTCATTATGCCACTAATTCTCTATAGTGTCTCACACATGAAACAAACAGCAATGATTTCCTATCAGTGGCATTTACATTCAGTGTAAATGAAAAACATCTGAAGAACACAAGAAACAAGTATGAATTAACCATCTCTTAAGTTGCAGGGTGAGAAGTTTGGAAATGTGCAATAACATATACAATATGAGTTCTGAAGTAACAATGACAAGCTTTGGAAGTCAAAATACAGATTTATTCTTCCATAATTTTCTTGATTAGAGTTATAAACATGTGAAATAGTTTGCGTGAAGATATAGTAAATGCCATAAATCTGAATTCCTTTCAAACACATTTTGTTGATAGGTTAAAGAATAAGTCTTTTTAAAATCAGTTGTTTGGTTCTTAATTAAAGTATATGATATGTCAGTTGCTTTTCTAATTTCTTGTTCTTTTAAATTATAAAGAATTAGGATATTAAAAACCTACCCCAAATGTTTTTAACCATGACCCTTGGTCCACATCTGTGTTTTAAGTAAATCACAAAAAAGCCCCATTTTAATTGTTAAATAATCTCTACACACAAAAAACGGTACCTCATCAAAACCACAATATACAAACAGAAATGTAATGATTTGGTTTAGAGTTGTTTTTTGTGCACAGCTACACATGCTATCTGCATCAAAGCCTTCTTTTTAAACCAATTAGTATAAATACTTAAAACATATACAAGATAACATATAAATGTTAAAATTTAAGATTTTAGCCCATATATATATTGAAAAAGCATGGCCAAACAAAAGATTTCCATTGTTTTTGATGATACCATTTAATGTCAAAGGTACACACACCACAAGTAACATGTCTAAAATTGTACCACTGCTAGTTACCATAGTAATGGTATGGCATTAAAAGATAGGAATTTGAATGGCTTGAGTGTCATACTTTACATCATTAATCTTGGACTCTGGCAATTTCAAAGGATAAGACTAAGCCTGACAAGGTAGTGAAAAATAATGTTCAATGCCTTTTCTTTTTGGAGGAAACAGAGCTTGAACACTGGCATCTACCTATACTTTATCCTAGGGTAAATGTTGATAAACAATAATCCTTTCAGCAAATCATATCATAGTATCTTGAGCAATTCTAAGTTTTATGGTTCAATTATGCAATGAATTTAATTAACATAAGAAAGACAATAGTTATTATTGAAAGCTTTAACTATAATTTGTTCCATGTTAGGTGCAATACAAAATATCCTTTGTTTGACAAAATGTCTAAGAAAATTACACATCAGTATAATGCAAAGAAGAAAAATGAACTTTTGGCTCATCTAAAGTGCTAAAAATAATACTGCCCAAGGAGAGTGCATCATAGACTAGTACAATTAATGTTCTTATGTGTAATAACGAGATCTCTTAAAATGACTTGATAATGCGTAAAAACTTTAACAATAGCATCGAGGCACCAGCTAGCTGTTCTGTGTAGAGATGATAGTAAAGTTTGAAGTGAATTGTACTAACTGCAAAATTCTTAAAAATTTGTTAAATTAAGTGTACATGTTTTGGTGTCTACAAGATGCAGTGACAATTAATTTTAAAATGTATTAGAAAAGAACACTATTTAAATATAACTGATGAAATTGTGCTTAAAAAATAAGCAACCACCAGCAAGAGCATCACTAATTGTACGATCTGATAACTTCCATAAACAAATATTATGACAATATTCATCATTCCTTATAAATACAGCATTTATTCCCATATTCATACTTGTACTATTCCTTTATAATTTTTTAGGGTATGACATTTTGTTTTCACAAACTGAACAGCTCTCAAGGCTCTATTACAGTATACTACTTTCTCACACTATAAAAAAAATTCACATACTGCTTCTTTGTACAAGCTTTTATCTGTGACCTTGGCTTATTCTACGAAATCTATACCGTATAAAAACGGAAAAGACATTAAATTACACAGAAGACTGCATAAGCCATGTTGTTAAAAGAACCGACTCGCATTACAGGTACAGGAAAGGCTGATACTAAAAGTTTGAAGTTTTTCAAATGGCCTAATTCCAACAATATCTTTATTTATTTATAATTCATTTGTTCAATGAATACATCCATTTAATAACACACATCTAACTAAACCACCACTGGGTCAGTTCTCATTACATCTCAAATTCTTAGCAATATATATCACTATTCTTTAACTTATAAACTTCAAAAATTCTTTTTTCTACAAATTAACAGCCAACAAAATCAACATGACTAGACAACATTACCAAGCATAGGGCTTCACCCACAGTTTAAAACTGTTCCTCTGTGATGACTTAATATCTCTACCTGCAGCTCCAACATTTTGTGGTACATTTGTAGAGAAAGTGTGAAGTCATTACAGTTATATTTCTATACGAAAAAACATTAAGTGAACAAATTTCTTAGAAAAATTGTTTTGCAAGGAATTATTATTATTTGCTTTATTTTCATCAAAAAGGGAATTCTTGAAGGAATTTTAAATGGCTTAGCTTTGTACCAATAAATAAAGCCTTTTAACATTAATGTAAAGAATACATTTCCATTAAATTTAAATATAAGAGAAACAAATACATGGAAATTGCTACTGATAAACATTCCAATAAAATGGATTATATGGGATAGAAAGATTGGAACAGGAATTATGGAAGCCATGTGAGCAATACACCAACAAAAGGCATGTATAGGACATAGAAGTCTATTTGGATCTGGATAAAGGGATGGGGGGGGGGGTAGATAAGAAACAGGCAAAAGGATTTTCCCTCATAAGCCATCAAGGTTTTGGGAAGGAAGAAACGATCCTGATAAAGGAGAAGAAAGGTGTGGTGGTAAAATGTGCACCTGCTATTGAGAGCAAACAAATTAGAATACCAACAAAAGGAAATGTACTTTAAGGGATAGTGAAAGAAACAACACAAGAAAATAGGTTTGAACAGAGGTGAAGTAGCAGAATAAAGGACCACATTAATATCCCAATCCAGAAAAGCAGGTCACCAAGAAGGTTGATGGATCTGGAAGGAATAGATTAATATAAGAACAGGTAAGACAGAAAAAAACCATGCTATAATGGGAAAAGACATAGGCATGGGATAAAGATGCCCAACAACCTGAAATCAAGGAGACCAAAGACCTTACATCAAAAACCACAAGAGAATCTCAAAGACACCAGCAACAGTAGAATGAGCAGCAGCAAATCCCAAATCCTGGGCAAATGTGCAACAGACCTTCCACTTTCACATATACACTTTCATGAAGGAAGTATAGATGGGCTGAACCAAATGAAAAGCTACACAACAGGAGAAACCAATTATCCTCACCAAGGATCAGACAAAACCCAGGCATATAGACAAAGAACATGAAGTACAGGATGCAGAAGTGATAACTAGAGTTGATGAAAGAGTTTGAGTAATGAAAAAAATAGTAAAGGATGGAATGTAGTTCCAGTAAATGAGGAAACTGTAGTTGAGTAGGCCAGTAGTGAGCAGCATGAAGTGGTAAGGATAAGCGAAACTACCCAATAAAGCAATTGGATCTAACAATAAACAGGTCCTAAAAATAAAAAAGGCATCCAAGTGTAAGAACTACCAAATGTCAAAATGATAGTTTCAAAGGCACATAGAGAGACTCACTTGCATCACAAAAGTATATTATGCTTCTATTGGTAGGGAAGAGACATGCTGGAATCATTTGATTCAAACAGAAGGTATGCAGAAGGCTTGTGACATACACAATAAAAATGTTCACATATAGAGGGCAAAAATGAACGAGAATAGCTAATCTTGTGATAAGAGAGAAGTATTGTACCAGAAAGGGCCACCTGGTACTTCAAAACTGTTCTTGCTACCCTCCCTCATTGATAAAAAGCAAAACATTTAAACTGTTCTTTACTTTTCACTAAATCAAACACTTTTTCTCTTAAATTACTCTGAAGTGTTGGTCTCCAATACTGCTCATGACCTTTCATTCCATAAATCAGTCACTCAGACAATAAACTACCTTAACTGTAGCCTACTCATCTTTCAAAATTGTAAACATTCTTTTTTTATCTCCATAATGCTATAAAAAATGGAGTGGCCAACATCATCATATCAATCCATCATATAATATTTGAAATTGAATATGATAACCATTTCTCAAGAGAAATTAATTTAAGACCTCTTACTCTATCTCATTATTACAACATTGTATCAGGAATCATCATATCAGAATTCTAACAAGTTAACATTCTTCGTTAGATTAGGGCAACAATCTGTATAGAAGCAATTATTTCTTTTGATTTCCAATTACTATGTCTGTAAATACACCTTAAAACCATATCAACTTTACTACTATCAACAGAGCATTGCTTTGATGCCAATTTCCTTTCCTTCAGTGGTTTTCTACCTGTACTGCTCAAAAGCATGACCAAGGAAATGACTCTATATGTAATGTACAATTCAAATTATGATAACCTAAATGTATTACTCTGGACTTAACTGTAATTATAGGTCATTTATCAAATAGTTGTAAATTGATCCAGATTATTTTGACTTAACATCCTCAGCACAGTTACTGAGTAAGAAAGACCCACAAGTTTAATGTCATAAGACCACTTTAATAATTATGCTCCTACTGTGTTTTCAGAACACAAGCTTTGATGGTAATTTTGTTTTAATACAAGATAAATATTATTCACATATACAGTTTTGTAATTATACATTATAAAACACATGCAGTTAACTATCTTAAAAGATATATATACATCACACGAAAATGAACACATTTCATTATGGTACATTTTGTTTTGCTTATTAACTGGAAGAATTTTATTTCACACATGAGACAGCAGAAAACTGAAAAAAAAAAAATCACAGCAACTATGAAATCAATAAATATCTAATTTATTCCTATTTAAGCCCAATATACTTATTATACAAATTTATTGTTACAAATCTTGAAATCTCATCTGTGATCTTTAGATGCATTGTAAATTCTCTCAATGTTAAAGATCTTTCACAACATAAAAGTTTGAGCCCATGAAATCTTTGTCAAGTTCTCTCATTTTTGGAATACATTTCTTCAAGCAATAAACTATAGTATTAAACAGTTACAAAGTTTTTATACAAATTTTTCCAACTATTTAAAACAAATCATTTCAAAAATAATTTATATTAACAGCACATTTATTTAGAATATCATGAGGCAAACATTTTTGTGTGCTTACAACAAAAATGAAATATTTTTGCTTAAAATGATTGTATGTTAGACTTCCAATGTTTAAACATTTATTTACTTTACACAATTATATAATACTCCTTTCTAATTTGTAAACTGTTTTTGTAAAACCAAAAATACCTAAACATGTTATTCAAAATAAACTGGAATAATTTTACATGTTTATATATATTATAAGAAGTAACATTATTTTTGATTTATCATTATAATTTATAGTTTACACTGAGTTATTACCTGAAAAGAAAAAGCCTAACAATGAACAATCAAAATCTATATCCTATTCACTTGAGACCTTCACTAACCAGACTTAATACTTATTAACCACAACTTTCAAACTATATGGTTGCTTCATGATACATATCACATTCATTTTTCAACAAAAATAGATTTCATATTTTATCAACTCAAATGTTTGAAATCCTACCTGATTATATAACCTGTATGAAATTACAGTTAAAAATATTATAATATTCAAAATTAAGTTAAATATAAATTAGTACAAAAACCTTTTTAAAATTCACAGTCTTTATCGGCTGTACATAAATAAAAGTTTTACTATGTAAAACCAGTAAAAACTTTTGTAAAATTTAAACATTGGTAAAACTAAATGTAACTCCATCTAAACTATGATTCAAACGATCACACCATGACTCAACTCTATTACCGTTTAGTATCGGCTTAACATTCGACCCACTTCAATATGGCTAGTGTTTTAATAAGTAGTAGCTGTTTTATTTCCTTAGCAATTAGATATACTCACATATTTGATTTGGTGTTTTTTCTGGGCGAAACGGCGATGCAAATATTTCAAACTCAACACGCTCAAAATGTTATTTCCGAAAGCAGAAAAGGAAGTAATTTAACAGTCAACTGAGAATTTTTCTTTCTCTGTTATCATTACTGTTACTTAACAACGAAACAGAGGAATATTTTCCTGATAATTTTAAGTTTTTGACAACCCTAAACTTGGATACGTTACGTTTAATATACAAATAAATATATTTCTCAGTTTATAGATTTGGCTTTGAACTTACCGTAGTCATTTCGTCACTCTAGCGGATTTTCAATCACCAAACGAACGTCGTTACACTTATACGAAACCTGACACTGTAGTTCTTTAAATAAACTGCAAGATTTTAATCTCAATACATCATCATATTACGGTAAAGCCTAAAGTAAAGGGGCATAAATCGCATTGATTCGCCATAAAACGATACATAAAAAAGTAGAAACACTGAGAAACTCCAGAGAATATCGAAATATAACATTGATCAAACAGACGATATAAAAATACAAAAGGACAAAAAATAAATTCACACTTACTGAAGAAATATATTTCATTCTATTTAAATATCACAACATTAATCTTATCTATTATATATATATATTTAAAAATATAGGGAACGTTATTCCTTTTCAATTTGGCCAGGGAGTTTGGGCGCTCAACTCTCTCTCTTATAGGTATTTGTGTATTGATGTTTATCTACCCAGGAGAGTCAGGTTTCGTCGACCTCTCCCTCATTCCTTTAACTTTTCTTTTCGCGACTGTCATGTGTATTTATACATTGTACACGAGGGCCAGAGTAACCTGCATTTACTCAGACCCCTTTCAGGACAATGTCCATTCACTATCTACACATACACTTGGTGCAAATAAATCCCTTCTCTTTATAGTTCCATAATTATTTGCACTTTCATTAGTTAGGTATTAACTGTAAAGCACTTACATAAAAAAACTTTTCAATGTTTAACAATTAACCCCTCATGTGGAGTCTAGTTTAGAGGCTCCCCAGTGGCTCAGAGGTACGTCTGCGGACTTCCACGCTAAAATCCGAGTTTCGACACCCGTGGTGGGCAGAGTACAGATAACCCCTTGTGTAGCTTTGTGCTTAATTCAAAACAACAACAACAACAACAACAACAACATAGTTTATATATACACTAGGGAAGGGTGTTTAGGACTATCCTCATCATGTATGCAGTACCTGTCTAATTCGCTTACGATTTCAATTTTTGTCAAAATAATTTCTTTTAATATGTAGGAGTCTATTTGCTATTGTTTCTCTGTGTGCGTATTTATGCATAAATTCAGATGATGTTATTCTGGGTACTGTATAAGCTGTTATGAGTAGTGTATTGTTTGTAGTTTTGTTTGAAGTAGCCTTTTACTTACATTTATCCATGCAGGGGCTGAATACTCAATGATGGGTCTAATATATGTTTTATATATTTTTATAATGTTATCTCTCGTTGCTCCACTATTTTTTGCCAGTTAGACTCCTAGCATAGTTTGTTCTTCGCCAAATTTTTGTTCTAATATTATTTATGTGGTTTACCCACGTTAGTTTGGAATCAAATGTAAGTCCAAAAAATTTGCACATGCAGCAATCTGAAGTGCTTCATTCATATAGATCTGAGGTTGTGCTTTTTTATGTTTAGTTAACTTTGTGAATACTACTAGTTGTGTATTAGTTGCGTTTATTTTGATTCTATATTTTTGACAATATTCACTTATTCTCTTTAATTATGATTGTATGTTTATGGCTGCTGTTGCTGATGTTGGTGCACTTTTTCAGACTGCCACATCGTCTGCGAACTGTGAGGAGTATCCATTATTTGGATCTTTCAGAGGCATATTATCAGGCATATGATGAACAGGATAGGGCCAACCACCCCTCCTTAAGGGAGTAAAACACTCAGAGAAGGTCCCTTTAACGTTAACTCTACATATTCTGTTTTTCAGAAAGCTAGATAGTCAGCGAATAGTTTCCCGCAGTAGTCCCATTTCTCACATTCGAAACCGGAGACCATTGTGCCATACAGTGTCAAATGCCTTCTCAATATCGAGAAAGCAAACGACGGTGCATTCTTGTTTATTAAAACTATCAACAATTGCTTCGGTTAATTTGAATAAATGGTCTGTAGTTTGCCTAAATTTTCTGAAATAATTTTGTTTCTCTGGTAATTTTTATGTTATCTCCAGGAAAGTGGAGAGTCTGTCACTGATTATTCTCTCAAGAATTTTGCCTGCACAGCTGGTCAAGCCGATTGGTCGGCAGCTATTTTGGTTATTGGTTGGCTTTCCTTTTTTATGGAACATTAATACATTTGTATGCTTTAAAAAAAACCGGGATATATCCAGAGTATAATGAAAAATTAAAAATTTCTGTGAGATGTTCAAATAGTTTCGAAGTGTCTTTTTAAAGAAGGATGGCTTGTATACCATCTTCTATTAGCGATTTAATTTTTGTGTTAGTTATTGCTTTTATAAGCTCTTGTGCGGAAATTGTGTTTGTGTATTCGTTTGTGTTGTTGATTTGATAGTTATTTAAGTTGAGAGGGAAAAGTGGTTCAAACAGTTCATTGCTATTCGTTATAAAGTTGTTTACTTTGTTATAAAAGTTTATGTTCACGTTTGGGTTATTGTGTGTTTTAAACGTCTTTTGAAGTTGTTTTAATGTTTCGGCTTTTTCTTTATTTGTATGTGCTGTGGTATTATTGTGTTAAAGTGGTGGGTACCTACTTGTTGCTATGTCTCCATTTGTGAGTCTTCCTAGGTGTGTCCAAAATTGTTTCGGATCTCTTTTTCATTAAGTTGGAAGCAGAAATCATCTCATTTTTCTTGTTTTAATAACTTTACTTCTACTCTGATTTGTTTTTTTATTTTATTTATTTGTATTCTTAATTCTCTGTCTCTTGTCTCCATGTACTGTCTCCTTAATTGACGTCTATGGTGTTCAACTCGTAATACGAGGGTCGCGGGCTCTTGTCACCGCTACACCAAATACGATCACCCTTTCACCATTAGTGGTGTTATAAGTTACGGTCAATCACATTATTCGTTAATAAAGGAGTAGCCCAAGTTGGTATGGAATGTGATGATTAATTGCCTCCCCTCTAATCGTATATTGCTAAATTAGGGACTACTAGAGCTCATAGTTCTTGTTTAGTTTTGCGCGAAACTGAAAACAAATAAACAATCTTTTTTAATAAAAAACCAGTAAGTAAGTTTCAAAGTAGGGTTCGTTGGTTACTCTTAGAATTTCTATAAGAAGTATGCAAAACAAAATTTGGCCCCAGCATGGCCAGATGGTTAAAGTGCTCGACTCGTAATCTGTGGATCACAAATTCCAACCCCCGTCAAAAACATGGTCGTTCTTTCAGCCGAGGGGACATTATAATGTTATGGACAATCCCACTATTCGTTGCTAAAAAGAGTATCAAAAGAGTTGGCGGTGAGTGGTGATGACTACTTGCCTTCCCTCTAGTCTTACTCTGCTAAATGATGGACGGATAACGCAGATATCCCTCATGTAGCTTTGCATAAAATTC
This sequence comes from Carcinoscorpius rotundicauda, assembly GCA_011833715.1. NCBI lineage: Eukaryota > Metazoa > Arthropoda > Merostomata > Xiphosura > Limulidae > Carcinoscorpius > Carcinoscorpius rotundicauda. Next base: position 17,767,883 of record CM022399.1, on the reverse strand, counting down.
AAAACAAAATATACTCTGTAATAAGAAGTACGTAAAGAATAATGTGATACCAGTTGGATAGATTTTTAAATTTTCAATTTCTACTTTGGTTTGCATTGTGATCCGTTTCGCTAAATATAGCAGTCGAAGTTTGTCAACCAAAGCAGGGATTGGAAATCGTTTTAAAATCTATCCAAAAGTGGTATAACTTTACTTGTTTGTGGTTGTCATTTAAGCATGTACATGTTTTACCACTTCAAATAAATACGAAACGAAATCAACCATTTAATTCACCGCTTGTTATCTGGGGCAACGTATCCGTGGTAGTGAGAGGTGGTGCTGTTTGTTTGTTTTTTATTTCGCGCAAAGCTACACGAGGAATATCTGCGCCAGCCGTCCATCATTTAGCAGTGTACGACTAGAGGGAAGGCAGCTAGTCATCATCACCCACCGTCAACCCTCGAGCTACTCTTTTACCAAGGAATAGTGAGATTGGCCATCACATTATAACATTCCCACGGCTGAAAGGGCGAGCATGTTTGGTGTAACGGAGATTCGAATCCGTGATCTTCGGATTACGTGTCGAGTGCTTTAACGGCCTGGCCATGCCGGGCCAGATAGTGCTGAGAGGCCATCAAGGGTCATACAAATTTCAATTAAAATCAAAGAAAAAAAAGCCAGAGTTGAGCAGTGGAAAATATGTTTATTTGTGTCCGATAACGTCTGGTGATCTATTTCAGTAACTTGGAATCTATTTTTAAAGAAAAGGATAAATTAGTAGTGTCAATGTTACATGATTTTCAAATTCGACAAAAATATAAGTTCACATAAGTAAATGAATGATAATCAATGCATTATACTTATACATGGTTTTCAGTTATTTATAGAGTTGTATCGATTAGGAGATGTTTTATCTGGTGCAGGAGGATACGTTTGCATTATATTCCTCCCCCTCTACCAGTGACTCACATCTAAGCCTGACGAATTATAATGCTAAAAGTCGAGTTTCGGTATCCGTGGCTTTTACTTAATAACTGTTTTGTTTGTTTGTTTTGGAATTTCCCACAAAGCTACTCGAGGGCTATCTCTGCTAGCCGTCCCTAATTTTGCAGTGTAAGACTAGAGGAAAGGCAGCTCTAGTCATCACCACCCACCGTCAACTCTTGGTCTATTCTTTTACCAACGGATTGTGGGATTGATTGACACATTACAACAACCCACGGCTGAAAGGACGAGCATGTTTTGTGTGACAGGAATTCAAACCCGTGACCCTTAGATTACGAGTAGAACGCCTTAACCCACCTGGCCATGCCGAGCCTCGGCATTATGGAAAAGATACCAGAATAAACCTGACATAAATACATACAATACGAGATTTTACGCTCTTTTGTCTAACTACTGTAGTATTTTGTAGCCAGAGTAAACGAAACGAGGGGATGTGTATTGGGGGCACATAAATTCAGCCTTGACCTAGCAGTACAGTGCCGCTTTGAACTCTTGGGCTACTCTTTTACCAACGAATAGTGGGATTGACCGTAACATTATACACCCCCACGGCTGGGAGGACGAGCGAACCCGCGAATTACGAGTCGCACGCCTTACGCGCTTTGCCATGCCAGGCGAAATTTAACAACAAACCATCCAATAATCTTATGTGTTCACTCAAGTTTTCGTTGTAACAATAGTGTCAGTTTAAGTTTTAGTAATCAAGTGTATTTCCTGTGAGTGATTATTTGCTAATAATGAAATTTTAATACAAACATCCAAACGATCAGAAAGCCGATTAAAGTCATATGTAAGATATCAGCTGTTATCTGCTTTGCATTAACTGTTACATATGAATTTGCATACTGGTTGGTTTGATAAATTACCGTCTCATCAATAGGAAGGGAATTAATTGATTGATTGATTTAGTGTTTTATGGCACAAAGCAACGAGGCTATCTGCGCCAAACAACCGGTAAAAATGTAGTAAAAGACATAAATGGAAATGAAGGTAAAACAAAAAAAAGTATAAAACCAATGTTGACACCTAGTCTACAAGGTTAAGATAGAAGGCAGAGTGTAAAAAGTTGTAAGGTATTTACTCTATCAAAAAGGTATAATCATAACCCGCCAGGAAGACTAACAGGCAGGTACAAGACCCACCGTCAGTCACCTGAAGTTGGTCTTTCCAGTCCTGGTTCTGGGTTATATGTCACAGCAACCAGTAGCAAAATGTAAAATAATAGAAGTATTATAAGACACACAGTAAAATCACAACAATGAGTAGCCAAATGTTCAGTAAAAAGAGAAAATTCACGTAAATGGAGTAAAATTTGTAAAGGAAAATGAAGGTAATAACAAAACAGCAATTAAAACAGAAAATGGTGTAAAAACCAATGGTGACATTCAGTCTTCAAAGTTATAAACTATTTACTCATAGCATAATAATAATGATCATAACCCGCCAGGAAGACTAACGAATAAGTTCAAGAACCACCGTCAGTCACCTGAAGTTGGCCTTTCCAGTCCTGGTTCTGGGTTATGTGTCATAGCAGCTATTATCAAAATGTAATGGAATAAAAGTTTTAAAAGATACTCAGCAAAATCGTAATAAACAGTAGCCAAATGTCCAGTAAAAAGATAAAAGTCAAGTAAATGGAGTAAAATGTGTAAAGGTAATTGAAGATAAAAGCAAAATGGCAATTAAAACAGGAAATGGTGCAAAAACCAATGACGACATCCAGTAAACAAAGTTGTAAAGGACAACCTGTAGCAGAATGGGAATGATCATAACCCGACAGGAAGACTAACAGGTAGTATATAAACCACCGTCAGCCACCTGAAGTTGGTCTTTCCGTCCTGGTTCCGGGTTATGAGTCAATATGGCCAGTACAAAAAGGTTGTAAAAGTGTGAAATGATATGCAGCGAAAGTATAATAGTAACTCGCCAGAAAGACTAACGAGTAGTTCAAACAGAAACGTTAGTCACCTGAAGTTGGCCTTTCCAGTCCTGGTGTCGAGTTACTTAATGTTCTGGCTATTGTGTAATGTCACATTGAATGAGAGAGAATAAAACTGTAAAAAAGGAGCCACAATTAAAAAGGTGTAATAAATAAAAATACCACACTTAAATGAGATTAAAAAGATTAACGGCCATTAAAAAATTAAAAACGTTATTAAGGTGGACAGAGTCACCATCACCAATAACTCTGTCCAATGTTACAGACTGACCCTGGGATAAAATATGTTTAAAGTATTGCCGTCGTTGAGAATTGTAACGATGACAAGAAAGTAAAACGTGGCTGATAGTGATTTGAGTGTTACACAAACTACACATGGGTGCATCAGTTCCAGATAAAAGAAAATGATGAGTTAAAAAACTGTGACCAATGCGTAGCCTAGTGAGAACAACTTCTTCCCTCCGAACCTTACGGAAGCTAAATGGCCAAACTCCAATTTTGGGTTTGATTTGAAAAAGTTTATTGTCGCGTTGTTCACTCCAAGTGGACTGCCAACTGGCACGGAGCCGAGCCTTGAAGACAACACCATAGTCCATGTACGGAATAGGCATATGGGTGATGGTGCTGAGGCAGACATATTTAGCTGCCATGTCTGCAAGCTCGTTCCCATGAATACCAACATGGCCTGGTATCCAGAAAAACTGGATTGAAGTAGCTGCTAATGAGAAATGGACCAGTCGGTTTCGAATATCTGCGAGAATAGGATGTGAGCTAATGTGAAGTGATTCCAAGGCAAGTATAGAACTAAGCGAGTCAGTATAAATAGTGCAGTTGGAGTACTGCTCAGCTGCAATATGATCAAGGGCAAGAGATATGGCATACAGTTCAGCAGTGAACACAGAAGCTGTAGAGGGGATTCTGCGTGCAACTACTGACCCATAGCAAACCATAGCAGAGCCCACTGAATTATCTGATTTGGAACCATCTGTATAAATGGGAACTGAATGATTGTTTGAAAGATATTCATTGAATAAAAGACGGTACTTCCAGTCTGGAGTATCCGCCTTTTTTAGGTGATTGAAAGAAGGGTCACACTTGGGGGCTGTAATAAGCCATGGTGGGATGCGTCGACCTGTGGAATCTGCAATGTTATCCAAGGACAGACCCAATTCATCCAATTGCGCCCGGATGCGAAGGCCAAACGGAGCAATGACAGGTCGTCTGTTCTGAAAAAGTACTGCCCACCGAGGAAAGAAAACACATTCCCAGGTGGGATGCTTTGGTAAGAAACGAAGTTTCGAAGTATATTGTAAAGACAGTTGCAAACGGCGAAGGTGTAGAGGAGGTTCATGAGATTCAATGTATATGCTTTGAACTGGAGAGGTACGGAAAGCTCCAGTGCAGAGTCGAAGTCCTTGGTGATGAATGGGGTCCAGTATCTTTAAGGCCGAGGGTCTGGCAGAGCCATAGACCATTGATCCATAGTCAAGTTTCGATCTAATAAGTGCACGATATATCTTTAACATTGAACGGCGATCTGCCCCCCAACTGGTAGAAGAGAGGACACGGAGGATGTTCAGTGTTCTTGTGCATTTGACCCGAAGCTGTTTTAAGTGTGGTATAAAGGTCAATTTACGATCAAAGATAAGCCCAAGAACTTTGTCTCTGGGACCACTGGCAGCAAAACTTCACCGATATGAAGTTCAGGATCAGGGTGAATACTTCGTCGACGGCAAAAGTGCATGCATACAGTTTTGGAAAGAGACAAATTAAAGCCATTCGCAAGAGTCCACTTCCGTACACGATTGAGGGCAGTTTGTAGCTGCCGCTCAATATATCTCATATTTGATGACTGACATGAGATGTGAAAGTCATCAACATATAGCCCATTCGTAACGGTGAGAGGGAGTTGTTCAGTGATGGCATTTATCTTCATACTGAAGAGTGTAACACTCAATATACAGCCTTGAGGGACTCCAAGTTCCTGTACAAAAGAACGTGAAAGTGCCGAACCTACACGAACTTGGAATCTCCTGTCCATTAAAAATTTTTCAATAAACATGGGTAGATGGCCACGTATGTATGGGGGTCTCGTAAAACGCTTTACCTCCATGTTGTGTCGTAAGCCTTCTCTATGTCAAAGAATATCGATACAAGGTGTTGGCGGTTGAGAAAGGCCTCTCTGATAGATGTTTTGAGACGAATTAGGTGGTCTATGGTGGAGTGCTGTCGACGGAACCCACACTGGGTGGGCGAGAGGAGGTTGTTTGATTCAAGGAACCAAACAAGACGAGCATTAACCATCCTTTCTAAGGTCTTACAGAGACAGCTCGTCAGAGCAATTGGACGATAGTTTGAAGGAATCTTCGGATCTTTCCCTGGCTTAGAGAAAGGTAAAATAATAGCCTGGCGCCAGGCATCAGGAAAAACATTCTCCTGCCAAATCCGGTTGAAGATAATCAGAGAAGCAGGAAATAGATGGTGCAGCATGTCATAATGAATATCATCAGGTCCAACAGATGTACTGGCAGATCGATGAAGGGCCATTTTTAGTTCCACCAGGGTAAAGGGACTATTATAGTCAAAGAAACAGTCAGTTCGAAAGGAAAGAGGTGATCGCTCTGCCCGAGTCTTGATGGCCAGGAAGGTGGAGGAACAAGCAGAAGTGCTAGATACCCGGCAAAAGCTTTCACCTTGAGTGTTAGCGATGTTTCGGACATCAGTCACCTCCTGACCATCAGAGAGTAAGATCGAGAGGGGAACAGAATTGTAGTACCCATTAACCTTTCGAATCTTGTCCCATACGATCTTGGAACTGGTGGTAGAAGATATGCTGGTTGTGAACTTAATCCAAGATTCCTTCTGGCTTTGACGTCTTACCCACCTAGCATGTGCTCGGGCCCGTTGGAAAGCAACCCGATATGAAAGTGTGGGATATCTACGAAAAGTATCCCAGGCTCGTTTTTGAGCCTTCCGTGCTAAGTTGCAAACAGAATTCCACCATGGACGAGGATATCGTGGGAAACGTGTCGAGGTTTTAGGAATACACTGAGCAGCTGCATGTATAATACAATCAGTTACCGCTGCAACACAGTCGTCTATTGATGGCTAATCTACGATGGCAGGATCAAGTTCAGCGAGAGCAGTGAAAGTGGACCAGTCTGCCTGATCCAGCTTCCACAGGGGCACGCGGGTAGGGTGGCATCGACCACGGCCAGTCTCTCTCAAAAGGATCGAAAAATGATCACTGCCTAGTGGATTACTGTCAACCCTTCATGAAAAATGGGAGAATAATGAAGGGGAGCAAACTGAGAGATCAATGGCGGTGAAGGACTGACTTGGTGAATGAAAGTAAGTGGAAGAACCAGAAAAGAGAAAGATTGTGATCAGAGAGCATCTGCTTTACAGATCGACCCCTCCCATCAATAACAGCATTTCCCCAGAGGGGATGGTGTCCATTAAAATCCCCCAGGATTAGAAATGGAGATGGCAACTGTTCAACGAGAGCATCCAGGTCTGATTGATCATATGTCTCTCCATGGGACAGGTACAGAGAACAAACAGTGATGGTACGACCCAAGGAAATACGGATGGCTACGGCCTCCAAGGGTGTGTTGAGTGACAAAGACAGGGTGGGCACATATTGATCAACCAACAGTGCCACCCCTCCATGTACTCGACCATCACACAACTTGTCATTTCTGTACAGAGAAAACTGCCGAATGGAGACTGTATCAGCAGATTTGAGAAATGTTTCTTGTAGAAAAACACAAACAGGCTGGTAGGAAGCAATCAGCGTTTTGATATCATTCAGATTAGAACGTAATCCTCGACAGTTCCATTGTATCAAGGTGGCCATTTTTAAGGACGGGCAGGTGAAGTGGTTGGAGAACCCTTCGGTTTACGACCTCGTCTTTTTTCTTTACTGTCTTTCTTCGGAGGAGGTCTATCAACCTCCATGGATCCTGCTCTGGGTCGAGTGGGCAGGTTTTTGTTATTGGAAGAGGAATCAAGTGACTGAGGACGCGGACGAATAATTGTTTTGTTTATTGTGGTGGGAGAAAATGATGTATCAGAAGAAATGCCTGTATTTGAAACTGAAGGACATGGATCTTGAGGTTTGTTGGAAGATATGGGAGGAACAGAGATGGGTGTGGAAGTCGATTCATCTACTTTTTTAACCATGGAGGTCAAAAGGCTTTTCATTTGTTTTGAAAACGATTCTCTTGGAGGCACAGAGAGATCTGTCTGCACTTCCACTGTAGTTGTGGAATGGAGTGCAGCAGCATATGTCCGAGATGGGATTGTGGACAGCAATTTCCGAGCCTCAGGATAACTAATGTTATGTGTCGTTTTCAAACGCTGCACCTCTTTTTCCTACAACCATTTTGGACAAGAATGAAAGTAAGAGGGGTGAGAATCATTGCAGTTGATGCAATGTGGGTTTATGTCACAATCATAGGCATCGTGGTCCTTGCCTCCAAAACGAGCACATGTCAGGGAACCACGACAAGATGACTTTGAGTGGCCGAATCTCCGACATTGAAAACATCGTAGAGGGTTTAGAATGTATGGCCGAACCCTGCAAATGAGATAACCTGCTTTGATGGTGGCGGGTGCACGTGGTGAAGTGAATGTTAAAACGAGGGTATTTGTTGGCAGTGTAACTCCATCTTTGCGAGTGGTGATGCGCCTCACTGCAGAAACTCCTTGAGTAGAGAGACCAGTGAGAATCTCTGATTCGGGAACATTCTTCAAATCCCTTTCAACAATAACTCCTCGTGAAGAATTCAAAGTAGCATTGGGTGTAACCTCAACAGGTATATCGCCAATTGCCTTTGATTTCAAGAGGAGTTCACTGTGTTGGGATGTGGATGTTTCAACCAATATGTCACCAGATCGAAGCTTCTTTACTGAATTTGGAGAGCCAGCAAGTCCCTCTAGCCCTTTTTGAATAAAAAAAGGGGACATTTGCCCAAAAGGTTTTTTGAAAGAGAATGCAATATCAGAAAGTGAGGTACGTGAGTGACTGCTGTTGGAGATTGCTGTTCTGAGTATTCAAGACGTGGTGGCTTACCCATTGACCGTTTTTTTACAATTTTATTTAAATTTTTTGTAGGATCCATAGGAAAGAGAAAAAGTTTCGGTACTCACTGACCCCACCCACCATGGAGCCCTACAAGGGGACGCACTACAAAGTCATGCAAGGACAATGCAGCAACGCCAGGGTTTCGTGAGCACTATACCCAAACACCAGCATCAGGCACAATGTCCACAACACCCGTTGAGAACTTCCAACACTGGTACTTGGTTGGCTCTAGCCCAGGTGGACCAGCCGATTGACCCAAGGGGGCCACCCAAGGGCCGCCCCGTCTACAGGAATTCGAGGCCAAAGTGGTGTGTTAGGGTTGGACACCTCAACCACCAGGATCCTCTCCTCCCCTTCACGGGTCGCCACGCACGGCAAATACGTGGGTGGATGTTTAGATCCCAGAGAAGGTAACCAGACAGAACAGAATCTTCCCTGGGATGTCCCCTCACCACGTACAGGAATCCACTCCGAGGAGAGGAATTAATTTATAGCCTGGCATGGCCAGGTGAGTTAAGGCGTTCGACTCGTAATCTGTGGGTCGCGGGTTCCAATCCTTAAACATACTCGTCCTTTTAGCCGTGTAGGCGTTATAATGTGACGGTCAATACTAATCGTTGGTAAAAGAGTAGCCCATGAGTTAGTGGTAGGTGGTCTTACACCGCTAAATTAGGGATGACTAAAGCGGATAGCTCTCGTGTAGCTTTGCGCGAAATTAAAAATCAAACAAACAATATTTCTACCAGCTACCTTCACTTACACACTTTTGTAGCTTGTAGGCTTAAGCTTACAAATGATATTTTAATGGATGTGCCTCATAACGGTACTACAACTACAATACAATAAATTTAGTCGTACAGTTTTAAGGTTAATTGAATAACGTAATATATACTATAACTAACACTTATCAAAATACTTCAATAAAACTAAATGCCCCTTCGAAACTCTATGACATCCTTCACTGATACTCATATTTGTAAGTGATGTCTCACTTTTTGATACTCACTGTTGCTAATGACACTCTTCAACGTCAGATATTAACCATAAAAAAGATATGGCGAAAGTAGTTCTGTCACTTACAATATTAACTGTGGCACGACAGTAAAACGTGGGCCATTGTGACTTGAGTGTCATAAAAGCCACATATTGATCCCAAATAAAAGAAAACTGGAGTTAAAAACTGACCAATGTGCTGCCTAGTTACAACAACTTCCTCCGTCGTGTCCTTACGGAAGCAAAGACAACCAAGAACAACAGAAGGTTGATCTGGAAAAGCTTGTGAAAATGTCGCTCACTCCAAATCGGCTGCTAATTGGCGCGAAGCAGAGTCTTCAATATAAGACTGTAGTTACACAGGATAGGCACGGTTCTGATGGTAATAGAACACTCAGACTTAGCCGCAGTATCAGACAGATCGTTTCTGCAGATATCGACATAGCAGGTATCCAGAAAAAAAGGGATAGAAGCAGAAGATAAAAAAATCAACCAATCGTTTTATAATATCAACGAAAACATGGTGGGAACTAAAGCTAAGTGATTCCAGGGTCAGTATAGGCCTACAATTGTCCGTGTAAATAGTACGCTCGGTGTACTGCATAGATTGTACATGATCTGGGGAAAGAGAATGGCATACAATTTGACAGTGAATACAAAAATTGTAGAAGGAATCCTGTAAAAAGGTGGACACTTCCGATTGAAAGGACCGTCTTCTTTTTGCTGATCATCTTTCGAACCGTTCTTTTATTCCCGTTTATACAGATGGTTCGAAATATGTTCAGCAAAAGAAGACGGTCCTTTCAATTCGAAGTATCCACCTTTCTAACAGGACTCAAAGTAAGGTCACAGGTGGGGATGGTAACAAGCCATGGTGGAATGAGATGATTAGTAGAGACAGCAACATCACTCAATTACACATCCAACTCAACCAGATGCAATTGGATATAAAGGATAAAGGAAAGAACAGCAAACTATTTCAAACGAGCGTAGTCTGAGTAAGGAAGACAAACCCCAAGGCCATGCTATGGTAAGGATCGAAGTTTAATGGCATACCACAAAAAAATTGCAAATGGCGGGGATGAGGAGAAGGTATGTGGGACTCAATGTACAAACTCTGGACTAAAGAAGTATAGAAAGCCCCCATTCAGAACTGAAGCCTTAAATGACGAATGGAGTCTAGCATCCTCAAGGCTGAGGTCCTGATAAAACATAGATCGTCACAGATCATGAGGAGAGAATATCAATCCACTTCCCGAGACATGTAAGAGAGGACATGGAGGATTAATTCCCCTTTACACTTGACACGTAGCTGCTTGATGAGAGAAATAAAAGTCAATTTATAATAAAAAATAACCTCCATAAAGTTTTCCTCGGGAACCACGGGTAGAACAACATCACTGTAACAGAGATCAGGGGTAGTATGTTTACCCCTTTGTGGCAAAAGTGCATGTAAATGGTTTTAGAGAACGAAAATATAAAACTGTTTGCAGTAGTCTTCTTCAACAAGCAATTAAGACCAATCTGATGTTGCCGCCCAATAAACCTTATGTTTGATAATTGACACGAGATTTGAAGCACAAGGAAGAAGTTGTGTAATGATAACATTAACCTTGATACTAAAAAGTATGACACTCAAATCACAGCTCTGAAGGACTCGAAGTACCTGTGGAAAAGAGTGAGAAAGCGTCATACTCAAATAGACTTGGATTGACCTATCCAATCACGAATAAAATGTGTAAATGCCACATAAATATCGAACTTCCATGTAATAGAACATGGAAATAAAGCTTCCCTGATTGGTGTTTCAAATCGAATCAAATGGTCTATAGTTTAGTGTTGTTGATGAAATCTGTACTGGGTGAGCGAAAGGAAATTGTTAGACTTGAAGAACAAAATATGATGAGCATTAACCATCCTCCCTAAGATCTTACAGGGACAGTTAGTCAAAGCAATTGGACGACAGTTAGACGGGATATAGGGAGGAAAATATCTCGGTGCCAAAGACCATGAAAAACATTCTTCTGCCAGATTCAATTAAAAACATCTAGAAAAATAGCAAGAGAGGCAATAGAGAGATGATGCAGTATCTCATAATGAATATCATCAGATCCGACTGAAGTACTGTCAGACCAATGAAACGTTTGTGTTGTACTAGTGTAAAAGGGCAATTATAATCATAGAGAAAATCAGCTTGAAAGAAAAGAAGTGATTGCTCTGTCCAAGACTTGATGTCCAAAAATAGGGGGAAGAAACAAAAGAAGTAGTTCACTGTATTTTGGGGTAAGTCTCTCCACCAAGATGTCCCCCATAACGTAGCTTCTTCATAAATTTTATCGAGCCAGCAAGCCCTTATAATCCCTTATGAATGAAAAAGAAATTCATTTGTCCTTAGGATTTGTCAAATAAGGAATGAAGGATTAAAAATCGAGGTACAGAACCTGATGCTGGTGATGACTGTGGAATGTAGTTGTTTATGCATAGTCGTTTTACCAATTAGCTGTTTTTATCATTTTATTTCTTATTGAGGAATCCACAATGAAGGGAAGAAGATTTAGTGTCCACTGATACCCAAACTACCATGGAGGACTATGATGGAGTGCCAAGCAAGGACACATTCCCTTGAAAGAGGAAATAATATGCAATAAAACTATGGTTAATGTTAAACCTCACCAGAATAGTATGTTTCCCATATTTCCTGCATCAACAAGGTAGCTAACTGTCAATAATAATATTTATAATGAAAAGTGTTTGTGTCATTGTTCACCCCAAGTCACCTATCAACTAGTACGAACTTTTTTTGATAATCCAAATAAAATATATATTTCATTCCGATATGATCAGGCATCCAGAAAGACTGGAGAAGTAAAGATTGTGGTATGAAATGGGCTAAATATTTTTGAATATCCAATAAAAGTAAATGATAACAGAGGTCAAGTAATTCCATATCCTTCAAAGAGCTAAATAAGTATGGCCTGGCATTGCCAGGTGGGTTAAGGCGTGCTGCTCGTAATCTGAGGGTCGCGGGTTCGCATTCCCGTTGCACCAAACATACTTGCCTTTTCAGCCGTGAGGGCATTATAATGTCATGGTCAATCCCACTATTCGTTGGTAAAGGAGTAACCCAAGAGTTAGCAGTGGGTGGTGATGACTAGCTGCCTTCTCTCTAGTCTTACACTGCTAAATTACGGATGGCTAGTGTAGATAGCCCTCGAGTAGCTTTGCGAGAAATTTAAAAACAAACAAATTAAATGAGGAGGTATAGATTGTGCAGCTAATGTACCACTTATTTTATATACAATCCAGTGAAATGAAATTGCATAAAACTTAGAAATAAATGCAGAATCTGTAGAAGGGATCCTATGGACAACTACATGGATTGAATTAAGCTTCTGCGCTATTTCTTCAACTGTTACAGAACAACCTTTATCAAGTGCAGCCAGCATCAAGTCATCATTAAACTCAACAGAAGAACCTAAATGTAGCTTATCTCTTAAGTTGTACTCACCTGATCTGAACTTCAGAAACTACCTTCGGCATTTTTTCCATTGAAAGACTCCACACTATAAACACCTTGAATGTTTCATGTAGTTTCTGCTGCACTATTGTCTTTTTAAACTCATAAAGCATCATATCCCAAATGTGCTCCTCAGACACATTTATCTTCATAAGGGTTTTTATGATTAATGATGTGAAAAAGTGGAGATGGGTTAGTTTCTTTTATTTTTCAGGACATTTTTATACACGTCCTACTACATATTTTAGTCATTGAAGCGTTATACAAAGACTGAAATGCTGATGCACTTTCTGTATTACATTTTCGGACATTACTTATGGGATGACCTGATACTTAGCTAAAAAGTCACATAAAAGTTTTATTAACGTGAAACATTCTTTGAAATACATTTATTGCCTTTTTGGTACATGTCTTCCATTTCTTTTGTTTTTAGTTTAGAAAGGTGTCACTTTTTGTTCACGAAAATTGTCAAGTTTTTGCTTTAATTTGCACTTGGTGCACGTTATTATGCGTTAAACAGTAACTTTAAATTCTGTTATTTTATTCACTTGTTAATCATACATTGTAAAAGATAGTCTTTTTTGTGCATTTTTTTATATTGCTGACCTTATTATCATTTCAGCTGTCTCACATCTAAGCACGAGACTTTCAGACAACCTGATATCTTTGAATGCGGGATTTATTACAAATCTAAACTTATCACAGCAACTCATTAAACTGTAAGTGTAATTTTGTGACATGTTTGTTGGCCAATTTGGCTATTTATGTAAGGTAATAATAACATGGTATCGCAAAATGAATTATGCTTAAACAATAAAACAACTCTTGTGTAAACTTTCTTGGGGCATAATGGAAGTGAGAGCGCTAGATTGGAGCAAATATTGATGGATAAATTAATAGAATTATTCTGCTTTTGACATGCTGTTGATGATTTATGGACAATTTCTTCGAGACAGTTACATCACTTTGCAGTAACTAAAGCTAATACTCACTTTGGGTTGTCACATGAGTGTGAGTGTATATTTTTGTCCCTATTGCATATTTTGGTTGAGGTATGGGTTTGGTTTATCTTTATCAACAATATTTATTCAGCCTTACTGCTGATATTAGTGACAGTGGAATTGGGGTGTTAAAAAGGCTTATGAAAAAACTGTACAACAAAAATGAACTTCTTGTAGTTATGACATTTTGCCAAGTATTATTGTGACTATTTGTATTTTAGAAAAAGTACACTATGTGCATGTTTCATGGGTTAATGGAATGGTTATTTTTTAATCAAGAAGGTATATTGTGCATTGAATGACACCATTGAAAGAGTAAAACTACGTTTTATACTTTTGTTAGGATTAGTAGCGTAGAAATACACAGAGTTCATTTCTCCAGCTAGTGAATATATCTCTATTTAATGAATATATGGATTATGGACAACATTCAATAGTCAAAGCTTTTGCGAAAGCGGTCATGACGATCCATATGAGCAGTGTTTGTAGACGGACAGCAGAAATAAGGTTTTTGGATTGTTTGTTTCGAATTTCGCGCAAAGTTGCTCTGTTCAGTTCAGTATTATGCAATTTACTTGGTATAATTTTGAGTTTTATTTCAAAAATTTATTTTACTACTAGTTTTACATTATGTTAGTTTTCATTTTAATTCTATTCAGTTTTAAGGACTTTCTGCACATTGGTAGCTATGATTGTGGTGCGCGTGTTGTTTAAAAAATGACAAATGTTTAATTTTTACCATTTGAGCTTTATTTATTTATTTAGGTATATTTGGAAATATTTGTTTCAAACTTTTTCGTGCATGTATTCTAGGCTAACACTCCTGTAAACCTGTTTAATCCCCAATTGTAGTTTTGAAATCATATCAGTGCGTTGAAAATCAGCTTCTAGGGTGATAAAACTGGCATAAAAACACACAGTTTTCAATGTAAACAATAAGCCTCACTTGATTAGACAGCGATTACTCAGTGCTTATTTTGTATCAGTTCCAGCTTGCAGTAATGAAGTGACATTTATTTAGTTTTAGCTAAAGTAATTATTGCCATGAGTAGTGAGACAGAAATAACTGAAACTGGTTATATATCTAGCAGTATTTCACATCTGTAAATACAGAAAAAGGACACGCATGGCCAGATGGGTTAAGGCGTTCGATTCGTAATTTGAGGGTTGTGGGTTAGAATTCTCGTCGCACCAAATATGCTCGTCCTTTCAGCTGTGGGGGCGTTATAATATTACATTCAATTCCACTATTCCTTGGTAAAAGAGTAGCTAAAGAGTTGGCGGTTAAAACACTAGAAACAATCTCACTAGGTGTTTTTCTATCTTTGTGCTCATGAGTGTATGTGCGTTTGTTTTTTTACAGCAAAACCACATTGGGCTATCTACTGACCACACCGAGGGAAATCGAACCCCTCATTTTAGCGTTATAAATCCGTAGACTTATCGCTGTACCAGCGGAGTACTTGGGATCACGAAGTATTTCTTTAAAACTGAATTTTGTTTTATAATATTCCTGAAATAATCGAATAAAAACTAAGTATCTTCATTTGAACCTCAATGATAGGCCAAAAAAAAAATGATGTACCTCTGGCTTAGCTGTGAAAGATATTTATATCTATGTTTCTACTGGGAAGTTGTAACTTCAGCTTTCATAGATCTAATATCTGTAATACTCTTACAGAAGAACCGATCATCAATGTGTAATACACTATTACATAATGATATATACATCGTTAACCTTCGTCTAATGTCATACCTCAAAAGACCAAACACAAATAAGAAATTGGTTAAGAACATATCTTCCATGGTTAGTATGGATATGACCATTAATTATGTGATCCCCTTTCATTCAGCGTACAGTTCAACGCAGTTTTTTTCCATTATTGTGTAGAGTTTCATTGTACAAAACATCCTGAAATTTCCTGTTTAAAATTTAAAAAAATGTAGATATATATTTTCTAAGGAACTTAGAATATTTTTAATGATAATGATTCACTTCGAAAATATTCATTATTAGGTTCCCACACTCAAATTTTTTTCAACTTCTTTCCACTTCAAGTTCCCATTAAAGCTTGTTCTTCAACTGAATGCTGACCTACTTTCCACCCAGGTTTCTGAACAGAGAAAAAAAATAATTCCCCGTGACATCCTAAAAGAAGAACTAGGCTCGGGGTGATGATGTACATTTTGGCCCGGCATGGCCAAGCGTGTTAAGGCGTGCGACTCGTAATCTGAGGGTCGCGGGTTCGCATCCCGGTCGCGCCAAACATGCTCGCTCTTTCAGCCGTGGGGGCGTTATAAAGTGACGATCAATCCCACTATTCGTTGGTAAAAGAGTAGCCCAAGAGTTGGCGGTGGGTGGTGATGACTAGCTGCCTTCCCTCTAGTCTTACACTGCTAAATTAAGGACGGCTAGCACAGATAGCCTTCGAGTTGCTTTGTGCAAAATTCCAAAACAAACAAACAATGTACATTTTACAAAGCCAAAATAAAAACTTTAATTAGATGTAATAGTTGTACTTATAACTGTTTGTCTCTGATTTTACTTTTGGATCTAAGTAATTTAAAATTATTATTTTATAAAGTTTAAAATAAGAAAGACTATTTTAAAATAGTTACGATATTTTGATCATTGATGCGATCATTCTCAAGTACCTTTAAAACTTGTGTGCTTGAAATTGATCGGATTAGTGGTCGAAACGTTGTATCTGATATAAAAATTTTCTTTCTCACTCTCAAAATCGTAACTTGTAATAAGAAATTACCATTAAATAAAAAACTATGTAGGTTAGCTACCGAACTTGAGAAAAGGAACCAGATAGAAACGAAAGTGAACATATCACTTGATCCGAAGGCCTGGCATGGCCACGCGCATAAGGCGTGCGACTCGTAATCCGAGGGTCGCGGGTTCGCGCCCGCGTCGCGCTAAACATGCTCGCCCTCCTAGCCGTAGGGGCGTTATAAGTGACGGTCAATCCCACTATTCGTTGATAAAAGAGTAGCCCAAGAGTTGGCGGTGGGTGGTGATGACTTCCCTCTAGTCTTACACTTCTAAATTAGGGACGGCTAGCATAGATAGCC
This sequence comes from Carcinoscorpius rotundicauda, assembly GCA_011833715.1. Lineage (NCBI taxonomy): Eukaryota > Metazoa > Arthropoda > Merostomata > Xiphosura > Limulidae > Carcinoscorpius > Carcinoscorpius rotundicauda. The sequence goes on along the minus strand of CM022399.1, from coordinate 17,751,279 downwards.
CTCAAGTAGCTTTGTGCGAAATTCCAAAACAAACAAACAAACACTTAATCCGGCTAATGATCATACGAGTACTTTATATGAAAAATAAAGTCCCTACATTACTGGCTTCTCCACTTTCTCTGACGACCCCGGTGGAACAGCAGTATGTCTGCGGATTCACGAAGCGTGTAGCTTTGTGTTTAATTCTAAATAAGCAAATAAATTTTCTTTATTGAAAACTTGGTGTTTGAACATAATTTCAGCTTATGTCATTATATCGTTTGTTTAGATAGCTTTAGAATACTATTTTACAATATAATAGCATTTTAAGATTGGAAATTTCAGTTCTGTTTGTTTTGCTCGTGAGAAAGCGAGTAATGTACGGATTTTATTCTCTACATAAAGTTGAGTCAGGTTAGTCTGCTATGTGGTTATTAACCAGATCAAGTGAAACGTTTACTTCCATTCTTATCTTATTTAATTCATTTTTCAATTTCAACAGCAAGCTTTCGATAGCTGTTCTATTCAGCGATAAATTTCTTCCTAATAGTTGTTTGTTTATTTTCTTTTATAAGATGGTGTATGTGGGTTACTAGGTTATAGAGCGTATTCTAAACTTTGTCTAAAATAATAATTAAATACGTGATTAAAGATTTTGCATTTTGTTCTCTCAAGTGAAAATAAAATTTTACTGCTAGAACGAGGAAGGCACGAGGGATCTTGAATTAAAATGATAAGGAATGAAAATAAAAAAATATTTACTTTGGCTATTCAATGGTTTTCGACTTTGGGACTCTCTGGATAGTTAAAAAAACAGCAAATACACACCAGAGATAGAGAGATTGTGTCAAATAGCTCTTCATATCTAGCTTCTGACCACCTGTAAAAAAGAAAATCCAGATTAGTTCTGTATTGCTTTAGATATGGGGATCTGTGCCATCCTTACATAGAGAGCACTAGAGCACTCACTGATAATACTTATACACTGCTGGCCAAAATCTTAAGGCCAATAAACCTAAAGAAAAAATATGCATTTTGCTTTGTTAGATTCAACCACTTTTTTGAGTAGAGCTTTGAAAGATGAAAATAAGAAAAGGGAAAATAAAATTTAAAAAAGTTTTCAGCATTTAATTGTTTGTTTGTTTTAGAATTTCGCTCAAAGCTACTTGAGGGCTATCTGTGATAGTCGTCCCTAATTTAACAGTGTAAGACTAGAGGGAAGGCAGCTAGTCATCACAACCCACCGCCAACTCTTGGGCTACTGTTTTACCAACGAATAGTGGGGTTGACCGTCACATTATAACGCCCCTACGGCTTGGAGGGTGAGCATGTTTGGCGCAACTCAGGCGCGAACCCGCGACCCTCAGATTACGAAGCGCACGCCTTAAAGCGCTAGGCTATGCCAGGCCCTAAGCATTTAGTAGGGAAAATGCGAACACTATGAAATTAGCCTAAATACAAGCTGGTCAAAAGTTTAAGACCATAATGAAACCGTTAATCGGTAAACACGTAACGATATTTAGTCATTTGTGTTCAAGTATTAGCATTGTCAACATCTCCCACTGACATCTTCTGTGTAACATTGGGTAAAAACATGGAAAAGACTAAAACGTTGACAGAATTTGAGCGTGGCAGAATTTTCGAGCTGCTAAAGCAATGTCTGTTTCAACGTGCCTTTACTGCTGAGATTAGGCGTAGTAAAACTGCTGTGGCAAATTGCTTAAAAGACCCTAAGCGATACGAAACGAAAATTTTAAGCAATCAGCCCAAGAACACTTCGCCGGTGTTGAGCAAGAGGATTCGACGAGTTTTCCGGTAAGATACCAGCCGATCGTTGAACCAGATTATGGCCCTTCCTGACGCAGAATGCAGCTCAAGAACAATAAGACGGTATCCACGAGAGAAAGGCTTTAAAAACCGTAAACGTCTTCAAAGGCCACGCCTCCTTCCACACCACGAAACAGCTCAGTTAAACTTTGCTGAGAAGCACCAAACATGGAACGAAGAAAAGAGGAAGAAGGTTTTGTTCTCTGATGAGAAAAAAATTAACCTGGATGGTACAGATGCCTTCCAATGTTACTGGCACAATAAGGATATCCTACCGGAGACATTTTCCATACAACATGGTGGTGGATGTTCCATCATGATCTGGGGTGCTTTCTCCTTCCATGAAACAATGGAGCTTCAGGTTATAAAGGGGCGTTAAACAGCAGCTGGCTACATTGGCATGTTAGAAAGAGCATTCTTATTGACTGAAGGCTCTCGCTTGTATAGAAATGACTAAATATTTCACCAGGACGACGCTGCAATTCACAATGCCCGCAAGACAAAGGACTTTTTTCATGGCGAATAACGTGATTCTTTTGAACCATCCAGTGTGTTTGCCCGAACTGAACCCCCATTGAAAATGTTAGGGTGTGGATGGCAAGGGAAGTCTATAAAAATGGACGTCAATTCCAAACAGTGTATGATCTTTATGAAGCCATCTTCACCACTTGGAATAACATTCTAGCCAGCCTTTTGCAAACGCTTATATCGACCATGCCAAAATTAATTTTTGCAGTTATTCGCAATGACGGCCATGCGACTCACTACTGAGACCTATTGTTGGGCATTTTCTACCCTGTTTAGGACTTCTTTTGGGTATGGTTTTAAACTTTTGACCAGGTAGTATTTAGGCTAATTTCATAGTATTCACATTTTTCCAACTAAATGCTAAAAAAAACTTTTTATTTTTATTTTAATCTTTCGAAGTTCCGCTCATATAAATGGTTGAGTCTGACAAAGCAAAATGCATATTTTTTTCTTTATTTTCATTGGCCTCAAGATTCGGGCCAGCAGTGTATATAATCAGTAAGTAAACTGAAAACGAAACTACTCATTTTCAAGTATGTCTGCTTCATTATAATACTTCCTTCTCATTTATCTTTCGAAAGTGTGTTAATGATACCTTTCAATTTCCTCTTTTTTCATGCTTACATAAAACTTTAAGTTTCGTCTCAAAACAATACATGTTACGGGCGGGATACATTAAAGTTGTCAATATTCGCTCTTATTAAACATCAAAATTTGTGAGTCATGGTGTGAAGTTCCTACGTCAGTTAGTATGAATGCAGATGTATTCAGTCATTAGCCATAATCATTCATCATACAAATGAATAAAAAGAGTTATGTTATGAACAAACTGTCTAACCACACTCAATACACGAGACAAGTTTATGATATAAATAAAACATTTATCATAATTTAGTCAAGTGTGTTTATGTTTTGGAGATTTTTCCATGTGAGACAATCAATGAACATTAGATACAACCACTTCGATGAGTTTCCCGCCTCCCAGTGGCTCAGCGGTATGTCTGCGGACTAACACGCTAAAATCCGGGTTTCGATACCCGTGGTGGGCAGAGCACAGATAGTCCATTGTGTAACTTTGTGCTTAATTCAAAACAACAACAACATCGATGAGTTTCCCACATTATTTGTTTTTCAAAATTTGTATTATCTCTTAAAATATAAGATTGGATACTCAGTATACCTAATTTATTATTGCATTGGATTCTTGATAATTTGCAAGAAGGACATCATCTTCTTCAGTGAAGGATCCATATGGATCTATCAGAAAGATGGAGATGATGGATATAATTCATTCTAGGATGATTATTTTTGCCTAATCATTAACTTATAATAAAAACTCTTTTTCAGGATTGTTATATCTTGTGAAAAAGCATGCTACAAAAGCACGTGTGTTATATCATTATGCACAGCGAAAGAGCCAATAAACGTTAATCTAAGAATTTTATAACATAAAAATCTGTTTGTTAGCTAGTTAGGCTAATTTAAATTCTTAATGTATAATGAGCATAGAATCTTTTAGATGTAATGAACATTTCATAATGATAAACGCTATAAATTAAATATACAGTAATTAGGTGAAAATGTGAAAATAAAGTTGGAAAAGTGGGTTTACATCTGTAAAGGAAGGTGTACATCTGTGAAGGAAGGTGAACATCTGTAAAGGAAGGTGTACATTTGTAAAGGAAGGCGTACATCTGTAAAGGAAGGTGAACATATAAACATCTGTAAAGGAAGGTGTACAATATATGGTAAAAGCTGGTTACATTAACGGAGCAGATAAAGAATTAAAGACACCATATAGAAGTTAGGGAACCATCAGGTTAATGATATTCCACATTTTCTTTACCCAAACGATAGTCTAAAAGAACTGAAAGGAAGAGTCAGACAGTTAATTACATGGAATAGGGGAGGTAAATAACAAAATACGAGTTTTGAGTTTTATTTGAAAGGGTATATCACAAGGAATGACAGAACAAAAGCATATAAAGGATAAAACTACGTTCAAAGGATGCCAGAAAAGGATATCTCCACTATTTTAGGAAAATAAGTAGGTTCGAAATATTAAGATAACATAAAGTTAACATACCCTGTAATATTAGCGCTTTCCAATGGCAGACATTTCTATTTTCAGGAACAACAAACTGGGAAACTAGTTCAACTCTGAAGTAGAAGAATTCACCTTCTGAAAGTGATCGTGTTAGAGGATATTGTATTTTCATGAGAAATGGGCAGGAAAGCTATTTGCGCTAGACATCCCTAATTTAACAGTGTAATTCGTGATGAGGAGAAAACCACTTAAAGTAGAAATGTGTTCTCATGACTGCTGATATGGGTATCGGCACTTTAATTAAAATAAAGTACAGAACAACTTTTTAAATTTCTTAAAATTCTGGACCGCAAATGCAGACATAATTGGCCTAGGTCGTCGTGACCAATCACTGTTGATTTCCCATGATGGTAAAAAAAATTTATTTAATAATGTAGTTAAAACAGTCTTTATTAGTTTTTGTGTCACAAAATTTCATTCGTTAACTGAACTGTGTGTTATCACCTTACCCTAATGAGCGCTGAGAAAATTAACTTCAGAAGGGCCATAGAGTGTGTACCAATACCTTTTGCAATGGGAATAAAACTTTCACCTATATTAAATACAAATAGCTAGGAAATTCATTAAGTATTTTTGCCACCATTATTCTTGGGCCTGGCATGGCCTAGCGCGTTAAGGCATGCGCTTCGTAATCTGAGGGTCGCGTCAGCTGTGGGGGCGTTATAATGTAATGGTCAATCCCACTATTCGTTGGTAAAAGAGTAGCCCAAGAGTTGGCGGTGAGTGGTGATGACTAGCTGCCTTCCTTCTAGTCTTACACTGCAAAATTAGGAACGGATAGTGCAGATAGCCCTCGTGTAGCTTTGCACGAAATTCAAAAACCAAACAAAAAAATCTATTCAATTTAGTTTTATAATAAGAGTTGTTTGTTTAATCTTTAGCAAAACGTTATTTGTGTTTTACTTATCATGAGACTCCCAGTGGTTCAGAGGTAAGTCAGTAGACCTACAACGCTAAAAAATCGGGTTTTGATACCCGTAGTTGATAGAGCACAAATAGTTTAGTTGTAGGTTTTGTATTTTAAAAAAAGTAATATATGAAGAGCATAGAACTTCATAATTTAGTGATGAAAACTCTAAGACTTCCCGCCGAGCATCGAAAGGGGGAATTTTAAAATTAATCAACATATTTGTTTAGGTATCTCTTTCAAGATTATATCGTTTATAATTCTGTTTTGAAAAATTCAAATTAAGTTTTATCAGTACATTTATAAAAAAAAACAACAGATAAGTGCGCTGAATAGTGAACATTTATAATTAAATATTACTGAAATGCAAACAAATGCTGTACTGCGCTAAAATTTATATATAATGTAAAGTACTTATAATTTAACGGTCCCTAGTTTAAGATATGTCATTATGGATGGTAGCTTGTGATGCTTATTTGTTTTGTCTTGAGGACGAAGAACTTTTATCAGGTTTGCTGTTGTTTTGTATATTTTTGCTATTATTTATTGTTAGGAATTTAGTTATTTCTCGTTTTTTGTTTTTATTATATTTCATTAGTTATATAAAAATTATTTTATATTGTGTATTTTTACAAGAACAAGTGTACAGAAAATTGACACTGACATTTACTTTCAGCAGAGTAGCCTAACTTTAGACAAATGACCTTCCTAAACAAGGTTTAAACTAGTTAAGCTTTTGAAATGGATTCGAGGGTGGTTATAGGATTTACTGATTACTTTGAGTGGGATTTGAATTTGGTTTGTTTTTTTAAGTGTATGTCGGTGGGAAATCCTAAAAGTATTAATGTGCTGTGTTTTTTATTTTAAACATTAGTGCTGTATTATCAGTTTACCTTTCTGTTACTAATATCAGTAGTGATATTAGTACTACAACGAGTGTTACTATTGCTGTTAGGTTTAAAGGAGTAATTTTTAATGTTAAATACATCGATTGTCTCAGTTTTTTTGTTATTTCTTTGCAGAAATAATACATTGTTACTATATAAATAATCATTCCATGGTAGTAATGGTAATTAATTTCCACTGTTAAGGAGTTTAGTGTTTTTTCCTTCTATTATTATTAATTTAGAACTTAATTTAAACTTTAAGAAAATGAACCTTAAAAATTAAAATAATAGTTATTGACTTCAAAATTTGCATAAAATTCATGTAATGCTGTATGAATTATTTCTTGTTCAAACATAGAACATCGGATTGAAATCATACTTTTTGCTTATTAATTAAATACAACATTGAGACATTTTACTACTACAATATAGAAAATGTTATTGTTGGTATTGTATAAATAAAAAATAACTTGAAACTTATTTTATAATTTTGTAACAAGAAAAACATTTAATAGGCTTACAGCATTGATTGTTGGTTCTATGCTGATAGAAGATGGTTGTAATTGTAAAATGGAAATTGTTAAAATGTGTTAATAAAAACATCAGTCTGTAATAAAACATATGAGGTGTATGTATTTCAACTTTTGTTTATTCATTAATAATGATTTTAAAGGATCAATTCAGATTGTGTGATAGTTTTATATTACTGTGCAAAGCATTTAATCAAATATCCAAAATGTAAATACAAAATATTATAGATTAATCATGTGGCATTTAAAAACTGTAGAACAATATTTTCATGTACTTGATCAAGCTAAAAAAAGTTAATATCTTGCTTCACATTTCCTTTATCACTTTTGTAAAAAATGATATAACTTCCAGTTAATATTTAAAATTGTAAGTAATGGGGAAAATTGTAATTACTGCTCCATTATTATTGATAAAAAAGTGTACCATAAAGAATGCATTTACTAATTTTTTTCTGAATATGCTGTGTTGTATTCTATTTCAATTTTTCATAGATAATAAAAAATGTTAAGGATTGAATAATTAAGCCTGTTAATAAAAGTTTAGGTGAAACTGGGAAGTGGGCAGGTGCCAAAAAGTTAGAAGCTAGCTAATGCTGCACCTATTTTTAAGCAAAATGATAAGCATTATTCAAATAATTCTAGCTAATTCATCCTACTTTTTGGTAGTAAAAGGTTTGGGGAAACTGATCAAAAATGCTTTGCAAAGCTAGCTAACTCAGTTTACAATTTTTTGGACAACCAGTATAGTTTTACACCAGGAAAATCTGTTCCAATGAATCTGTTTACCTTTTTCAAAGATAGCACTGCTTTTCATGACAAGTATAAAGGCTTTCAAAGGTAAAGAAAATTATTTCTGTAGATGTTGTGGATATGTTAGCTCAGTTAGCTTAACTTTGTAATTTTTGTAATTATTTTCTCAACAATTAATAAAAAAATATACATGCAAAACAAGCATTATAATGCTTACTTTTAAACTTTTTCTGTTTGCCAATTGTATTTAAACCTATTTTTATTAATGAGTGTACTTGTACACTAAATTATGTATCTATATGATGCACCTAAGAACACAAAATAACATTCAGAAAGCCAACAATGTCCAATAACTATTATAATTTAATTAGCTTTCTAAATGAGACAAAATGGTTTAAAATCTTAGTTGTTTGAGTTGAGCATTGTGATATAAATTTTCACACAAATGGAAATGAAAGTACTCTATGCTGAAAACATTCTAACATTATACATCATTTGATAAATTAAAACTTTGCCTATCTACTTGCAGATTATGAATAATATAGTATAAAACATCAGAGAGAATTATTGACAATTTGGTATAGAAAGGATGTGATATGTTGGTATCGCAAGTGGATGTAACTTTCTTGTTTAGTACTTCATAAATAAAAAAGATGAACACTATAAAAATTAAATTGTCTTAGTAATATCTATATTTTAATTAGGAATAGAAGTTAAATTCTCTACTTTAGAGAGAAGTGGTAAATATAGAAGTCCTTGAGAATAAATATCAATTTTCATACTAGGTAAGAGTTTTTTTTTAAATAATTCCTGATAAAATTACAAACTTGAAGCTTAGGTAATGTAAACATTTGATTTATTAACTACATTTTGATGTCAAATTTATTTATGAATTTTGATAATAAATTAATTTAGGTTTTGAATGTAACAGAAAAATACATGTCAGAGGCTCTTTGACGTACTTGCTATGAAAAGGTTGAATGTATTTAAGAAAAGTTTAAGTTTCATGATTTTACATGACTATCTTTCATCCCCAATGAATATTAATTCCAAAATTAACCCTGTTGTGATGGGTCACAGGTCAAAGGCCATGTCATTGTATTTGTTTGCATTCAAACCTTTTTTGAACTACTGTTTTATAAATTTACATCAGTAAATTTGGAAACAAATTGTAGATTATAGTTTAAATTTTTATATTGTATAAGTCCTTTTCTTAATTTAAAAGTAAATATTAAAATAACATCTAAATGTAGATTTTAGTGAGTCACATGGTATATTAATGCAGCACTGTTTAAAATTAGATGTTTGTGATGTCAAAATATTAAGTCTATGATTTTCTACAAATTGGAAACTTAAATTACTGATACTAACAAACTAGAATATAAAATAAGAACCTCGTATCTTTTTATGTTGCTCAGATACGACTTGTATACTGAATCAACCATAGTGGCCACGTTTAACTGTTTCTGTTGTTTGAAATGGTTCCTTATATATTCTTACTACAATATATGACATGAATAACCAGTCAACAACTTTGATTGGCCCCAGATTGGTTTTTCTCAGTCATTTTAATTTGTGAAATTTCCATGTTCTTTTGATCTAAGTTTTCAAAGAGGTAGATTATTTCTTTAGTCTGCTTGAAGTTTCACATTTTTTGAAAATTAAATACATCTTAGTAAATAAGTTTAATAAATTATAGTGGAATTCTATGGCATCAGTATAGTACTTTATGATTTTTTGGTTATTCAACTGTATATAGAAAACCTACAAAAAATTTTTATCTTCCATGTGAAAAATTTTAAAAAGCTTAGTGACTTGTGTCCAGCAACAACTGAGTACGAAGATTTTGGTGAGAAGAGATAATTGTTTGCTTTACATCTTGGTTTATTGTTCTGTAATTTAAGAAAAATAATAATTTATTTCCAAAGAGCAATAATCTATGCACATATATATAATGTATAATAATTGTGACTGTATATTACAAAATACTAGTCACCTAAAATGCAGCCAAGAGAGGAAAAACTAAAGGTCAGATTTATGTTACTGGATGCATAACAGGAGTCCATGTGTACCTCATTAGTGTTGGCATGACTGGAAAGTCAGTATAATAAAAATTAATATGTACTTAAGCTGCTTAGACTAAACATTTGTATTTTCATGTTATAATATGTTGTCTTTCTGGCATGAAAAAAGCATAACTTATATTTATTTCTTAATTTTTCTATGATGGTTACAAGGTTGTTTATGTGACAGACCCCACATAGTTCATAGTATAGAAAATAACATAAAATACAAAGCTTTACTGAAAACAAATTTTTGAAATGTATTTAAGAGGATGTAGAGATTTTTGAAACAAATAATAGTTTTTTAATCATAACATGAAACCACTTTGTACTCAGCCTAGTAATGAAACAGTTTTTTACAAACAAATCTTTAGTACAAATATTTCTTTGAAAAATCTGATTTTCTGTATACAAAATACTTTTAGTCTTTACAAAAATTGTTTATGAAATTGTGTTAAGATATTCGTACTGTATTATAAATTATAGTGTAAATAGTTAATGTGCAAATTTGAAGACAAACTCGTATGTTATCCTAAGCTCGTAGCAACAGGAGTTAATATATTTAATTAGCATTCTAGTTTTATATATCTCAAGTGCTTGTAGTCAGTAGTTGCACAAAATAATTATGTATGACAAAGAAAATGATTTATCACAGAACTGTTGAATGTGTGATTTTTTTTAACATGATGAGGTGGTAATGGAGTCTAAACCAGAGAACCTGATGTCTGTGAAGAATAACTAAACTTATCTCATGTTTTAGTTAGATTTAGTTCACATCTTGTTCATCTCTTGTCTGTAGTCATCATATTTTAGCTTTGTGAATGCCCTCAGTTCTGGTTGTCTGTCTACAAAGTTTATTTTTCATTTGATTATTCTAACATAAGAGCAGATGTTATTGTAGGTTAAAAGAATATTTTACTTGTATAACATTTTTTACATCTAATCTTTTTCAATCTCTGTTGCAATCAATTTTGTACTCTTAATGTATATTAGGTAGAAGGAACTTTTAAACGTGTGATTTGTTTATAAAAATTTACATGATGTAATAACCATAAGTTTTGACAAAAGTTTGAAGTAATTTAGTGTTAAACTAAATATACCTGTAAGGTTTCTTTTGTGTAAAAATAATGTCACACATATGATTGGAGAACTTCTATAATGGGTAGGGAATGATTAATTGACTTTCCATGAGAACAACAGATACAAAGGGACCTAGGTGCAGAAATATATGAATACTTAGAAAAAAGGGTGTGAGGGAGTTCAGTACTAAGTAAAACTAATAAAGCATTGTTTTACCAAAATATAATCTTCTGTTATTGTCTGCATCTTCTATTACTTCCAAACATTTAGTCTTTTTTACTCAGTTCCATGATATCACTTGTATAAGGTTTCTTGAATTTTGTTTTAATTTGAGAATACAATTTTCACATGTGATAGACAATGAAAGGTCAGCCTTTAGGAAATATGTGCTTAATGTTGAAGTTGTATTCACAGGATATTTTATGTAGGTTTTGTTGTCTTCATTCGGAGAAATCATAAAATGTTAAATGTACAAAAATTGTTAAATATCCTATTAAACCATGATTCTGTTGTATTATATTAAAGTATTTGCAGATATTAAAATAAATTTGAGAAATTTACAATAAGTTCTGTCTTAGTCACATGTTATTTTTAATTATTAGGAAAAAAAACTATTTGCTTTTGGTGTCCTTGATCACATGTGCTGTTTTGTAACATTATATAAGAAATCTACAAAATACCCACTAAAACATCTTAATAACCTGCCTTGTGATTTTTTTTCATAAGTGTTATAATGGTCATCTTGTACATTTATGAAATACTGTTTTATCTTTTTCTTTTCATGAAAATATGTTGGGAATGCTTCCATATCTGTCATTTTCAAGAATGAATCAAAGTATAGGGAATTTGATTTTGCTTATTAAAATGATTTGCAATATACAAATGAGCAAACAGCACAGAAACTATAGCTGTATTGAAGTTGAGGTGGAACACCATGTATCAGAATTACATTTTGTCATTTGGTAGGAATTATGATGCAACTGAAAATTGTGTATTGTTGAGAAGAGTTTGTAGTAACTTTTACCAACACAAATTGTTCATATAGTTGGATGATAAAGCTGTGTTCAAATTAGAGGACATAAAATTTCCAAAATTTGTTTATCCCTTATACTTGATGGTATTTAAAACAAAGAAATACGAAGCAAACTGGGACATCAAAACTACCCATAACAAGTATTACATCTTCCTTTGCAAACAGAACACAACATTTTATAACAGAGTTTAACTATTTTTATTATTATTAAGATTGAGGTTATAGATGCAGGCAAGGAAGTAAGTTGAAGTTTTGAAAATATTTTGGACATTTTTCTGGAAACTATAGTTTTCTTGGGTATAAAGTCTTTTTTTTCTCCACATTTTGGAGTGTACTTCCAAACTCAAATATTACATGGCTTTATGTCACATTGGAATCTGTGCTGCCACTTGTAATGGCAAGAGGATATTTTTTGACAGATTAATTTTATATTAGTTTCTAATCATTGGAAGTCAGCATGATGAAACTAATTTAAAAATTCTTATGGTTTAGATTCTTCATTAAGAATATTTTAATGTTGGTAATGATAAATATAAACAGATAAAATTAGTTAAGCATTTTTCTAATTTGTAATACATTCTAAAATGGGGGAAAATTGAATACCAGTGTTACTGTCCAGCAAGCCAAATGAAACTCTTGCTTAAAGGTAAATACATATATTATTTTTAAAATTTATGAGTTTCAGCTAATTTTATGGATGATTGTACTTTACTCAATGTGATAGTAAGTCAGAGGAGAAAATAAATTTCTTTCCTACATGTGTTTCATTCCCATTCATAGTTTATTAAATAGAAATATTTTATGTAAGAAAGTTATTTGTAGATTGGTGAGACAAAGGAAAAACATTGTATCTTTTTTGTTTATTTTTATTTTATTTTATGGTAGTACGTGTAAGGTAATATTATTTGTGTTATGGTTGTTTTACCCAATTATAGGCAAAGAAGGATGTCAGGTTTTTCTCAAAAGATTAGTTTGCAACTCTTCAGAGCTGGAAATGTAATATCATAAACAACTTTGTTTTGTTGTGAAGAAGTTACAGGAGAGAAGAAAAACAAGAAGAAAATATTGTGTTTAATAAGTATTTATAAATGAACTAAAAACTCTAACATAGTTCATAATGTTATTGAGAATTGCTTCATTCAGCTCTAGAAATTTTTATGTTAAGTTGGAGAATTATTATGTGTAAACAAATATGGAACTTCAAATAGCAGAGGCATCTGTTCTCAGTGTAGATGGAGGTACAGAAGTTGCATGGTGTGAAGATGCTGGTAGACAGCCATCAGGAAACACGCTTGATCATTTTGATTCAAGACATCGAAAGCGTGTTTTAACTGAAGGAGATAAGGAGGATAGAAAAGGAAAACCTCGTAAGGTTCAACAGTCTATTCAACAGTTAACCATGGGACAGTGGAAGCTAGTTGACAAAGAAACTTCAAGAATTGTTAATCATAACAAGAATAAAGGAGTTGCAGAAGTGTGTGTTGATGATAAACAAAATACAGATAAGCACACCATCAGAGATGTTCAAAATTTTTCTGTTCACAGTACTGGAAGAGCTATTTACGCTGGTAGAGAGCACAGTGTATCTGAATCATCTGAGGAACTAACCATGGATACCTCTTCAGAAAGTGAAAATGATATTGATATAGTCAGTTTGGTCACTTCAGTAGCATCTGCACAGGTAAACAAATCCCTTTCAAGTTCTCAGCCAAGCAGAAGTGCACAGTCTAACAATAATAGACATCAGTTACATAACAGTAAAAAGTCACATGAACTGATAAGGTCCAGCAGCAGGGCCAACAGTGATTACCATAGCACGGGTAAGTAAATTGTAGATTATCACATGATATAAATTTATCTAAAGTTTGCAGTGGATAGTTGGAAATTTTCATATGTTAGAATGTGTAAAATGTTTTGACTGCTAGTTTGATCATTTTCAAGCTCAACACAGAAGAATTAAGTTTGAATATCTTTATAAAAACTATAGTGTAATAAATAAGGTACTTGAGCTTATTTAAAATTGAAGGTAAAAAATGTTCTACCTCGAACAATTCACAAAGATTGTATGTTATTAGTAATAGTACCTGATATAAAGGATGTAAGTTTTATCTAAAAGATGTGAAAAGGTGGATAATATGCAGAAGTTTAAAAAAGTAAAAAAATGTTTGTGAATGGTTATAAATTTTGAGGTTGTGGTTTGATTAGTTAGGCTTCAGAAACAGTGTTCTGTAAATGTGTGCATTGGTAAAATCCAGTGTTGTGACAATTTTGTGACACTGCTAGACATTAATGGTGAAAATATATATATATATATATATATATATTAATGAATATACAGTTTATAAAAATTTTAGTGTCAGTTTACATGTTTAGAAGTGTTGAATAACATTACTTCACATATTGTTTGTATGGTTTGTTTTTGAAAATTTATAAAAGCAGAAAATGTTTTCTCAGTATTGTATACACAGCTTTTTATTCTAAGTAACATGTTTACACTTTCTACTGTATGTATAAGTACTTGTTATTTCAATTATTTTTTGAATGATATATATCTGATTTTAATGTTCATTGGCCATGAGAAATGTTACTGAATTGAATCTGTGTTATTCTCATTAATGATTCACATGTGCAGAATGCAGTTTTAGTAAATGGTAGTTTGTGCTTTGTTGAAACTTAAAGCATTGTGCACATGTGAATCATTAATGAGAATAACACAGTGAGCATGACAAAACGTGAAGAAAATTAAAGTTGTGCTGTGTGAGAAATGACCTGTAATTTCTTATGGCTCGATAAACCAGTATATGTAAACTGGCTTGTACATAACAGTGCAGCTAAACATAATGTTGGTTGCAACATGTGCAAAAAAACTTCCAACATTTTGAATATGGGCAAAATTGCACATGAAAGCTGCATAAAAGGATCTAAGCATATTGTGTTATTCAAAAAGTGTTGACAAATGATAGTAATTGTTTAGATTGGTTTTGTAGCTGAAAAAGAAATCAAGTGCTTGTTGACAGTAATATCCTCAGAAGAATTCATAGTAGATTGCAGGCCTTTGCTTCATATAAAGTGTTGCTAAGTTAGTGGAAAAAAGCCCAACAATAAGTTGCCAGAAATATGTTATGCCAAGAGCCCAAATTTATGGCATGAGATGTAGATGAATGTAAGAGAAAAATGAAGAGTATATTGGACAATTTGATTAGTGCCAAATGTCAGAATCATCTCAATGTTATGAAATTTTGAGGCAATGTGACAAATTCCTAGATGTGACTGTTGCAGCAAGTAGTTGGTCTTACAAGAATGCTAGTCTTAATTTTCTGCTTTCCAAGAACGTGCAATGTCAATCTTAGTATGCCTTACTATGGGTAAGAGTAATACAACTCTTGTTGTTGTTGTACCATGCAAGGCAGAATTACATGAATTATTTGGAGAAAAAGGACTTGAATCTCATGTATATCTTACCAGTGCCCAGTATTTTCATTTTCACCTTACTCTGACAACTTTTGTGCAGTACCTTTCCTCATTCTGTCTCCCATCTGAGGATCGTTCTTGGCCTGCCTGTTATCTGAGTCTCTGACCCTGTTAAAGTTTATTTGTTGCTTGGACTTTTTGGGTTGGGTTGCTATATTGTCAGGACCTGAATACTGGCTTCTTATTCACTGCACATTTGGATGACTTTTTTTTCATATAGATGTTTTGCATTTCACATGTTCCCAGTATTCTTTACTGATGCATTTGCCACCACCCTCAGTCACCAGTTTCCTTTGTTTTGGTCCCTGGGACATTCAACATGGTGCTCCATTCCATTACTTTATATCCATTTGAGCCTATTGCCTCCTGCTCTTTGTTTCACCTATTCCTTAAAGTATGTTTCCTTCTCTTGACCTGTGGGTGATGTTGGTCAGAACTGTTCACTCTTGACATCACTTTAACACTGTATAACCAAACCTATCTTCTTTATTTGTGTCACTCCTTTCTTTCCAATACCTTGGCATCTCCTGATGGTAACTCCTCCTTTTGGTCTCATCTCTACCCTTGTCCTGATCTGGATGAACTTCCATGTCATGTGCATGGCTTTCATTGTTGTACTGCCTACACAACTTCCTTTAAGGATTTCCACCTCTTTATCCCATGGCAATCCTCTTCTTTTGACCTTTATCTATTTTACCCTTCTTAGTTGGGTTCATCATTTAATTCAGGTGGCTTATTCATCTTTGTCCATTTCCCAGCATGCTTCATTCCATGTTACCTCCCATCAAAACAGCTTCTGCAATTGGACACCTGATCCACCCCTCAAATATTTATCTCCCATTATTTCCTCTTGATTTTACCTACAACCTATGTCTGTACTTCAGACTTAGGTGTGGCTATAATATTAGGTAAGTCTTAATTAGTGCCTTCGTTTCTTTAAGGAGCTTTTGCTTCAAATTTCATCTCTTGAATCCTACTCTGTGGTGAGTGGTGCCTTCTGGGTATTCTTTACATACATAAGCAGATCCACACTGTATGCCATGTTTTATACAGATGTCTGTACCCAACAAGGAGGTTTTAGATGTAGTTAACATACTGAATACAATTCACCTTGCCCTACCCATTATACACCATGAGATGCATGCTTTATTACTTACCTTACTTCTATGGGATTGAGTTTCTATATTTATCCAGTTGGGATCACTTTTCTGACTCATCCTGTCCAACTTGGATGTGCTCTCTTCCTTTTCCTCTATGGTTATTCTCAGTTGGTCACGACAAGCAGAAACATAGTAAAAAAAGTGGTGCACAGTCCCTGCTTTAATCATCTAACCTGTTTCTACAGAAGTATCCTTCAGATGCTTTCAGGAATTAGGTCTGTTTTACCCTCATACCAGCCCTCTTCCTTTTAAATGTGGAATATTAGCCAGTATTGCAAATGAAGGAAAGTGCTGTATCAGATGCTATACTTTTCCTACATTGAAGATTTATTTTTTATAGGCACTTCCTTCCTGTGACACATCCCACCCTTTTCCCCGCAATCTTCTGGTGCTTATGTTTTCTGCCAAACTTTAAAGTGATAGTTTGTTAGTTTCACTTAGAGGGAGCTGCATACATCATGTCATAGTAGTTCTCTCCTGTTGGTAGAGAGATGATGCATGATGATTTGCATCAGACATGCTAGAATCTTTGGTTCCAATAGTAGGGTGCAGAAAACTTGTGGCTTTTGTTGTGAAAAAAAAGTTCATGTGCAGAAGGCAGTACTAAACTGAAAAAAAACTAATCTTGTGAGAAGAGGGAAGTATCTATCAAAAATACATTTTCAGTGTGTAAATAGAATAACTATTTTATAAATAAAAAATTCAGTTATTGCATAAGTTAAGAAAGAATATATCTACATTAGTGTTTAAGTTGTAATATTACATTTATTGCAGTAACCAAAATACATTTATGAGTCAGTACTATTTCATTAAGAAATTAGTGGCTAATCTTGTGTACTAATTGGATAAGTAATTGGAATTTTAAATTTTATATGCTGTAGTTGCTATAAGTAACATTGAAAACTAACATGTACATATATGTATCAATTGTAAAAAGAATATGATGGACATTCATGTAATCAAACAAAGTATCTTTCAAGTATCACAATACTTTTATAGATACTGAGGCAAAAAAGAAAAGTTCAAAAGATAATGTCTTTAATGGAGTTATATAATTTTTAGGATCTAAGAGATAATCTAATTAGTCAATATACTTTTCTGATAATTATCTTATACCTGTAGTTACTTACTTTTATACTATCTCCAGATACTTTTCTATATTTTAATATAAGATGGTGATAAATAATTATTTATAAACTTAATACATCTGATACTGTGTATTTGTATAAATCCATTTGGTTATCACTGCTAAATCTGGTATTTTACTACATGTAAGCAATTGACTTTTGAATAAGTGCATTTGTAATTAGCATACTGTTTTGATTTGCATTTAACTGCAGATAATTCAGGTCAGTAACAATTATTTTTGAGAGACTTAATTCATTAGGATTTTAAGAAATACTTGTAAACACAAATAGTGTATCCATTGATTTAAACATTAGTTCAGGATAATGTATCATTGTAATGTGTTAGTATATTTTTGCCATCATTATAAGCCAACTGTATAATAAAGTTGAACAAGTAAGAATTGGCATTCACTTGCCTCGCTGGACAAGTTATCTAAAAATGTTAATATTAAATCATTCTAAAGTTTAAAATGTTTACAATCTTAGTTAAGGTGAACATATGAAAAGTGGTTACATGAGAAAGTAGTATTTCTTATCAATCATCATACACTTTAACATCTTAAGGTAGATTACAATATTTACAAATAATTTAAGATGAATTGTGTATGTGCA
The DNA here is from genome assembly GCA_011833715.1 of Carcinoscorpius rotundicauda. Classification (NCBI taxonomy): domain Eukaryota; kingdom Metazoa; phylum Arthropoda; class Merostomata; order Xiphosura; family Limulidae; genus Carcinoscorpius; species Carcinoscorpius rotundicauda. Next base: position 17,733,218 of record CM022399.1, on the reverse strand, counting down.
CAGCTAAGATTCTTAAGAGAGAAGGCTGTCAAATGTGTTCATATAAATCTCCAAACATTTCAGTTTTTGCAGTTTTTATCTACAAAGTATGGAAACTAAATTAAAGAAGGACAAAATTATTTGTTTTAGGTAATATTTTTTCATTTATTACCTCACTTTACACACAGACCCTTTTATTCCAAAAAAAGCTTGAAGAAACAGTTTGAAGAATTTCTTCACAACACTGTACCTGTCTTTTTATCCATTCATGCTGTTTCTCACAACTATATACCATTGAAACTCATTGGGATGACACTGCCTATTATTTAGTTTAGCTGAGTTGATGTACGTTAAAATCAAAGCACCTGATTGTTTTGGTATAATACATTTTATTCTTCAATTTTAATCACACATATTGTACATTTCAAGCTGATTTGTAAATGCAAATTAGTCACACACACACACACACACATATGTATATAAAATTTCAAAAAGTTCCAGTGCTTTTGAAACTAACTGAACTACACTAAAATGAAAACCTTTCTATTTGTGTCAGAAATAAATTGGGTTATGATTAAACATTTTTTGCCTTGGAAATAATTCCTCTTCAGCATTTTTAGTTAAACTTGTATAAATTAAATTGTTCCCCTTCACCATCCTGGTTAATTCCAAATTTTGCATTGTGCAATTAATTTTTTTTTTTTTAACTAATAGAAAAATAATATTAATGTATACAATTAGATACTGATAGTATTAATATTACATTGTAACAATTAAATAGGTTAGAGTTATGTTTGTCATTGAAATTTTAAAATGATTAAAATATGTAAGACCTAACATAACAAAAATTTGAGAAATGTAGTGAAGATCTGATAGCTGAAGAAAATAGAAACTACTTATTTTGAGATATGCAAGTAGGAAATGTGTTCTTTTTATAATTATGACTTGAATAATTTATTCAAGTTAATGAACCTTTTGTAATTGGTTATTATTTATGTGCATAAACTAGTCATGTTTTGGTAAAAGAAAGAATGGGAAATGTGTACAGCATTTGTGTTTAATTTACTAAATCATTTATATTTATCATTTATACACACCTCACAAAAGGAGAAAAATAAAATGATGACAAACTATTCAAGTTTATAAATGATTCTAATTACATTAGAAATACTTTGCTTTAGTGACATCGTAAAGTGCTCTTTATTAAGTTTATCTGCAAATATTTTTCCATCAAATCAGTTTGCTTGGTGGTATTCTCATATTACAATGCATTGTAAGCTGAAACTGAAAGCTGTTTTAGTCATTAATTATTTTTTAAACAGGTGGAACATCTCATAGTGTGGACAAAGCTAACATAACTTTACAGAACACAAACAAAAGAGATGGACAAGGATTGAGGGATTGGCCAACAACTCAGAATGCTCAGTTAGATGAAGAAGTGAATGGTGTTGAAGTTGTTAGCATAGAACCATTACAGCCTTCTGGGTATGAAGTTTGCATTAAATATGAAACTAAAAGGCAGTAGTTTTATTTTTTGGATGTATTTTTATAAAATATTTAAAGAAGTAATTTTTATTAGACAATATATTTTTATTGACTTGTAAATCTATATCACATTTAAAATTTGGAACTATGTGTGATTTTATCTGTTAATTTTTATTGAATGACTGGCTTTACTTGTCCATATGTATATCCATCTAAATTATAGAATAGAGATAATTGCATTGCAGTGAATAAGCATTCTAGTGAATTTATTGATTTATTTGAATAGTCAATTGTAAACTGTGAGGTCAGTATCATATACTTCAAATTATACATGTAAATTTAAGTAGAACTTTTTAAAGTGCCTTCTATTTTCTAGAAGTAAGGTGTGGTTTGTAAAATCCAAATAATCATTAAATGTGGATATTTAACCTTTAAACAAAAAGCTCACGATTGCATAAGCTAAAGAAAATTATTTTTAATGTTTTTGTGTAATTGTCGGAGATTAGTGTAAAATTCAAAATGATATAATTTGAGTGAAAGAATATTTTTGTCAGAATAATTGATATCCTAGTTTATTTTGAGAATTTTTTGTTTAGGGTTGGGCATACTAAACATTTAATACTTTCAGTAAAGTTTTAAATGTAAGTACCAAAAAAAGCATGAGCTAAAACATGTTTTGTTTGTAGAAGAAAGTTTGACTGAAGTTTTATCTTTTAATGTGCTTGTTATGTAATATACACAGTTCATAAAATTAATGAATCGTAGTATTACTGAGTAGCTAGATCACAGTGGTGCTAGATGAGTGTGTGAGACATAAAAACCCTCAAAATATCTGATGAATGTTAGCTTTGTATAGAAAGGCTGTGTGATACTTGAAACTACTTCATCAAAAAATAAAATTTTTATTTCAGAATTTGCTCTTCTAATTTTCATAGTGATTCAACATTTGATACAAAGAGAAACCAGCAGTGAAAAATAATAATAAACAATATAATACATCAGGTGACAAAATGAATTTGAAATTAGCATCGTTATGAATAAATCTTTTTATAGATCCCCAACATAAATATATGAAATTTATTGGTGATAGAAGAAAAAAAAAACACTTTAAAAAGATAGCTAACAATAAAGATTTAAATTCAGTTGAAAAATGTCAATTGTAGATGTAAGTGTAAAGCGGGAAATGTTTTAGCCTTTTTACTGGAAAACTGTACAGTGATGATAACATTGTCTTATAAAACTTTGCATTGGTACAGAACAGTGGATAATTACTGCAAAGCTTGATATTTACATTATTGTTTGTTTCATTGGTTAGCACAATTGGGTAATGATGGCATTACATGAATCCCAATGTTTGCTGAATTTCTTACAACTAAGTTGTGAAACTGTTTAAGTTACATAAATATGTCATTTATAAAGAGTTTATAGACAAATTATAATAAAGTTTAAAGAAAAGGTTGTATCATTTTGTTGTGTTGAATGGTATTTAGTTCTGAAATACTTGGACAAGTATTAGTAAATAAGCTATAACAAAGTAGTGTTTAATCTCTGTTTCTGAATAGATAATATAAATAACAGTAAATATACATACAAAAAACATTCTTCACTATAATGTAAATTAGAAATACAATTCTAACCTATACAGTTATTAATATATTAAGTATTTTCTAAATTATTTTTTCTGTCCATCACTAATTTTAACAATAAATTTTCAGCATTTTTTTCTCTTTTATGAAATGATTTATATTTATGTTATAACATTTAAATTTTCTTTATGTTCAAAGAGTTATTGCTGCTAAGAATTACAAATGTTATACCTGGTGTAACCGTGGTTTTAGTCTTTGCGAACTCACTGAATATTGGCAGTTGCATTTCTGAATGTAGTATAATCCATGTTAGCTTAACTAATCAATTTCAAGGAAAACTGTTTTCAGTAAATATGTTTACACAGAAAATAGTCTAATAGATATTTAATCTTTAATTCTTGAAGATATTTCAAATCAAGTAATTTAAAGTTAACTAAAAAAATGTTTTATAAAATAAAAAGATTCTTATAAAATAATTGTTTGATAACAGGTCTAACTCAAAGGAAATAGTTGAGAGAGACACTCAGCCATTAGCTGAAGGTGCTGGAAACAACTATAGACCTTCACCTGATTCTGTTGCTCCAGCTTTTACAAAATGTAGAAGTAGAAAGCAACCTTCCAGTAGACCTGTTATAATTGACTTAACAAATTCAGATGATGAAATGGGACACTTAAGTTCCCCTTCTTCATCTCACAGAGTAAGAAACAACCAACAAACTCCTACAATGAACAGGTAATTTATATTTCTCTTGTAAATGTCAGATGTTTTTATTTTGTCATGTTTTATTTACCTTTTAAAATTTGTTATTTATCACAAATAACCTTCTCTTTGTTTATCTTAGTTAAAATATTATTTTCTGAATGACTTAATTGATTCCATATTGTATTCAATTATTTTTTAACAATTTGTTTTGTCTTGCTTTCTGCTAAAACTGTGGTTTCAATTATCCTAGATTATGTTGATGTCATATTTGAAACTTCTGATATTGGTATTCTGTTGAAAACAAATGACAGAGTTAAGACTTCTTTTGCGTGTAGGATTTACTTTGGTCTTTAAGTCTTTTCTTGTGGCAGACTTGACTGATGTGTTAGTAACTTATACATTTGAACTTTCAAAAACTTTGGTTAAACTGTTTTAAGCAAAAACTGTTTTTCAAACTGTGAAGCAAGTGTGTGCATAATTTTGAATATAGCATACATAGAAATGATTACAAGAATACAAGATTGGTTATGAGTTATCTGATTTATTTAGATGGTTAATAAAAAAAATTGTCTTAAAAGTAATGAAATATGTTAAGGGTATTCATGAACTTGCAATGAATTTCTTCAGAATTTTAAAGTGACACATTTATGATATTAAAACACAAGATGTGTTGCATTCTCCAACTGTCTGCAAACTTTTTTCATTGGAAATGTAAAGCATCAGTAACTGCCTGTAAATTTACTACAATTTTTTAAGTTGCAGTTTTTTTTATATTGTGAATACTATTGCAGTTGATTTTGGAGGCTGTAATTTAATATAACATATTTTTACTGTAGTAAGAAAACAACATAAATGTATCATCAATAATAATAACTAAAACTTCCTTAAATCAGTGCATACAAAATCTAGCATAAATATAATGAAGTAGTAAAGTTTTTATTTTTCCTTTTTTTGTGGTAAGTATATCTTTTTGTTTTATTGATAAAAAATCTACAGTCAGTAAATATACAACATAAATGGTGTAGATTGACAGAAGCTGCTTATGAAAAGCAAATTTTATGACAAAAATATTTGTTTTGTAGCAGTATCTAATGAAATAAAATTCAAAGACAAATACAGCAGTAGTGAGTGAACTATTCCATGATGGTACTGAAATCACAAAATATCCTTAACATGTTTTAGATATTTTTCAGACTTAAATTTATCACTGTTAGTTTGCAGTGAAATAAACAATGTAATTATAAAAAGAAAAGTTAGTTGTTTTTTGCCAACTTGATAGTGTAATGGTGTTTGGCAGTTAAATGATATAATTGACAATCCAGGAACAGTTGATCATTGATTACGTTGATTAGTGTAATTTAAAATGAGTTAATGAAAATGTTACAAAAAACTAATAGCTGTGCAGTTTGACTGATTTTTTTTCAAGAAGCAATTTGCATACCTAGCTCTGCCCTCGGAACAAGTCCAACAAATGCGTTGAAAATCTGACTAAAAGTGAACTCTTTGGTCAATAATGTCCTCCCACTGGACAACTGTAAGTCTTTTGACTTAACAATGCTACAATCAGGGATTTGAGATTCTCCTCGATGGACACAGCAGATAGCTTCTTGTGGTTTTGCTATAAGAAAAACGAAAACAGAAACCACAATTCACAGTGGATTTTTTTTTTTTTTTAACTTTCTGCAATGCACTTATTCTTACCATAAATATCATGCAGGTTATTTTAAAAAGACTACATTCCTCTCTCTTTTTTCTTTCTCAGGAAAACATGTACAACTTTGATAAAATTGAGCAGAGGCTTTTCTTGTATTTTCAGTAGTATTTATTCTTGCATAAACTTGTATTAAGATACAAAAAGTGAAACAATTGAGGAGGTGTAGAAGTCAAATTGAGAAACTTCCTATAAATGCAAAGCAGTTGTGTCACTTCTGGTTCATTGCAGCCCAGTTCACAGTAGAAATGTGGTTAAGATTTTTACTCTGTGAATTTAGTATATTTAATGCATTAGATTTAATAATAATCTTGAATTTTGCTTTTACAGAAAACTTTATTCTATATCAAGACATATTTTTCTGAGATATTTATATTAATTATGAAATACTTCTCTAATTCAGACTTAAGCTCTTATTCTAATCCTGGTATGAACTGAAAAAGTTAGAGTAAATCAGAAGAGAGAAGGAAACTTAAAACAGCAGTACATTTATTCTGCACATAGTTGCTAGCTATTTTATTACTGTATATTTTGGTATTTTGATTATTATGGGAAGCAAGCCAAAATGCCAAAAATTTTATTTACAATAAAACTTATGGATTTTGTTCAAGCTCAGCTATTTAGAATAGCAACTGTGTAATAGAATGTGAAAAATTGTATATTATTTTCACTTTTCAATATATGAGAAAGTTTATTATAAATTTGGTTTGCTTTTGGGCAACTAAGTTCCAATGCCAAGTTTGATCTGGATTGATTAACTCGTATAAGGAGATGTGTCCACAGACAGGTGTAAAGTTTTGCTAGATATTTGATGTTCACCTCACTTCTATGGCTAATATGTACAGTGCATATGAGAACACTTTTACTGTGACTTTTATATTCAGCTCTGCTGAGCAAATCTTGGCAGAGCTGGATCACCACCTAATGAAGGTTAGTGTGTCTAGTTGTTGCCATTCTAGGTTATATATTCAGTGTTTTAATTTGTAAGTTACCTAGAGGGTACATGAAGTTAAGGCTTAGTATGTTTGTGGAAATAGAACTAGAAATTTATATTTCAGAAATGCTTCTCACCTCTATGCACACACATTTAGTTACTTGATTGATTAACTGTGAAATTGTTCAAGAAAGTGTATTTTCTGTATAGTACCATTAGCTTGGTATTTACATTTGAACATTGTTTTAAAATTTAATCATCTAACAAGTTACAGACCCCAGTGGGTTGGTAGGAATTCTGAAGGCCCATATCACTATACCTCTCATAAATGGAGTTTTCCATTTGTAGGTGATTTTTTGCTAAGGAATTTTAGGAGAACTGTACAAAATTAATAGGAATGTTTCTTGTATTACTATACACACAAACTGTATAAAATATTGCTTGTCATCCTACAATGGACCATGAGGTGGTGAACATCATTTCTTTTTAATTCTTGCTTTGTACTATAATTTACATCCACATTATCATTAACTGTATGGTTGTATGGTGAATGGTTTGCCATGCTAGTTTTCTTCAAATGTAGAAATGACACAACCTCATTTATAAATCTGTGAAAATAAATGGTGTCAGTGGTGCTAAGAAAAAAAAAAAAATCCTGTAAATTGATCTTATGAACAGTGAATACAGAACCTGACATCACTGGAAAATATTTTTGTAATGTTTAACTGCTGTCTAAATTTTGGAAGCAGTGGCAAAAAAATCTTTCATAGTCACAATCCAAAAGACATGTGGCAAGTGTTGTTATTCTCAGCATGGCTAAGTAAGCAAATTATTTCAGTTGCTAAGTCACATTGCTTGTGTCCATTCAAGAAGACACTTATGAACGGAACCAGAAATTGATGAAATTCAGCAAGAAATCCTTCAGAAAATGAGGCTTTTGTACTGAATCCAGGAAAATAATGTTTTCATATGGCTTGTACCCATACTTATTAATCATAGCACCTGGTTCCAGGTTTTTGTTCTTTCCCTTCTCCAGATATTGGGGTTCATGCATTCAGGTTTGTAGAGCATTTATGAGCAGAGGTTAGCATACTGCACCCACCATGTACTAAAGAAGCTCATGCACTTTCTTATCATCCCACTGTAAGTCCATATTTGGATAGTCAGCATTTGGATTCTCCTTCTCCCCTTTGGGGTTTGGACCCTGATACATCAGTGCATTTCATCCTGCCAAAATTGCCCAACTGTATGTATATCCCTTACAACACTCCATTACTTTTCATTTATCCACTCATTGTCTGAGCCTTTCTGTTCTCCCAAAATTTCCTTGATGGAATCCTGCACTGTCATATCCAAAACATCATCAAGATTGTCTTCATCTGCCATGTTTTTTCACACTTGGCACCTGTGCTACTGGGATGTCTTGGATTGGGATGCATAATTAACATATATATCCTTCCCCTACTTCTTTGAGGGAACTTTAGGCAACCTCTTCTCTTAAATCTATGGTGTTTGTCAGGCTGCCAAACAGCTTGGAATCTTATGTGGAATGTCTTAAATTACACAATTCCCCATTTTTCTATTTTTCCCACCCTCCTGCTTTCCAGTTCCTGTTTCCCATCCTCCTCCTTTTCCTTTACAGGGTTATCCTCTCTGAAACACATCTAGATGTTGTACCATTTCACATCAATGTCCTGCTAGGCATCAACAGTACTAGTGACTACTTTTATGGTTTCAGTTCCTGTGAAGGTTAGACACTCATATTTCATGAGTTTAAGATAATCTCATTATCTTTGAGTTTTATCAAAACTCTTCCCTACCTTCTCACCTCCTCCCTTTCCTACATCAGTTCCCTGTCCCTCTTCAAAATACTGTCTCTCACCAGCATTGTGTAGAAATGGTTCAACAAATTCTCATCAGGGGTGCCATCAATCTGGTTTCTTCTGTTCTTCCAGAAGTTTATTCCAGACATTTTATCCCCAAGAAGACCAAACATTGACTCCATGTTATCAGCCTTTCCTATCTAAATTACTTTTTTGACATGCTTTGATTCACCATGGAGTACTACTTTTCTCTAAAATGGGCATTTCTTCCAGGACTTTGGATGATGAGATCTGACATATCTGATACTAATCTCCACATCCATATTGCTCAGATTTCTTTTCATTATCTACATTTTCTCCACAAGGTGTCAATGATGGCTCAAAATTAACAAACATTATTAAGGGGGAAAACACCATTGTCGCTCCTGCTCAATATCTTGTTTATCTTAGGGAGTTTTTAACTCGCACTCAGTCAAGTCCCATTCCATATTTTCCCATATTTTGATCTTGTTATTTTAGGTTCCCTGACATCAACTTTATTTTATGGCTTATCACGGTTCAGGTGCCTTCAGTCTTGTCATGTTTTGACCAGATTTGACACACAGAGTGGTCTCTTGTATTCAGATGGTAATGCTCTCAGTTCAGTACTCCCAGCTAGATGCATTTGTAACTTGCATGAACACCAAACTTTCTCTCTCCTGCTTTTTTTTACCTAGACTCCACATCTCTCAACTAAGGGTCATGCATATTTTCAGATGGAAATGGAAGGACCTTTACTTATGTGCTTGCTCCCATCCATATTTATCTTGTGCCATTTCTCTCATCCATTCCACTCTGTATCTGTTATTTGCTGTGGCTCCTTTTTAGCTAGTGCAATATTGCAACCTTGATTCTCCTCCATTTTCCAGGAACAACTTCCATTACCTCTTTTTCTCCTTATCACTCATCCAACAACTTCACAAAGGAGCATTTCATCCCTTTTTTTCCACTCTCCAGCTTCACACTTGGCCTTTGTCAGGTCCATTGGGACTATCCACACATGTAAAGTCCTTGTTGGCTTGATCCATCTCTTTTTATTCCATGTTTATATGTTAGCATCATTAGCTTATCCTTCATCAGCTTCACATCCTCAGCCATCAGAATTTTTTATATTATTTTTTGACCAGGATTAATCCATTTTAACCATTGCAGGATATTGAGCTACTGTCATTCACTCTCAGTTTTTCCTTTTCTGCCATATGTTTCCTCTCCAGTTATTTCCCTGGTATCTGTCGATGCACCTACATCATCATCCTCACATCACTTATTTGCCACTTGTGAAACCTCAAAACATTGGCTGCTTGTGAGTGTAATCTTACCATTACTCTTATTTCTTTACCATCCATATCCACATTTTACTTCTGCTTTGATTGTGATTGTCTCCTGAGTCCAATCTGTACTTTAACCCTTTCATGATGGTCTTGGTATAATATACACAAGTTCATTTACACATTTGCATGTGTTAAGTATTTGCACTGCAACTTTTGATACAGCATGGGTATCTTCACAAAATTTGGCAGACTTTACAATTTTTACAATTTTTTTCACACAAAAACCGATTGATATTTTCGCTACCAGGCTGAAAGCAAAGTGATTTCATGTTATGAATATAGAAACCATTCTTTGTCCCAAAAATCTCAAATATTATTTGGGTAATCTCTAAAACCTCCTATGTACATTTCAAACATTTATTTTCAGTAAGATTTTATATTTTATTTTATATGCTCTGACTGTGTGGAGTCTATCACTTGACCAACCTTGTAACCATCATAAAAAGTTAGGAATCAAGTTTTTGTTGTTCCAGAATGACTACATATTATAATGAAAAAATGCAAATGTTTAGTCTAAATAGCTTAGTACTCATAATGGTATCTATTTTTATATTTATTACTATTTTATTATATTGGCATTCCAGTCATGCCTAGCTGAGAATATATAACTTGCATTAATGTTATGTATTCGGTAATATAAAACTAACCTTTTGTCTTCACTGTCTTGGCTATGTTTTAGTGGACTAGTGTTTTGTAATATATAGTCATATTTCAAATATTATACATTATATATATGTATATATATAATTATTAATATTATTACTATTTAAAAAAATATTAAACTTATTTTCTTAAAATATAGAGCAATAAATAAAGAAAAGTAAATGATCATATCTTGCTACAATCTTTAAACTTGGTTGCTGTTGGACACGTGTTGCTAAGCCTTTTAAAATTTCATATATGGAGGATATCAAACAAGGTTTCCTTTTAGGTTTTACATATGAAGTTGAATAACCAAAAAATTCATAAATAACTGTACTGATACCATAGAATTTCACTATAATTTATTTAGCTTTGTAACTAAAAATTATTTAAATTTAAAAAAAATATAAAGCTTCACGCAGACTAAAGACAACCTAACTCCTTGAAATCTTGGTTGGAAAGAACCTGGTAGCCTTTACACAGATTAAATGGCTGAGAAAACCACTCGGGCATTTTAAGATGTTGATTGTTTAGTTGCATGTTATATATTGTAGTAAGTGTGGTTGATTGAGTACATAAGTTGTATCTCAGCAAAATAAAAAGATATGAGGATCTTGCTTTATATTAGTTTGTTAATATGAATTTGTTTTTAATTTGAACCAAACTGTAGACTTAGCTTTTTGACATCACAAACATCTATTTTTAAATGTTGCTGTATTCAACACACCACATGATTCACTGAAGTATACATTTAAATATGTACCTTAAATTAATAAATTCTATATAATATTAAAGTTTGAATTTAATCTATAAATTGATTCCAAACTCAATGACATAAAATAAGTGGTTGAATACACTTTTGAATGCAAATAGGGTTATAGTTACTCTCAAAAGTAGATACTTAAAGTTGGTTGACTTCTTCTGTAGCATGAACTATTCTAAACTCTCCATACTCTTGCTGGGTAACTTATTGCTTTCCACATTAGTTGGAGATGGTTCAAAGAGTCATAAAACAAAGTTAAATGAAAATCGTTTTGAAGGCCTGAAGTTCTTAAGGTAAATAAATGTAGATGACCAGATTTTGCCACACAGTTGAAACAAAAAGTGAATTGAAAGCAGTTTGCCTGATTACATGATATCTGTTGTTATTTGCACAAAAATTTTGATGTATATATTTGTGTTAACCGTATAATCAATCTTCTGAGCATAGTGGGATATGACAGGACTTTCCTTCACTTGCCTGCCAGGTTCTGCTTTTGGTTCTTTGGGTGTATTTTCTTATATAAAGTCCAGGGTTGTTTGCTTTTTTACTTGCACGTTATTAGTCTGTTTTTTGTTGCATTATTTAGTTATATAAAAATTCAGTTCATTACCACCATTCATATATTAAAAAAAAAGTAAGGTTAAATGTCATGGACAATAAAAAAAAAAAAATGTGTGAAAGACTGTCAAATTTCATTAAGGAATACCCACTGTATTGAAAGTTAAAAGTATCAAATGTATTAAAGACTTTGAATAAGTACAAAGAGGTCTTGCAGTCAAATTGACTGAATTTGTGTCAAGAAATTGAGTTGAACAGAGTATAAACTATAAATGATGTTTGTGAAGAGAAATCTTATGTTGTGTTTCTCAAATCATCAATAGCGTATGTGTGAAACAATGTGTGTTGGTATAAACCATATTAAAGTTTACTTCACTTTCACTCCTGGCATGCTATCTATAATCTATTTACAATGTGAGAATAACTTTCAAACTCTTGTTTTAACATTTTGTTTGCATGGAAATACTTATTTTGTGCACAGTTTATCTTCATATGGAATAGTATGAATACCCATTTATTTTCCACCTACTTGGCATATTCAGTGGTTGAGTGGATGTGAAGTAATTTATGTACATGCCTCTTGTATCTAATTGTCTGTTGCTTATTATTCTCGATTATATCATGTGCTGTTTCCTGCAGTATATTGTTTTAGATTATCACCTGTTACAAGATACTTTTTGCTTACCGTGGCTAGGATACTGTTTGTTGCAGATCATTTTCTTGTATATTCTAGTTCCCAAAGTTGATCCATACTCCTTTGCTTTCCAGTGCTGTTAAGTGCAAGGGATATCCCTGTCTTTGAAATTCTAATCCATGATCTGTACACACATTCATGAACTCAGTGTATGAATATTTTATTTCTAAAAAACTTACTTATCCTTCTCAGAAGTGAACAGTTTTTGGTGGCATCACACTACTGTGAACCACCAAAGTGTTCAAGTATATGTCTGGATACATGCTGTTCTTAACATGATTTAGTGAAATATTTTGATACAGGATGCAATGTAAGCATTTGTCTGGTGTTATAAAAATTTCTTGCTTGAAACGTTTGAACTAAAATTATTTATTTTTCAGCACCTATTATGTTGTACTTCATTTATTGTAACTTGTGTGCTTATCAAAAGTCCATGTGCAACAGGTTGTAGAAGGTCCTTTAAACTTTTTAAAATGTGTTTACAAAATGAGTAATGGACATTAAATCATCTGGCACACAGTTCCTGATCTGTGAGTTGTAAATGTTGTTTGTGTGGTTCATTGTGTAGAAAGTTGGCATAATTATATGAAGGAAGTGATAACATAGTGTATAGTTCATCTTGTGATCTGCTGGGATAAAAATATTATGGAGGTTCATGAATCAAGTTTGAATGTCATTGATCTGAATGAAACAAAACCATTCTATCCTGGACTGTAATCTGTTCTACCACTCAAGCTATTAATGCTTCAGTGAGTGTTAAAAATGGAAATATTTCTCATTTTGGGAAAAGTTTTTTATGTTGTTTTTAAGTCTTTTTAAAAATATGTATTATTGATACTTGTGGTTATCTTAATGTAAACAGAAACTAAACATTATTTTAAATTTATTATGACAGAGCTTAATAATATAATATTGAATTGCATAGTATTCAATTATACAAAAAGTACATTAGTTAACAACTATAACTTTGAATCTGAGTTTGTTTTTCCTTGTTCTGGGAAAAAGACAATCATGTGCTTCTTTTTTATTATCCAAGCTTGTAAATATTAACATATCATGACTGTGTTCTTCATTCCCCTTTTTTAGAGATTTTGAGGGTTCACATTGTCAAGGATCATCAGGTAGATCAGGACATAGCCACCGAGGTGTTCATGCTCACTCAGGCCATCCATCTTCCAGTACTGCCTCTGGCTCCCTTCCCTCCAACAGACCAAACCCTAGTCACCATCCAGGAGCCTGTTATTTTGAGAATTGTGGAAGAACTCCAGTGAGAAAAACTGATAGATATGTCTTTAAAAACTTTAGTCTTTCTCCCTTTTTGCTTATTATTGTTTGTAGTTTGACTATTAAAAAAAATATAGTGCCTGCTGTAATGTTAGTGACAAAAACACAAAAATAAATCTTTAATTAATCCAGTAGTGCAAATTTTTGATTTTAGTACCAAAGGTTGTGTTGTATACTATCTTATCACATTTAACACTCAAATGTTGCAAAATTTACACAAATTTAATCTCACCCACTTTTAATTTATTGTTGTTACTTTCTTTATGATTATAATTTCTTCTCACTTGTGCGTGTTTATAGAACACTGCAAAAATGAGAATAAAATACAGTCACATGCATCACCCTCAGAAAGCATTTTTATATTGCATCTCGGCTACTTTTATTTCTAGCTGTATTTTAAGGAGCTATTACCATTGTTGATATTTTGGAATACTTATTTCACTTTTCAAAGGACCATTGCATCAATTGTGATTCTCAGTTGGTAGAAAGAATATTTCAAACTACTTTGTCATTTGTTTACAGTTTTAAACAATCAGTTAAAATATTGTCATAATATCACATGCTTTGAAGATTCTTCTGGGTAAAGTTGTTGTTGTTGTTTTGAATTAAGCACAAAGCTACACAATGGGCTATCTGTGCTCTGCCCACCACGGGTATCGAAACCCGGATTTTAGCGTGTAAGTCCACAGACATACCGCTGAGCCACTGGGGGGCCTTCTGGGTAAAGAAAAATTAATTTTTAAATGCTTCTTGCCATTTTATGTAATTTGAACATTTAAACAAAGTGATTTATATGCGTAAACAATGCCAGAAACCTTTGAGCATGAACTTTTTTTAATCTTAAAGAACGAGCTATTAAAAATTAACAAATTTTCTGTTTTTAGCCTAAGATAGGGGATTAATTACATTTTGCACAAAGAATGTGTGATGCTAGCTTTCAAAAAATGCAAAATGCCAGAATGTATTCTCTCAATAAAATCAGCTTTCTCTTTCTTGTACTGCTGTTAATGAGAAGCTTTTTGTGTTACGTATTTTGCAAATAATAATAACTATTAATCAGAGTAAAGTTATGTAGTTAAAGTGAAATTAATAAATCATTTTGGCTGTCTATATAGCTAATTATATGAACCTTTCTTATTTATGTACATACTGATAATAATTAGAATGCATTTTTTGGGGGTACCATTACTTTCAATAAACTTTTAATAATATTTTTGCACATAAACTACAAGGTTTGGCCAATTTTGGAGATTTATGTTGTTCTTAAATGCATGTCTCCCAGTGGCGTGCTGGTATGTCTGCAGACTTACAATACTACAAATCTGGTTTCAATACTCATGGTTGGCACAGCAGAACTTGCCCATTGTACAGCTTTGTGCTTATTTTCAAACCAACCAATTTCAATGTATATTCTAAAATAACAGTGCAAAACAACTGTTTTAATGAAAGCACAGTACCATAAAAATGAAACTTCAGTAATGAAACAAGATATATATTACAACCAATATTTTTAATGAAAGAAACTACATGAACAGCTCGGTCTCTTGCATACATTCAAGAACAAATATAAACATCAGAAAATATACATTTACAAGAAAAAATAATTTTATATAATAAAGTTAAGGGACAAATTTGAAGAAATATATCCACAGGTGTGAATATGTTAAATTTAAGTATGTGCAGATCATGCTAAGAACATAAAATATAAGTTGAACAAAAATATTAAGATATACTGGTACTTAATGTAGTTTTCTTAATGTGATATTCACTCCTTTCCATTGATTGTAATACACTTTATGCCCTTTATTGTCAACAGTAATGTGGTATGTATTCCATATTAATTTACTTTAACTTGTATCTGTCAATTATTAGGGCATGTGATTCAGTTATTCAGATGAATTTTTACAATTAATGTTTAATGAAGCATGCATTATAGATTGAACCATTTCGTGAAACATTAGGCTTAGAAGTTATTAATAGTCTGATTTCTTCAGTATTTATTATTGGCACTTAAGAAACATTAAATAAAAGAAAATAGAAAAATTTTTGGTACATTGTATATCAAACTGAGTAATAACTTCTTTATTTCTGTTGTTTTGCCAAAGATCAATTTTATGCATTAGTCATAATTGGTACAGTACTAACTTTTGAACATTACAATGTTGTTGGAATAAAATGTGATGAGCAAGTATTCTTTAAACTTGTGGAAATTATGTTTAGAAAAATGTTTGAAATACGTAAGTGAAATAATAAAAACTGAGAACTTTTATTTTCCATAAGTTATACATTTCAGATGCACATTTTTAAGAAGATTCTTGAACTTGATGTTTGCTGTTATTTTTTATTTTAACTTACTGTTTGAGTTAGCAGATAGCACAGTGTGCCATGCACTGAATGCTTTCTATAAAACAATTAATGTAAATAATTATTGTGAAATGAAATGTAGCATTTAGTTTTTTCCACAGGTCTCTATGCTTTCAGCAGAAAGTTGTCGGGTACATGGAAATTGTTACATGCCTGGTCAACGAGTACCCCCTCCACACTGTTCTCAAAGCCATATTTATCCTTGTAAGTTTTAATGTTGTTAAAAAATGCATCAACAAGATAAAAAGAGTTCCTAGTGAGTAACCTACAATGCCTGGTTTTAACTATGCTGTTGTTTTTTTCTGATAATGTAATATTGTAGTAATTTAAGTTAAATTTACTAGTACTTAAATAAAACCACTTGTATATCATTCACAGGTAAGAAAAAATGCTTTCAGTTTGAATCTCCATGTGTGTGATGTTAAAATCACACTGTTTAGAGTTCTTCTCTCAGGAACCCCTTCCTGAGCACTAAACAGTGTAATACTGTATTGGTAAAAATGAGTAAATGGATGAAACATTATAATCCATTCATGTTTTAAAATATTTAATTGCTAATTTAGTAGGAAAACAAGTTTTTTATTTTAAATTAGTTATGTTGTAGTATTTTTATTAAGTTTTACCCACTTTTTTTGTATACATTTCTAGTTTTCCTCAAAATATTGAGTTTTTTTTGTACAAGTCATGAGTAATTAATTGTATTTGTTTTTCATTTAGCAACACCAAGCCCTCATTTGGCTTACATGGCTACAGCCGCTGTTCACGCACCTTCACCCCACCCCACAGCCAACCCCGTCCATCCCCCAACTTTCTCAAATTTCTTCAGCCCTGCCTTAGCTCATATTACTCAGGATATACATTTAGCTTCCCAAGCTCATTTATACCCCCCAGGACTGGCAAGGTTTAACCCAGCTCATCATCACTTTTGGCAGGTAAGCTAGCATTGAAACCTTTCTATGCAGTAAGTAGTCTTAAAAAAAATTAAGGAAAAATGGTGCTGGTAAAATATCATGCTTGACAACTTGTTTAAGTATATTTATTTATTTTTTGGTATAGTTTGTGAGCAGAAAATATTTTAGAAATGCAGGTCAGCAAAATAAATACAGAAAAATAAATATAAGGAATATTGTGAACATAATTTTTGTGGCTTAGTTACAATGTATATAATTCTGCAATTATTTTTATCTTCAGTTTCTTTTAAATCTTAATATAATTTAACTGTAAGTGATAGCTTCTTTGTGTGTGCTGGTTTACTGAAAATTGGTTTTTCACTGGCCATAAATGACACAATACTGAGGTTTGAATATGACTGCATTGTTGAAATAAAAATTAATATCAGGAAGCATTGTTTAAACTTGGAGAAAAATATATTAAGTTAAAGGTTTGTAAAAGCTGTATAACTGAAATAAAAAAATTGAGAATTTAAGTTTTCTTAAGTGATTTATTCAATTACAGATTTTTAAGAACAGGGTTAAAGTTGTTGTTATGGAAATTGTATTTTTAGAAACTTTCATCCCCACAGAATAGTCTAAAAACATACAAGTTAACATTTTTCTAAACTGAATATGTATTTCCAATAATGATAACCTCCTCTGACACTATAGCTATGTCTCTATCTCTAGGTTTTCCACTTTTTGCTCATCTATGCACTGCAAACACTTGCTCCAGTTTTTATAGCCAACTCAGTTGTCTTTGGCAAATTCTAAATTGCAGATTTCTCTTTCACAAGAAGGAGCCAGTCATCCATATAATGATGTTTGTACAGGTTCAAGTAATGCAGGTAATGAGAAAGAACTCAAATTTGACAGAAAACATAAGAAGCTGATAGAAAACCTAAAGATAGAGCCCAGAACTTTAGCATCTGACCATTATGCATAAATCTGAGAAACCTCCAGGAAGATTCTGCTGTGGAAATATGGAGCTAAGTGCCAGTAACATTGAATTTGGTCATTCAGAGCTGTTGTCATTCCTCCATCTGAGCCAAAGTTCCTTGAATACAAATGGAACTATTATGGAAACCAGTAGATCTGGGAACTTAAGGAGGAGATCAGGAAATGCTATGGACCAAGAATCCCAAATTAGGACCAGAAAGGACAAAAGCCAATGAAGAAGAATGTAAACAGGCTGTATCAATTTGGGTTTTAACATCCCTGGAACTCCATTAAGTAATCTGGGATGGTGAAGTGGGGGACAAGGCATAGCTATCCCATTGTGTGGCTGAGTGCAAAGCTCCCAGGATCAGGAAATGATGGAAAAACAAAATAGTCATTAGCTGTTCTTTCTGCTAACAAAGAAGGAGTAGAGTCAAGTGTAATAGGAGTGATCCTCAAAACCTCACAAACTGAAGTAACCAATTGAAGAAAGGGGGCCAGATGTGGCTTATCAAAATGATCCTGTATTGAGGCTAACCTTGTGAAAGGAGTCAGAAAAAGTGAGATTACATTCTCACCTGTTGTTCCTGAGTCATTTGCAAAAGCTACTTCAGAGCTCTCTAGAGAGAAACTATCAGTTGTTATATAGATATCCATCTTGCAGTTAATCATATCACAAATAGCTTTGGCTGAGAGTGACTCCCCACCCCTGGCAGTTGGCAAACACCAGATAGCAAAGGTGGAAGATAATAAGTGTGGTAGACCTCTAGTAGGAGCATTAACTCAGGAATTCATAACTGTAGAAACACAAACCATGTTTTAAATCTCAACATAAATAGTAAATAATCACAACACTCATGTTGATAGAAACCTGTGCCAAATGCTTTTTGGAGAAAAAGAGAACACATTATCAGAATCAAGGTCATTATATACAGTACCTAGATAGAGAATACATTAAAGTTTGTAGAAATTTGCATATTATAGTTTACTTAAAGCGTTTGAAGGGGGGGAGGCATAAAAGACTTGAGCAAGCATTGAGTGTTTAGATGGGCAAAGAGTGAAAATCCTGGATGTTAAGAAATAGTTAGTGTCAGTGTGGGAAAAGTTAATTTGCATTTTTTTAGCCATTTTGTGCAGATGAAAGTTTTTTAATAATATTTCCATAATAGCAGCTTTAAACTGTTTAAGAAAATTACTTAATTTTTAATTTTTTTAAATTTTATTTTATAGTCTTTTACATCGTTTGTGGTAATCAAAAATTGTGTGGCAATGATAATGTTATTGTTGTTGAAGTAAAGTTTATTTCTAACAGCTTTTTTATTAACTTGTATTCTCTCAAACAGTTATTAGCATTTCATCTGTTAATACAAACTATTATTATTTCACTTTTTCCCCTAATCCATGGGCTCATAAAAGCTTGTAGCTCGTTAGGAATACTTAAGACTACAATGTTATATTGTAACATTTCTCTTTCTAGATTTATAGTGAAAGTTTTGAGATTAATTTATTTTACAGTGAATTACGAAGAAAACAAAACTTTTCATCTATTCCAAACACATCTACAAAAAGTTCAAATTTCTTGAAAATCGTATATATTTTAAAAGATATTTTCTTTATTTTTCCTGCCATTCAATACATGTTTCAGTGAACCAGCAACAGGGAACCAATTCCTTAGATTTTTTTTAGCGACAGATCAGTTTGTGTGTGTGTGTGCATGCACATTTGTGTCTGAATTATGGAGAACTATTCTGGTTTAACATATAGCATTAACATTATTATAATTAAAGAAATGTTAGTGACTTTGAATTGCCACTTAATGACTGTTATGATAGAAGCATTAATTCTTCATTTGCTAGTGTCAAACCTTATACTTAAATATAACTTCTTTTTGTTTTTTGGGTCTTTATAAATCACAAACGTAATAATGAATTGTCGGAATACATGAGCATAGTGTAACATAAATTATTTCTTAAGTTATGTAAATGTCATGTTACAGACTAATGGTAATTATAGATTTAATAACTTTTGTAACTTGTCAATGCTCAATTTTCCTTTGATATTCTGTTTGTTAGAGTTGCCATAGTTTGGAAACATCACCATATGGTTTTAAAGCAACTGGCATTTGTCTTATGCTAATAGACCTATAAACAAAGCACAGTTTGAAGCAATTTCTTTGTCATTATTAAGGAACATTTAACAAGTTCTAAGGTTTAACTGTGTATCCTTTATTTTGACCATTTGCTTTGTACATTTGGACATGTAAAGAGAAAGCTTTAAAATATATTTCCTCCTGAACATATCTGTAAGAAGAAAAACTGCTCTTTTAAGAACAATATACTTGCCTTCCAAATTTATAGAATTACTATACATTTTCTTGTAGTGTTGAATCTTCAATGGTTGAAGCATAAATTCTATGAATTACGTTTTTATTTACTCATGCTTTAAATGCAATATATATATGTTGATTTTTTTATGAAAATGATCATTAATAATTATTTTTTCCAGGCGCAGAGACGCATGCAGGAAATTCAAAGACAGAGACTACACCATCATACTGTAGGGCTTTATATGCAAAGGTATTTTTATCATATCTTTGAGAACAAGCGATATTATCAAAACTACTTTGTGTTGTGTGTACTAAGATTATCATGTAACAACTTCCATGAATTCTTTAAAGTAGAAAATTACACTGATTATGCAACAGAAGATGCAGTATTACTGTAACTCAGTACTTGTACATTTTATACTCAGGATTCTGTTGATCGGAATGCATTATGCTTCTGCCATTATAAGTGGGAAAGAGGTTGAGTTATGGATCTGATGATCGTGTTGTTTATCAACCCACTGTTCAGAAGTTATTTCAATAATGTATATATTCGTTTTTCTGTTGTGTCACATAATTGATAATATCAATCTATAAAACTGTGGCATTATACCATAATATCCACACACACGAACTATTAATAGATCAGTGAATTTAGTTGCATTCAAGGAGATATTTACAGCTAAAACTTTAAAATGTGCAACATGGTACTGTTGGCTGGTTTTAGTAACTTCTTTACAGAAACCATCTCCAGCCGTGTATTGAAATGGACACAAAACCTCAAGAAGATTTGATTTTCAGAGGGAAAGTCAGCCAGAATCCTATAAATTTAAACAGATCATCCATATTATTTCATCATTGATTTCTTACTTTTCTTTTTACGTATAGTATGTTGTAATTTGATTAAACTTCTCTGCACACAAAGTAAAGATGCTCATAAGAAAGCTCTAACTCTGATGCAAAATTGTTGTGGTTCATTCTGCTTGCTTCTGGACCTCCTCAATTAGCATGTATTTTGGGTATAAAAATCTGAAGGTGACAATATCCTGCTATGTTACGATTCTTGATTTCGCACCTAACTCCATGATAATATAGCTATCTCTCACCCAGAATCTCTCAAGGTCAACCACAAAGGCCTGTGTAATTATTTACAATGTTAATTTCTTAGTTACCTATTGCTACAACACTTATCATTCTTTTTATGCAAATGTGTTTCCACAATGTCACTTTTAGTTAAATGTTGCATTTCTAATAGTTACAGTGAGTTGTCATGCCTTCAGTTTCACAGTTCCTCACTGTCTATTTAATCTAAACATTTATGTTTTTGTTTCATAATTTTTAGTCGTTCTAGAACAAAAACCACATTTATATTCATTTCCATTTATTTCCTAATCTTACATGAGAGTTATGAGATTGGTGAAAACAATTGAATCGACAAAGATCAGTTAGTGAAATTCACATTAAATTAAAGGTCTTTTCGAAAGAAATGTTTAATGAAACTTAAATTTGACAATTTTTCTGGTGTATGAAAGTATTTTTAATCCTAAATGAAAATTACTTTTTATGTTGGATAGGCAACATGCAAAAATGAAAAAGGCATGATAAAAAATTGCAAAATAAACTTTAACACTTACCAGTAAACAGTACAAATATAATTTTTTTAAATATTAATATGGCAAAAAATTTCCTGAACATATGCTTACTAATTTAAAAGTAATTGAATGAAAACGATGTCAACCACAAAATGGTTATAAGGTTAGTCCCAGGTACCAAACCTGTGCTGAAAGAGTTAACATAAGAACCACTTTGCACTCAGATCAGGCAACATTTTGACTTCATATATATTCACAGAATATTTTTAGGGAAAATACATCATTAAAAATTTGGGTTGTCTGTCTACAGAAGACTTAATTCTCAGTGATAGCTTGCAAAAGTTTGTGAAGTAGTGGAAGATATAGAAACTATAAAGGTCAATTGTAATCACAATTTTGAATGACCCCACAATGAGTGTGGATGCTAAAGCTGATGTCACATTCTCTAAGGATTATGTCAGTATTAACTCTTTCCCAGTATATCACAGATCAAAGGTCATGTCATCACTTTTGTTGACTTGCATTCAAACTTTTATTGAACTACTATTTTATGAATTTGTCTCAGAAATTTGGAATTAAATTGTAGATTATAATACAAACTTTAATATTAAAAGAACACATATAAATATGCATTTGAGTGAAGTCACATGTTGACTGCAGCACTGTTAAAAATTACACATTTGTGATGTCAAAATACTAAGTCTTTAGTCTCGTACAAGTTAGGAACTCAAATTACTAATTATTAAGCTAGAAAATAAAATAAGAACCTTGTAGCTTTTTATTTTGCTGAGATATGACTTAGATACTGAACCAAATACATTTTTGGAAAGATTTTGGGGAATTTTTTTATCATAACATGAAATCATTTTATACTCAGACTAGTAATGAAACACTATTTCCACACATAAGCATTTAGTAAAAATATTTCATTAATAAATCTTTTTTCTTTTTTGTGTACAAAATACTTATCTTTTCCAAATTTTGTAAAGATATGCTGTATCAAAAGTTGTGTAAATGTGTAGACAAACCATTTATATTATACTGAGCCTGTACCAAAAGGGTTAAACACTGCTAGATTTAATACATTTGGTTACTTAAGAAAACTTTTTATCTAGCTTTAATAAATTCATTAACAAATTAAGACTATATTCAATAGGAAGCAGAGGGTATGTCTGGCTGATGGCTCATTCTGGTGAAGCTGGAAACTTGGTAGAACCCTCCAGTGCAGATTGGCTATTCTTCAAGTCTACTAAACTTTTGTACAGTTTTCGTTTTTTTGTTTCTTAGTATGCAATCAAAATTTAGTTTAAAGGTGCTGCAAAAAATGCTCTTATGACTCCTACAATTTGACGTCAGTAATGCTTACTGTTCTCAGATGGTCTTAAGGGAAATGTTCTCTTGCCACGTGCCTGATGGGAGGTCTTTATTCTGATATTAGTTTACCATTTGTCTTGTAAGTTGCTTTAAGTTCATTACTGGCTCATGACTATCCACGAGTTAGTAGCCTGAAATCAGTTTTGTGGCAATTTTAATAAACGTGATAACCTTTCATAGAGGTTTGATATTTACATCTTTTTCTCAATGGGAAGTCATGCTTTAGAAAAGACATCTTAGTTGTCCAGCAAAGTGTTTTTACACACATGGATGTTTGAAGGTCTCTCATGACTTTTTTGTCTCAGCTTAATTATGCACCAGAACATCCTTAAAATTGGAAATTAATTATGTTTACCTTTGCATAATGAACCTTATGATTTTATTTTTTATAACTTGTTCACTGACTCCTCAAGTTTGTCAGGAGAGGATTAAATAAATACACTGAACTACTTTCACTGTATAGTTTTAGTGAACTTTAATGTCCTGTTTAATATATTAACAATATTAACCTTCACTTTCTGTTATGCATACTTCTGATGTGTTTGTATTATGTGTATTATATTTAGCAAGTGTATTTTATTGTTTGTATCATTATTCTTAAACTAAGAACTGGGTAGGTTATAAATTGTATGGTTGTTCTGTCAAAGCATTAAACTTTGAAAATCGAATTCATTTGTGTGGCTTTTTATTTTTCTAGACGACTTGTGGAAACTCCCAGTTCTGCGCACAGTTTTTACATTTGCCCAGATCCTCTTCCAGGAGTGACCACTGCTGCTATGGGGTTCATTCCCCCAGTTAGTAGTACCCCCACAATGGCAGCACATCCTCAGGGGAGCCAAGCCCAAAGTTGTCTTCCACAGCATGCTGCTCATGCTTATATGCTGGGTCCTTGCCCATCAATACCTGTATCTGCTTCTAACCATTGTGTCTCTGGGCTTCCAACTACCTCATTAACTGGCCAATCCTGTACTCACACTGTCCCTGTGTCAGTGCCAGCTCCTACTCCTATCCACACTCCCTCTGCTGAAATTTTCATTGATCCAACAGTCAGCATTCAAACGGAAATAATTATTCCCAATACAGGAAGGTAACTGACACTTGATTTTTGTATAGTTAATTTTCTTTTTTTTAATGTTTCTTTGCATAATTGTTAACTCATGAGGAAGAAGATATTGAATCATATTCATCCTTGAATTTATAACTCATTTTGTTCATTCAATAAAAGTTTTGATAAAATTAGTTTTTATACTCTATTTTTTCACTGAACTTTCAGATTTAGGTGTGTAGGAAATAATTTATATATTTGTCTATATAAGAGTCTGTAAATATTTGAAATTAATATGTATTTTTTACATGAAATTATACGTCTTTGAAATTTAAAAAAGATGTTTTCATTAAAAATTACAAAGTACTTTAGAAGAATTTTTTTGTTGTAGCAGATTTAACAATATGTTAAGTAAGCTTCCAAGCCAGTTTTCCTTAAAATGCCCATGGTCTACTCATCTGCTTCATGTTATAAAGACATTTTGTGCAGCTGTGTTTCTGTGTTTTGGTTTCTGATGTTGGTGTAGAATTTATAACACACACGATTATTGAGAGTTTTCCTGTTGACTGTTTCAATGTTCTGATATTTCGTACAACATCTAACAAAAATATTTATTTTGTCTGGCCCACTGACTCCGTTTTGTAGACTGTAGATAACGTTCTTCATAAAAATGTTCTGAGCATAACATAGAACATTTCTTTGATTCTTCTGTTTCATTTCTACCATGCACTATGTGTCACATTCACTTTTTTTTATTTTATAATTGGTGGTCTGTTTATGGAAATTTATCCAATAATAATTCATTTTAATATAAAAATGCCCCCATGATATTGGATGCTTTTCTACATTTTCTGGAATCATTGTCATGAAAAGTAATGGAACAGTTCATACTTTTAATTATACAAAAGATTGGTGGATTTGGTAAATTAGTACTTGCAATAATAGACACACATATATATTCTCTCAGGTGCACACTTGATAGCTTTGTATGAGCATGTGTATAGCTGGTCTAATTAATAGTTTACTTTTACAAAAAATTTTGTGGCTTTGTTTTCATTGTTTTGAAAATGTACTGCTCACAAAGTATGGGAGCACAATTATTTCATCCAGTAATAATGAAAAAAGTGAAATTTGTGTTGAGATTTGAATCTTGAATTTTGTTTATAAGGTTTTGAATGGCTCTAGTTTTCTTATATATTGCATATTGAGTAAAATATTTTTTTCTCTGTGGGGCAATTAATTTATACTGCTAAATAATTTCACAATTATCATTATGTAAATGGTTTTATTTTATATTAAAGAAAACTCCGAAAATGGGACAAACTGTGTGAAAAGAAAAAAAACATAGACAGACAGATACACACATACAAGTTGGTGTTATTTTTAATTTAAGAAATCTTGGAAAGTTTAATTTTGATACTGGCAAATAAAACAGATTACTGAAGTGTGGGAAATGTTTTTTTTTTCTGTTGTTGCTAGACTTGTGCATTTGTGTGCATGAATTTGAAATCTTGAAATGTTAAATCACAAATAACCTAAGATGTTGAAAGTAATGAGACTGAAGTGCAGATTTTTGTTTAATTATTATTTTTACTTTAATAGGATGTATTTGTATATGGTTAGGATTTTAAAGTTATATTATCTATTCCACCCCTCCCCTCACAAGAAATGTTGCATTGCTCAAGGCCAGTCTCTGTATTGGGTTAAAGATTAAGTAATTATTATTATCTTCATATGTTATTAGTATATTGATGTTATTTTTATAATCAGTTTAGTAGTCATTGATTATAATATTTATCCAGTTCTGTAATATAAATTACATTTTTTAAATGTAAGGTGAACCATGCCACTATTATTCTGATTTCTAAAAATATATTTATCACATATATTTAATATTGTTTTTTAACCCTTTCAGCGTGGTTGTCAACCACAGTCAACTTGAAGGCTCAGAGTGGCAGGCGACCTTTCTTTATTCCTGTTATTCTTATGTATTATATTTAACATGCGTTGCATTGGGTACAATTACTGAATATTTTAGGGACTTTTGTTGATTTATTGCCAAGATATCATGCTTTTAGTATTGATACTGCAATTAGTTGCTGAATAGATATATTTAATACTTCGCCATGCCAAACATTAAAAGTTGTTATTCAGTACCGAAAGGGTTAATAATAATGTTTATCAGATATGTTCTTTGGAATTTTTAATCAAAAGTAAGCAAGGAAATTATATCAGAGCTAAACTAGTTGGAAAAAGTAGCTTATAAGTTAACAAAATAGTAATATGTAAAAGTTTATTTGAGATAATTAATAATGTAAATCATTACACCAAAGGACTAAACCTGTTATCTTTAGAATATGTTAGATTCAGAGATATAGTTGATCCATTTATTGTGATATCAACAGCATTCATGTTGATAAGTGAAAGGAACTTAAACAATGGTTTTGAGTAGTGTCCTTGAAGGAATTTCACTACCAGTAAAAACACATGATCTGTTTTCTTTAAATGTAGTTTTAAAACTAAAATTCAGAAGAGTGAGAGTCAACAAGATAAACAGATTTAGTAGGGCATAATGCATTGAAGAACTAACATTTGCACTGAGAAAACAGTTATTAATTTTAATAGCCAGCTATAATTATTTGAAGATAGCTGATGTTTATTCTGATATTATTGTGTTCAAAAAAAGTTTTGCAGTAGATATTTAAATAAAGAAACAAATCTGTTAGTCATTTTCATCCAAGCAGAACCAGGTACTTTGCTTGTTTCCAATAATATCCATAACTCAGATGATACAAGTTAGTCTTGAATCTGTTTTGTTGGTTATAATTATTTTCATCATAATACTTTCAAACGGTACTTGAGAAAAAAACTAACATTTTTTTATTAGATTTCGATCACTGATGCATGTTAGATATTCATTTTTTTACATGCAAAAATCACTTGTGTGTACAAGATCTAATATCTGTTTTATGTTTAAGTCATTAAATGTTATAAACATGCAAAATTAAAACATTAAAATTGCTTGGTTGGAAGTAAATAATTTCCATTTTCTTTTATCAATTTCAAATGTGTAGTACAAGCAGTTCTAAGTACCTTTTGCATAATGCATTGACAGGCCTACTTTTCTCAGACTTTCATCGTCACTTAGTATATTGTTATATACTTTGTTGTTCTGCCTAATTGATAGATTAAAAAAATAAAACGGAAACAAACTTTCACTGCTGTTTATGCCCACATTATTTTTACAATGGCTAAAACTCATTGTTTCAGGCTGTTTAAGAACTTTCCAACACTACTCTCACTTTCCCTTTCTCTCTCTCATGTTTGTTTTTAAGTAAGGCTGCTTTGCCTACCACCATTGTTAAATTCTCTCACAGTTGGCTTAGTTTCAGTTAAATATAATAATTTACTTCCAGAAACATGCCACTTGCTATACATTTTTAATGTTTTGTGAAGTTAGCAGCTGTAACACCTCTAAATCTGGCAAAAAAATGTCAGGTTAGTATTACACTTATTTTAATTTAACTTTTAAAAGTTTACAATTGTTTTACATTATGTTGACATAATTGATGAGGTTCTATATATGTTTCTAATGGTTGGAAATTAGTTAATTTTTCTGCCACACGCATGTATCTACACTTACTCAAATGTGACATTAGCTTGTATATTAGCAGCTTTGACCAACACAAATCAGTATATTCATACTGTTGAAATGTGTTTTACATATTTGTTGAAGCAGGTTTGTGTGTTTTTTTTCTGAGCCTAATAGTACTTAATTTTACATTATCCAAGACACTTAAGACTATGTTTGTGTGTGTCTATTTCAAGAATAATGTAAAATCAATTTCATAAATAACCACTGATTTCAAGCCTCAGCTTATGAATTAAAACTTTTACATGAAAACCATGTTTATCAATGGCTCTTCCAAGGACCTTAAATTAAAATGAACGGTGATGTCACATTTGCGAGAACATGATCTCATGTACTTAGTGGGTTGTCTGAAGTTTGCCTGTTCTTTTATTTATGTTAATTTTTTTCCTTTTTGTATAAACCAATACAGCTGTGCTGACAGCACAGATAAATAAATTGTAAATTGCCAATGGTGACTGTAAAGTTGGAATTTGATCCTTAAACATATAGAAAGAAGGTAGGAAACAACAATTAGATTTAAATACTTGTACATATGGATATGCCCTTTGGATGACCTGTTTCAACTGATTCTTTATAACTAAAGAATATATTCACAGTTGTCAAACTGATAAAAAGACTATTTAGATTTACTATATAAAAACTTTGGTGTTTTGAATAAGTGTGAGGAAATCTGTCAATTATGAAACATGGAAACATACATTTACATACAAAATTCTCGATTTTAATAACTTATGATACTCTAGAAGCACAATGAAACGTTACTTTAAGTTTTCTTTAAAAAACATTTGAAGTAAATCTTTCAAAATTAAAAACATAAACCTGTTTGTTTGGTAAATGTTACAATGAAATTCTAATAAAGGAAGTTTATCGTCCTGCTCATGCTCCACATTAATCTGTTCACTGTGTAGGTATTGAAGAAACTAGGAAACTTAATCAGAGTTCTTAAAGATGAAGGTATGGTCAACATACCTATATTAGTAAAGAGGCTTAAATTGTTCTGGGCAATTTTCCAACTATTATATTCCATAAAATATAGAAACAAGTCAGCTGAAGATAGCACAAATTTTGAGAACATTGCAACACTGTCAACTCGAAAGTAAGGTTTTCGTTCAACATAAAACAAGATCAATGAGTAACAAAGTTCATAATCATTGTGGTTCTACAAAAGTGCTGTTTCTGAGGCTTTCACATTTAATGTGGAAATTGTCATTTTGTGAAATGTCTACTGTGGAACTTATATACACCTTAAAATGCTTTATTTCACGTGTATTTGTATATTTCTGAGGTCATATATCCTTGGTGACGCTTGTATATGCATGCCTATTTTGTTGTTTTTCTTTTATTAATTGTAAATTATTCTGACCATTATCCAAAAATGCCCATAATTTCAAAGAATAATTTTGCCTGAACTAACAATGTTTAAAATGGTTAATAGTACTCGATGTGTAAAACTTTGTGTCATGGACAAGTATAAAAGTATTGGAAATTAGCTTTTACTTACTTCTTGTTGCTTTATTAACAGTACATATACCACCAGGAATTATGAGGAAGTTAATGTTTAAAGGATTGTATTTTCCTCAATTTTAGTGTTTAGTTACTTTAATTATATGTTAAACTTCAAATTGTGGATAACTGTTATTCTTGGTGCTGAGAACAAAAAGATTTTGGAGTGGGTTATAGGAGATTTGAAAGAATGATAAACCAGAAGTCTAGAAAATAGCTAAACCTTAATAATGATATGGTTTTTCTCTTAAACAATTGTTTTTTAGTTTGATATACTGAAGGTATAGTAAGGAAAACATTGGAGTAATTGGAAACACAAAACCTACAGGTAAGATTTCAGCAAAAATGTTTTGAAACATTAGCCAGAACTTGCTTCTGATATTTAATTTGATTGGATCTCTTGTACAGTGACCATAGCCACTCTCACATTCATCACCACATTCACCAGCACCATTACCACCATCCTCCACCACCACGACTCCGACACTTTGGCTTGTCACCAAGTCTACATTTTGAAATTGCTCCTGGAATTGTAAGTGTTTAGTTTAACCACTTCTGTTTGGTAGAATAAGTATCTTGTTTTAATATCAAAACAATCAGTGAGGTATTTTATGGGAATGGCAAATTATTATTTTACATTTTGGGAATTTGACATAGAGGATGTGTTTTGTGAATTTCTTGTTGCTATAAAAAATCTCTAGAAAATTACATTAGATGCAAAGCTATTTCTCCTATTTACTTCTAAAGAAAAATGTTTGAAATACCATGCAGTTATACATATATATTTACAGTACTATTTGAGTGCCATGTGAAGTGTTTACATTTTAAAATTTAGAACTAAATTTGAGTTTTTATTTTCAGCCTGTAAGTCGCCCACCTGAGTTATTTAGTATCCCAGCTTTACAAGAACTTCCAGCTACAATACATCTTTTTCCTCACTACCTACCCTTCTTGCCTCGTCACATGCAGGCTCGCCTGGAAGTAAGTAGAGTTTCACTGTGTAATATTCCTTCAATGAGATGTTCTGTTGTGATCCACTTGCTCTGTATCAAAATCAAAAATGAGATGGAATTTTAAGGTGGAAAATTTCATACTTAAGAAATACTTAACATTTATGACACACATAATTAGCATAATAAAATAATTAGAATTCTGCTCATTTCTGATGAATTTAGTGTCACCTTTGTAATTCATCACACATTAGTAATGTAAGGTACTTGAAATTAAAACTTTGTGATTGAATGGACACTTATTTAAAGCATAGTTTGTTTGGTTTGGTGTCTTATGGTGCAAAGCGTAAAGCTTTGTTTATTTTAAGAATTTATAATTTCTCAGTTCCTGATGTAATGTATATTTCTAATATAGTATAATATTTTCTTTCTAATAGTAATTTTACTCATAACAAACTTTAAAAAAGATTTTCAAGAACTTTTTCTTTTAATATTTAACTTTAAATATAAACATTTATTAAAAATGTAAAATTGTATTGTGACACAAGTTTTATAAAAACTTGTTAAAATTATTATAGTGAAAAAAGCATCTTAATATACAAATGTAAGCATGCATCTTATTACTTATACCTTGTCTTTATCAGCACTCTGCATATGTCATTGTGAACTTTGCTTACTTTGTCCATTTTTGCAATGGTATTGGATGTTGCATCATGTAATATTTCCCCAAGAAATTGCTTTACTACCAGTATCTTTCAGTTAAAACATAGTTGCTGGATTATAGCAGTAGATCCATATATTCGGAAAGCTATGCAACCAGCAGTCACCACGTTTAAGGTTAGAGAAGTATGGTGGTAAAGCATAACAGTAGTGATATTTAAGAACCTGGTACATACAACAGACTTGAGGTGAATGTCTTTGCCAGATGGTGGTGATGGGGAAGGGTAATAACCTCATGCTGAAAGAAGTTAAAACTGCAAAACTTTTTCAGGTGGGTATACTGGGGTAAGGGTTTGTAGAGAAGGAGGATCACCATGCAACATTTTTAAAAGTTTTGTTCTATTTTATGTGCATTATATATTATCATAAACTTTTTGATGGAATATATCAATAAATGCTGATTAAGCCATGACCTTGGTTGGTATGAAATGTTCATGTTTTAATTTTTTTGTCAGCCTTCTACAGTACTTGTTTAAAACTATTTATAATACTTGGCCAGTGGTTCAGGAGCCAACATAGAAACATGAAATAAAATAATGCCCATGCACTGAATTACAATTTAAAATATTATGTTAACTAAATTACTATATCTACTTTGTCAGTGTTTGTTTAATGATCCATACAGATATGAATTGATAGCAAGATGCTGCAGTTTTTAAGCTTGACCTGTAGATTCAGAGAGCATGTGTCAAAATATATCGTTTTTATTTTTTTGGACAAAACTGCCTACAATAAATAAAATTAACATAGATCATTTAATTAGAAGAATAGATATCCAGATTTATTAAAAAAAACACTACTTTACCGTGTGAAAGTGAGTAGAGTTTCACTGTGTTATATTCCTTCAATGAGGTGTTCTGTTGTGATCCACTTGCTCTGTATCAAAATCAAAAATGAGATGGAATTTTAAGGTGGAAAATTTCATACTTTTAGAAGCCTATAGTTTAAAAATTATGTATAAATGCATAATATAAGGATTTTGTGTGTGTTTTTTTCTTTCAGTATCTTTTGATTTGTGTCTATTTACAGTTTATTGGAAATTTAGAAGCTTCTTAATGATGCAATGAATTTTATAACCAGTTCTACCAGAAGTTAATTCTGGTGGATTCCAACCCATTTTAAACACTGCACCTAATCTGCATAAATGGGACATTCCAAAGAGGCGTGATACAAATTTTCAATGATTTTGTCATGTAATTGCATTCACTCAATAAGCTTAATTTCCTTGTAGTTTGATATTTATAGCTATTTTACCATTTAAGTTACTTTAATACAAATTTGTGTCTAGTTTGATTATAATTTGTTTTTTGTTCAGATTTTAGCATGTGTATGAATTTTTTTTATGATAGCTACTGTTTGCATAATTGTAACTTCAGCCAATTTTGTTAGTGTGTTTTTGTACTTCCTTACAGTATGTGTTAGTTTGAAAGTTCCTTTTTCTTTAATACTAATCACATATAGTTAGGGATTAAATTTTAATCACATTTTATTATTGCTAAATGGGTGCCTTTTCATTCTCTTGTATTGGCTGGCTCAGATATGGTTCCCTCTGCCTTGGCCCCTATTGAAACAACAGCTTCTGCCTTTACATTTGTCCTAATCACTCCTCTGACAACTATGATTGGACATATTTCATCCTGACATCACCAAACTCCATTTTCATACATAGCTTTTGTCCAGTTCCTTGCCCATATCATTTGACCTTTCTGCTTAATCTGTGTGCTAGAAACATTGGTCTTTCTTTAAAATTTGGTCCATTCACCCATTCTTTACTTTTTTCTTCTGTTTCTCATCTGCCCCAATTTTTCACCAAGTTTGATTAAGATTTGTCCTTGTCAGTTGTTGCTAATTTTTAGTCTAATTTGGTGAACACCTTCCACATCTGGAAAGCCTTTTCCTTCCTGTTTCTCTTTTTCTCATCTTCTCTGTTCCTTTCATCTGGTTTGTCCACTATGTCCATTTGTTCTGACAGATTAGGATCTCAGTGTGGTCCTTTAAGCCCATTAAAGTGTTCCTTGTGTCTTCCTTTCCTTCAGACCTGTTTCTTCCTTCTCTTGATACAAGGTTGTCAGTATTCCAATATTTGTCATTAGTTATTCCCATATCTTGCTCCATTCCTCTTGTATTATTCTCTATTTCTTGGGCCTTCCTTTCCCAGACATTGGCTACCCGTAAAGGTTGTTTAGGCTTTTCTCCTATTTTATTACTTTCCATTACCCACCTGTACTTGCAGTTAGATCCAGATTAACTATGTTGTTCATGTCATTACAGTGTTATGTGGTTCATAGTGCATTTTTTCGTGGTTGTTGTTCTGGGATATTTGTGCCATGATGTTTCTCTGTTTCCTGTGATCTGTTACCTATTATGCTCACTTGTTGGATTCATCAACTTCTATGACTGGTGTATTCTGACTTGTCCATAGTTTACTGTCAACATAATGTTTCTTCACACCAAAATTGTAATCTAGCTGTGTATTTTCCTACTTGAATTCACCATCCTTTGGAAGATATTGTTTAGCCTGATATGTGTACAATTCCTAATACATTTGTCACATATTATCTGCATGACCTAGCTGCCTATCATAAGCAGGCATTATTATTCTTCAGTTACAGTTTTATAGACAACTGTTAACCTGTGATTGAGATAAATTGATATATTATTATTTTTTATCTCATAATAAATTTCAACTAAATATCTCGGGATCCCTCATAGTTACAGATGTTGCCTGGTCAGGCATGCTCAATGTTACGTTAGCATTGAATGTGTATACTTCGAAAACACTCACTGTTTAGATAGGGTGTTTTTGTAAACTGTTGGCTGCTTGTTTGGTGGTGTGTGTGTACATTTATGTATATTTATTACTATTTCATATATAAATGGCCATCACTCATGATCTTTATGATTAGAAAGGGTTTCTGCCCATTCCCACTGGCCTGTGATTCTTCCAATCAGAATTGTTCTGGTGTGTCATTTCTCTGGGCTCTCCAATGTCTATTATCCCTCTTCCAGTGTAGCACAGGAGTCCTTGTACTGGTTGTTGGAGTGATGAAATGAAGAGGTTTTGTACTGAGTAGTTTTTGTATAACACATAATCAAACTTTGTGAGAAGAGGGTTATCATTGTTAAATTTATTGATATACCAGTTAATGATCATACAACATCATAATATTCAATTTCCAGGGTACTTTCCCTAACTGTTTTTGCCCAGGCAGGCTGCATTTATTGATCCAAAACCACCTTAAAACAACCTGTTGCTTGGAGGGACAGCATTCATCATAATCCAGCATATCCCAAGATGCTTCCCATAGATGTTTTTGTTCAGATGGACCACACTTGGGGAAGTTAATAAATAATTTGTATGTATCTAAGATACTTTCCCCAGATGTTTTTTGTCTGGATGGATTTCAATTGTCATAATTCTGATATATTCCAAGATGCTTTGGATGTTTTTTACCTGGACAGACTGCACTTTGCCTTTCACATACAATTCACAGTTATTCAGTTCTGGTCACAGTTGTTTTGTTTTTCTCTGACACATACTGTGGTTCATTATCACAACGTTTAATACAAGAATCTACTGCCTTTGTGGATAAAGTATTGGCATGTTGACAACAAGCTGATTGTGAAAACATTCTGGCTTGTATATTTAATTTTTTTCTTGAAATTTTATGTATCTGAGGCACTTCCCTTGGATGTTTCTTGTCTGCAAAGACTGCATTTATTGATGTCTGTATCTTATACAAAGTGTTTGCCTGAATGGACTGCATTTGATAAACTGTATAATCCTTGGCACTTTAAGAGTTGACTTTTCATGTTGGTCAGTACCATATTTTTTCAAATCGCGGTTCTACAGAACTTTTCCACTGATTTAGTGCTGTATGACTTTCTTCTGAATGCACTGGTACCTTTCAGTTCCTCTTTCTTTTTGTTCATGTGTTGATTACTGATTGAATCCTGTTTTTGAAGTAGTGCTATACCTCACAGATGTGTTTTTCATATTTTTCACACTTCTTCTTTCAATGTAGTTTCTTTCCACTTGGTTAGATATTAATGCTCTCCAAACATACCCTCCACCTTTGCAATATGGGATTCTAGTCTGGATAAGGCCATTTTGGAAGTTAACATTTTCTTGCACTGAAAATGTTTCTCTCATAAGTATTTCCCTCTTCTCACATCCTTTTAGTTGATTCTAAAATAGTAGAGGGAGCTAGCTGTGCTAGTATAGAGGGCATATTATGATTGATGGAAAGTAGTTACATGATCAGCACGTGTCCTGAAATATTGCAGAATTGATAGGATGTGCAATACTAGTGAACTGACTGAAAAATTTCAGTAATACCTAGAGGGCAGTCCAGAATTGAGATAGTTTTGGGTGAGGCAAGGTGTGTCACGGAAATGTGTTTTTAGTGTGAGAAAAGTTTAACTTTTAATACACAGCAGTCCATTTCCTTTCAGTCTTTGGCAGATTGAATTTTTGATGTGGTTTTAGATCATTTCCAATTGACAAAATATTTTTCTGAATTTTTAAGGAGTCCTGACAGTGTTAAGAAGTATTAACAAAATATTTTACACCAGAATTTTAAAATATGGTTAAAATCTTTGTAAATAACATATTTCAAATGTTTTGTTGTGCAACAAATTAAATATATTTTATTTTCTTACCAGGTGATTTAGATGTTCATGGGCAAACAAGTAATTTTAAAAATAGAGAAATATAGGAAAGTAATTGTTATTGGTATGGAACGAGATGTTGCGAGTTAACCCTGTGGCAGTGTCATTGAGTTCATTTAAGGTCATGTGGTTTGAAACTTTTATATGTACTATACACTGAAAGTATTGATAGCAAAGGTGAGAACAGTGACAAATTAACCAGAAATTACTCAAATTTTTCAAAACTACGACTGCAGTGAGATAAATATTTTAAATGTATTGTGAAATAATGGCAAATAATCAATGACTGTTGACAGTGTAACAAATAGCACTATAGTGGCTTCATTGTCAGTAATCTAGCTTTTCTTTTGGTCTGCCTATATTAGCACACATGTATAAATTGGCTTAGTGTAGAATTGTTTCCTTACATTTCTTATCATTGGATGTGAAGGATACCATTCCTCTGAAAGCAATTTAACATACAATCTGGCAGCAGACTGAGTCATTCTTTTAATACTCTCCATACATTAGGACCAGAGCTGCCAAGAGCTTTCATGAGCCATGGAGAAGGATTGGAATGTTGGCTAGCCAATCTCATCAATTAATTCTTCCCTTTCACACCCTTCTGTTCAACTTGAGTTAAGACCATGTTAAATTAATCTTAAACTGCATAATGTTGCCTTGTGTTGGTGGAACAGCTGTAACGCAGTATTTGAAAGATGTATTATGTAAGAAGCTTTTGTTTTAATATTTTTTCAATTTTTGGGATCCTCAAACGTGCAGTGGCCTGCTTAAGAAAACGTCTAACCTTGCACTCCAAACCTGAATTACTGTAACAGCCTTTGTTGTAGATAAGTTTTGAGCTTCTGCATGAAAGGGAAGTACATTTTCACCTATATCTGTTGTGCTTGAGTTAGTTATTTCAGGCAGTTTTTAGTTTAAAGTAATTCAGATTTTATTGTTTACACCTTGGCCGTGGGAATTTTAGGTGTATGATACATATTAATAAGATCTTTGAAGTACATGGTGTTGAAGATAATATTTGATGATAAATGCCAAGAATTGTCAGTGTTTAGCTGATTCTGAAAAATTAACTGCACATCAGTTACTTTTATATATAAAAATAACAGAACTTCTATGCCAGACAAATCATTATGCTTGTAAATAGCTTTGAGTAGACATTTGTCTCTAATTCTGCCAACCAAGTTTATCACAAAGAAAATGCTTATTGCTGTACTAAATTGTTTTTCCTACTGAAAATATTTGTTCTAAATCAGTTTACATATAAATTAAAACAATTTTCACAAATCTAATTGAAATTGTTATTCATAACTATTGTGTAGGTGGTGATAGTGACATTGCACTTGGCTTATGGTCTGCCTTTTTATAGGTAAGCTGCAAACCGCAAATGTACTCCAAATTGTCTTGTGAAATATAATAACTACAAGGATGTTACACAGATATAGCCTTACTTTTGTTGGGCAGCTAGATAATTAATGGAAGATATTATGATTGTATTTTGTTTAAAATGTATGCTCATGTCACTTCAGGATTATGTGAGAAGTGTGGAGCAGCGACGGTTGGGAGTTAATAGAGGAGCATCCCAAGCAACAATTGAGCAAAATACGTTCCCATACAAGTACAAAAAAGTAAGTTTCAATGAACATTAACCCCTTCATCACGAGCTCTGTATAGTATATTCAAGTTAAGTATTTATACTATAACTATCAATGTATTATTTGGTAGAATTTTGTTTGAGATTTCCACATTTTTGTACTTAGAAATTTATATTTTTTTAATGAAGTGTTTTTGCTAAAGATTTGTTTGTATAAATATTGAATCTATTTTGTCACTTGTCTGAAAGTAGAGGGATTTTCATATCATGATTTAAAAACTGTTCTTTGTGCCAAAACTTTCAGTTATTACTTGTGTAATCTCTAGAACCTCCTAAATTTATATAAAACATTTGTTTTTCAGTTAAAGTTTTTTTTGTCTTTTATTTTCTCTGACTATATGGGGTCTCTCAATTTTACTGAACTTGTAACTACCATAAAAATTAGGAAATAAATATGAATTATGATTTTTTATTCCAGAATGACTGCAGATTATTACACAAAAACACAAATGCATAGTCTAAATAGCTTAAATCTCATAACAGTGTACAGTGATTTGTATATTTAGTATTTTTAATGTATTGATCTTCCAGTTGTGCCCGCCTAACATTGCAGAACTTGCATTGATGTGATGCACGTGTGCTCATTACTGTATCCAAGAATATAAGACTGACCTTTAGTCTTTAAAAACTGACATGTCTTGGCTGTGCTTTAATGGTCTAGTATTTGGTAAAATAGTCACATTTCAATTATTATGCACTATATATGTTCATAGATTATTACTATTTATAGTATTCATAAAACATAAACAGTAAATTATGTACAGCAGAAATATATATCTTCTGCTTATGATGACCTTTATTCTCATTCAGATTTTGCAAGTGGAGGGTTGGGAAATAAAATAATTTTATATAACATTTAAAATTACCAAAACATTATAAATAACCCTATCAGTACCATAGAATTATGTTAACTTATTAAGCTGTATTTTGTCTTAAAAATGGAATTTTAAGCAAACCAAAAACACAACCTACCTGTTCAAAATCTTGATTCACAAAAAGAATGGCTTCAAAATACTTTGAAATGGTTGAAAAAGTGGTTAGAGGGACTTTTGACTGGTTGTTCACGTCATATTTTGAAATAAATGTACATAAGAAATTCTTTTCCAAATGGAAAAGAAGTGAGCAGGGCCTCTGTATTTAATTCAGTACATAAGCCATCTCTCAACAAATAGAAGAGATATGAGATTATGATTTTATATTCTAGCTCAACAGTATCAGTAATTTTAGTACATGATTCATATGAAACCACAGACTTAATATTTTGACATTACAAACATCTAATTTGAACCTGTGTTGCATTTACCATGTGACATAAAAATCAAGATTAGGGTGTGTTCTTTTAATATGTACTTTTAAAGTAAGAAATTAACTAACGTATAATACTAAAATTTGATTTATAAATTACAACTTGATACCAAACTTATTTACATAAATTCATGAAATTGCACTTTGAATAAATTGTGAATGCAATTTAACAAACGTGATAACATGACCTTTGACCTGTGATCTGTCGAAATGGGATTAATAGTCAGAAAACTTTTTTAGGGTAAAGAAAATGCTATTTTTTCATCCAAAACTTTATCTTAAGCTGTTTAAAAATTATGCATCAGTTAAGACAATACTATTAAAAAATTTGTGCTATTAGTAACTTTATTGGTAGGATATAAATTATCGGTTATTGTGTTATACAATCTGAAAAAAGTAAAAATGTATCTCGGGATGGCTGGTATGGCTGAAGGTTGCCACTTTGAAACTGTTTATCACAAATTTAAGAAATTTTCCTTTTTTTTGTCATTATTGATACTAACCATTTGAAGACACAATTCGTGCCTTTTTTTAATATACAGTATAGACTGACAGTGTGATATGGTGGGTGATTGGTTGAGCTTCATGAATTTTAATATAGATGTAGTTATACCTTAATTAATCTTAAGACAATGGGTAAGAACAAAGATCTCTTGTTTTTAGAAAGACCTGAGAGTAGTTGGTCACATGATAAAATCATGATTGTGAAATATATTTTTTTCTTTATCTGTTGAAAGGCATCAGTTCTTGAAGTCAGTCCACTGTGGCAATCATAAGTGAACCAGTATGCTATAGGGTCAGGCCAAAGAAAAAGAACACTTGATAGTCTAGTAAAATACTAAAGATATCAGACTGTATCCCAGTTGACTAACACTTTCAGTTGTAGTTAGTCTAATTCTTAATCAAAAATTTTTACTTTTAATTAGGCCAATATAGTTTGTATATCTGTGGCTGGTTTCTGTTTTTGATAATTGTGTAAATTCTAACTAAATTATTTTTGTTTAAAATTTTCCAGTACAAAAAAAAACAACAAAATAAAGGAGTAAAGGAAAGATTTCTGTTTTATGAAACTTGAAATACATTTTGTGTTTTAATTTTATTTATGTACATAAATGAAAGGACCCATTATTTATAACACTGGGAAAGTTATGTAGATGTTATTCTCCATTAATATCATAAACAGAAATGAATATAACTTAAGTAGAATACTATTTTAGTTAGTTGTAGTATTCTTCAGTAAGAATCATTTATTAAAGACACAATCAGCCATTAACTCTGTTATTGGTTATTTCAGATACAACGAAGTTCACAGGGAAATGAAAATATTGAGAAATGTACCATCTGCCTTTGTGAGCTTGAAGACGATGAAAATGTCAGGTAGATAAGTTTACTGTAAACTGGGTATAATGGGGTAAACTTATTTTCAGTTTTAATTCTCTTCATGTGTAGGAGAGACTAAATACAATGTGCAATACAACACACATTGTTGGCATGATTTAATGGTACACAGGAGATACCATTGTTAGTGATTAGACAACACCTGTTATCACGTTGGTTTCAAATTGTTTCTTTGATATTTAACATAATTATACTTTCTCCATCCTTTTTTTTTAAATTATACATTTTAAACAACTTGTATGCTGACAATGTGCTGATAACATCTGTTTATATCTTGTTTAATAATCATTTCAAAATTTTATATATTTTTATACTTTTGAAAACGAAATTTATAAATGAATCAATGGTTTAATAAATGAAGTAAACCAAGTATGTAAATATGCATGTATTTCTATTTAATTTCCACAAACTCTTCGATCACATTATGTGCTACATATATGGGATAAATATTATAATGTTAAAGGTTTTATTATGAAGTGTATTGTTTTTTAAACAGGAAAGTTCTTACAAGTTAAAACTGTGGAACTTTGCTGTTAACAAGAAAATAAAATGTTTTATTTTAATAGAGAAAAATACCTTTATTACATTTCCAAAGTAGCGTAGTGAAGTTAATAGATTTGGAATTAGATTTTACAATTGTTGTACATTTAATATGAAAATTTCCTAATTTCCTCTAATCCTTGAATATTTTTAATTTAAATGTTTTCAATTTGTTTGTTCAAAATAATGGCAAACAGTATTTTTTAATTCCAATAGGCCACTTCTTCTGCAATGTAGCATATATATTATATTAACAATATTGTCTGAATATATTAGAAAATACAAAATTTTTGTACAGTTTGCAATATTATGTAAATAATATACATGTAGGTATTTGTGTTCATAGTCATAGTTTGAATAGTTTCATGGATTCTAAGATGTTCCAAACCACAGAATTTTACATACATAATACATAGTTGTGAATAATTAAGGATTTTTAGGTTATCTCTTGATTCTATTTGAAAAACGTTTAAAGTTTAAGATTATTTATAAATAAAGATTTATTATAACAAAGAGAATCAGCATACAATGACTTGAGTTAAAACTCACCATATAATTATTCTGCAGCTGGAGGTTTTTAGCTTAAAGGTAACGGGACGACGAACCACTTTTATTTGTGGAGATGTTTCTTCCCATAGAAACAGATGCTACTTTATAGTTTGCTGTAGAATAATTGTCTTGCATATTTTAGATTTTTTTAATAAAGTAATTTCTTTTCTTTTTGTCCAGACGTTTGCCTTGTATGCATCTCTTCCATATTGACTGTGTGGACCAGTGGCTCGTCACCAATAAACGCTGTCCAATTTGCCGTGTGGATATAGAAGAACAACTCAAAGAGTTTTCCTTGACCTCCTGACTGATCCGTCCCAAGCCAATGAGTCGCTAAGTTTCACTTGCTGCTCCATTTTAATAACTGCCTTTATCTGTCTTCGTCATGTTAGAGGTATTCAGATTTGGTTGGACAGATTAATTACATAGTGTCATGCCTATTGTGAACCCCCAGAAAAATTTTAATTTTGTTTTTCTGATCCCAAACAAAATGAGCATCAATTCTACCAGTTTGTTGTTGTTTATTTTTACCATTTTCTTTCCCTTTATTTCCTTTGATATGATTGTGAAAGCTCTCTTACAGTAGTTTGTAATTATTAACAGCCAAGAAAGAATTGTGATGTGACTACATATGTAAATCTAGCTTTTCTGTGCTATTGTTTTCATAATTCAGTTTTTATAACTATTACACATATTGATGTCATTGAAATTAGAATTTTCAGAGTTTTTAAGGTTGGATTGTAAAGATGTGCTTTATTCCACCCCATTCGTCTTTCTATTAACTTTTTTTGATTTAAGTGTATGGTTCATCATGTTATTTGAGTTTTAAAGAATCTTCCTTTTCGTGTGAGATCTAAATTGTGATTTTAAACGTAAATTTAGGAACACATGGGAAGAGGTAATTATAGAATGGAATATAGCACAGTATATGTTTAGAGAATTAAAATCTAAAAATTTATCTGATCATGGTAAACAAACATTTCTAAGGTTATGATGCAGTAAAGGTAATTTTTGTCCAATTTGATTACAGAAATTTATGATCGTGTTTAGTAATTTTGTTGTTTCAAAGTTTGGTTATAGTGTAGTTGTGGTTGATCTTTCCCGAACCAAAAGAGGTGACAAAGTTCCTGTCTTGCTAAGGGATTGTAGTGTTTACAGCTTGCATTCCATTAGTTTTTGGGTTTATTCCCCCTGTTTGGCATAGTTTGTGTTGTAATCAAAGCGAAAGTTGTAATGTTGTGTTGTTATGGGAATGTCTGGAAAACGAGAAGTGCATTTCTAATGTTTGATTATTTTGTTTTGTTTATATATTTTCTGCCCGTATTTAGTATCTTTTGTGTGAATTTTTTATTTCTTTTATAATAGGTGCAACATTGATTATAACAATGCTTTTAGATTTTACAAGTTTGTTTTATTAGATGAGGAATTGGTCATTTATGTGGAAAAATAAATGTGTAAAGATGAATTGTAATGATTAAAAATATCCCTCCATTTCTTATTTGTTTTAAAGGAGGAAACTGTATTCTTTTGAAATTGAAATTGGCAAAATTTTGTTTTAATCAAATACAAAGTTTTTTTTAATTTTTGGCTCTTAATGGTGAAGACACCTCTAAATCTTTCATCACTTATTCCATGTTCCTATAAATAAATATTTTTACAGGATAAATGGGCATTAAGAGCCTTGTGTAGTTAAAAATATGAAAAAAAATCATATTCGGTGTTTCGTAAAAGGTTTATTTTTTTTATATTGTGCTTTATACATTGTATGATTTTCTGCTCTAGAAAGGTACATTATATGCCTGTTTTTGTTTTATTTTTTGCATGTACACAACTTTTAAATAATATTTCTTTTGTTTTATAAAATTTGCATTTCTCTTGCCTTAATTGTGTGGTCAGTTTTCATTCAGTGCAGATAAAGATTTTATACATAATTCATTGATTTCGTAGCTATTTTCTATTATGATGATTCCTGAAAAGAAAATCTAGCAAAATAAGGGGAAGA
The DNA here is from genome assembly GCA_011833715.1 of Carcinoscorpius rotundicauda. NCBI lineage: Eukaryota > Metazoa > Arthropoda > Merostomata > Xiphosura > Limulidae > Carcinoscorpius > Carcinoscorpius rotundicauda. The sequence continues at coordinate 17,690,173 of CM022399.1, read as the reverse complement.
AAGGGATCTGATATCCATTTAGGATTCTTTAACCATAATAAAATATTGAGAGAAAAAAAAATACAAAATTATTATATAATCAAAATATTGTTTGCACACGCTTAAAATATTTTAAACTTCGAGCTGTGGAAAACACTTCTTTATTTGACATTTAATTCATTAAAAAAAGCATCAGAATATTCATAGTTTGTATAAAATTAATTACAATAGTTTTTTTGAGGTTGTCATTTTGTAAATTTAAGTCAAATGTAACTGAAAATTTGTCGTTTTTAGATTTCATTTGCATGCATTTTTACCAGTGTAAGTAAAATTGGAGTTTTATTTAATTTTAAGGATTATCTACGTAGTTTCAGATGTTATTTTCTCAACTATTTAAATCTTGGGTATACAACTATTGTTACATCATCTAAAAATCAGTGATCAGCTTTTAAAATGAATTCTTATTGTAATTAGTTTGATTGGAATTTCTTGTAATTTTGTTATTTGTTGCAAATGGTAAATCCCTCTCTTAAGATAATCACATAACAAGTTAGTGGATTGTCTTCATTATACGTGCTTGGGACATTGTCTGATTGACATGGTGAATAATAGAGAAGACTGCTGATCTCCAGTTTTTTACTCCATTCCTTTTGAAAGTTTTACAATTTTAAGAAACAAACAACAGAAACTATGGTATCACTTTAATGTTGGTGCTTGTTTAAATGCTTTATTGAATCATAAAAATTTTTCAGAATTTTTCCAAACATTTCTGTAATTTCTCTTCCTCCAAGTTGTTATATCATTCTTTACCTCTTGCTTCGAATGTTTATCTTCTGTTATTTTTTGATATTATACAGCCTTCAATTGATTGTTCAAATAAATACAAATTGTTCTTCTGTTTACTCTGTAGAACACATTTGTAACCGAAACCCACAGTAAGTTAAATTCTGAAGAATATGTATTTTAATTATAGATAGTGGAACACTGTAGGTTTTAATTATATTAAAATGTTTAGGGTGTGCAACAGTAAGTAATGCATAAAAACATAGTAATTAACATAGTAATTAACTGAAATTTATTGTATTCATTGTTGGGAGTAAATAAATTATAATGTAGTACAAGAATGTGTAGCTGAAATTTTGTCAGTTGAGAAGGAAAAAACTGGATATAGCCTTAAGCTAATCATTTATAATAATCCATAAAATAAACTATATTTTATTTTTGGGTAATAGAATACATTATAGTGGGGGAAAAAATTGTACCAGTTTAGTATATAGTCTTTGAAATCTTATTGTTTATATTATAAATCTGACAAATTAGAATAAATGACATTTATTTTTCAAGAAGGAAGCAAAAACAGTTAGAATTATACTGACAGACAAATAGGGGAGTTTGTACTGATCCTCTAAAGTAGGCAATATTTTAAACAGATAGATTTGTTCACCCAGCAATTAGTGACATGGTAAAGTTTACAGAATAGTTAAAGAACAATTGTAAGAGACTGTTCTGATGAAAAGAATTTACTTTGTTTGTTACATATCATGCATTGCATACATTGACAAGTCTTATGAAGTATTCATGAAGATTTTATTTTTTAAAAGTTACATAATTTACTCTCAAGTGTAAAACATTAAAATTTTTAATAGTTTATGATTCTGTTTCTGCATTTTAAGAACAAATAAAAATACTTTACTTCACTACTCAAAGAAATTATACTTAGATCATGTTCTGTATGTGTAGGTGCCGTGATTTATGGATGTATTTTGTCATTCAAGGTAAATTGTTCACTGTAGTTTCAGTTACAAGATTTGAAACTTTGTGGTAGTGCTTATGCATGCTTCATTCATACGTTGATAATAGTTCAACATAGTGTTGTTTAATAGAGCAGTGTTAATAACTGATTATGCTAATGATACCATATTGTAGTTATGCGTCCAGTTTTTCTGGATTTATTAGTTTCCCTAAACATTTTGCTAATTTGTTACAGCCTGGAGGATTGTCATCACCAGAATTCTAGCATTTAATATTATTTAATTGTAAGTCTGAGAAACAGTGGGTAGATGTCAGCACTCTAAAAATTTGTATCTTAGGTCATTACTTAACCAGAAGTAGATCATAATGTTTGTGATAGTTTGATTAGAAACTTTCTTTTGAGCATTTAAGGAAGATAGGTACAAAACATTTTAAATGTTGGTGTATTTAAACAAGGTTTTTTGTTTATTCTCTGTATACAGAATTGTGCATATCCTCATGCTATGAGAGAAGTATTATTTTGAGACTGTTGCCTTTCCATATGTGGAATTAAATGTTTAAACATACCAAGTACGTGTAGTTTTGTTTTCACTGTGTATATAAATGTGGATATTATCGTGCTTTGGAAGAAGTTCTGTAGCTTTAATGCTGAGTGAATACATTAACTATATATATACTGATTTTTTTTTATTTTTATTAATATTATTATAGAAAAATACCTATCTTGCACAGTGAGATTTGCACTTGTTTTTAACTTCTTTTTTTTGCAGTTTAACATTGTTTAGAAGTAGTTTTATGGTATTTTTGGCCAGTATATTATTGCTGTTTGTATATCGTAAATTTGGGTGCATATAAACATTTGTAGCATTGTTACTGGATGAGTTATTCATAGATATGTTTTAATGCTTTCAAAATATTACAATTAAATTGTAGAAGTCATGACAGGGTGAGTGCTTGCGTGTAGAATTTGTGTTTTTTTGTGTTTATTCAGGTGCTTAGGTGTTTTATCTATATTTTTGTGGTCAATAAACATTTTTTTTGCTAATCGTGTTTTTTATTTTTGGTCGTGACTTTATGTACATTTTTTTTATTTTCATAATTTGTAGTAACAGTCCTTATTAATTTTTAATTATTGTTGTGGTACTTTAATAATTATTTTTCCAATAATTGTCTTAACTCCTAAATGAGGCCACACCCCTACTGCCTTCATAAATTGTTTGAATATTTGAAATAGGAGTGCTACACAGGTGTTTTTGGTTCATCATATGTGTAATGCTGCTTTACTGTATTTAGAAATCAGTGCTTTTCTCAGGAACTTAAGTGTTTATGATATCAGAAAAAGAAATTGATAAATGATTAGATAGATAAAATGTGTACTAAACTTTTAATTATTTAGTTATAGATGTAAGTGTTAGGTAATATTTAGATTAGGAATGTTAAAATGGAAAAATATACATTTTAACTGCAATGACAACATGACTACAAAGCTCTAAAACATGTTGCAAGGTATACTACTTTTCTGTAGGTTAATCTTTCAGTTATAATAACTTATGACCATGTATAACGTAAAGTTAGTGCATAGGACTATGAGTCCAGTCATACCTGGTTTGTATCCCATTGTTGGAAGATTCCAGTCTCCACTTTAGGTCTGTGAGTGCATCTTAAGAGTAGTAGTTAAATTTCACTATTCAGTTAGAATAGCTTAAGAGTTGGGGGCAGATGCTGTCAACTTGGTATCTTCCATTTAGTCTGTCACTTCACATTTATGATTGGCATGTGTCAGTGGCCTTTATATAGCTTCTGGGAATATTGAAAAACAAGCAAAAATAATTTAACTTTGTTTGACTTAGTTTTGTCTCTTCAGAGGTTGGCAAGTGTTTGAAACATATTTTGATTATAAAATTATAAACTTCAATGATGTCATATTATTCAAGAAAATATATTTAACCCGGCTTCATTAAGGGATATATAAGGATATATGTATGTAATTAAAATTATAACCTAAAGTGCTGCATGTAGTCAATAAGCAGTTTTGAAAATATTTATCAGCCTTTAATACATAAATGCAACAGATCCATTTGTTTGTAGTGAATAAAATTACAAAGTAAATATTTTGTGTTTTCTCAGAAATAAAAACATTGGCTTTTAAATGTTTAAGACATTTATTAATTGTTTTGCAGTAAAGGTTTTCATTTAAACAGTTGCAACTAAAAGACTGGTTAGTATAGAAAATATGGGTGATTTACAAGTAGGGTTTTAGACAGAAGACAACTGAAACTTATAGATAGCGTCTTATTACATAGAGTATGTTTTCTTATTTGATGTTTTCTATTAAACTAGAGATGGATTGTACATCAAAACTTAGTAAGCAAAATAAATGGTTTGCCTCATAATCTTCTTTTCTTATATTTAGAATCAATGGTGTATTGTACTTTGTGTATTTAAAGGATGTAATGCTGTGCATGGTGAAAGGTGTTCGTCGTAGCGTGATGTGAAAAACTTCAGGTTGTATGCTAAAAAGGTCTGGAAGTACGTGGTACATATGTAAAGGATGGGGAATTTCATATTATGTATGTGTTAAAGGACTTTGGACTGTGAGCTGTGTATGTAGGAGATACATTTCCTGTGGGTATATGTAGAAACATATGTTCTGCATGGGTAAAAGGACTTTGAGTTCTTTCATATTTATGTGTAAGTGACATACTGTTGCAAAATGTAAAGGAATGTGCTTTGTGTGGTGTATGTATTTAAGTAATAGTGTACTGTATAATCGTAAAGGACATAAGAACTAGTACACTTTTAATGTGTGATGCTACTCTTGTAATCGACATGAAGCATGCTGCTATTGTTGCCAGACTTAAAATAAAAGTTACATAACTTGTATTTAAATAAGCAATCATATTCTGTCTTTGATTTTATAAAAGTGTCCTCACAATAAAGTCAGAATAAATGCTCTTTTGCATTGTTACAAAATGACTGTCTAAACCTTCCTATCATTAGTAATATATGCTGAGAAATAATGTTAACTTTTTAAAGCTTCAAGCTCATAAAGGAATCAAATTAAACAAGCTGCAAAAACCATATTAAACTACTAAACACTGAAAACAAGAGTAGAACTATTCCCAAAAAATTAAAATGTCTTCAAATGCTCACAACAATCATCTAAAATTTGTGTCAAATGACATAAGCAGACTAATAGTGAGTGACTTCAATATACCAACCTCCCATCTTTAAAGATATCTGGCAGATGCTGTGTATTTCTTCCTAAGAACAAAATGCATCAACCTTAATCAAACTTGCAGGCTTTGATGTTCCTCTATTTACAAAATTCTACAGTATACTTCATTTTAAAAGGACCTTAAATACACAGCATCACCATCAGCTCACTAGTGTCTGCCACAAAAACCAACATCTACATGCAAACAATTTAAAAATTACACTTAATTTAACAAGTATGAAAGGCCCTTGGTGAAAAGGATATTGTGATAACATTTCTGTTGTTCAAAAAGAAGATATGAAAAATTTTCTGTGCCATCTCAATTCTGTTAAGACTTGAAAGTAAAAATTTTTACGTACAAGGAAGAAAAACAGTCTTGAACTTAAACAACAAAAAAACGTATAACAAAAATATCTTACAGACAATTCAGAAACACCTTTTTACCTTTATCAACATGTGAAGTCCATAAGATGTCATAAATATTGTGTTAAACAAAGGGTAGACTTGAACTGTAATTTCTTGAGCAAACTAATGTATTGAGCAATAAACAAACAACTTTCTGTGAAAGATGCAACCCCATTACTGATCCTAGTCTCAAAGATGTCAACCTGACATTACAAATGTTAGTTGTGATATAGGAAGAACATTTTGAAAAATGAAAAGACAGCTTATTTAATAAAGACCTTGTGAACAGGAACACTGTTGTTCAACTGTGTAAAGTATGGAAACAAATGCTAATTAAGTCTACAAAATATCACAGAAGTAATGCTATTTAAACATTCTTTTATAATTCCATATATGAATGTATGTATTGTGTTATAAAGTCACTATCTTAACCATTTGAATGCATCATTAAATTTCAGGTTGATCAAAATCCACTAGTTGCACTTTTGGTCAGCAGTATATGAGTACATAGTTCTAAGGTAATTCAAGGACATGAGTGTCCCAGTTGTCACACTATGAAGAAATGTTTTATGGCAATATTGGGTAAATCTGATCGTCACACCAAATAGCTATAAATGTCAAGTATGATAAATCTTATAGCATGCAGGTGGTCAAACCTGTGTACAATTATTCTCACCATATGAATTAGAATATTTAAAAGGTTTCTCAAAACGTCACTACTAATGTGTATAACAGTGTAACAAAGTATCTAATCTGACTTTATTCTGGTAACGATGATGTCAGTACAGTTAAGGAATGTGTAATTCATTATTTAAATGCTTTTTATGTAACCTTTATTTTAAGCCTGATGATGGCTGTGATAGAATAGTCTCGATCATTTAAAAATATGTACAACTTGACAATGAAGGAGAAATATAGTAATGTTTACTGTGTGTTTTAAGTGTCTGAAACGTTTTTGTATTTTTGTAAGAGACATCGTATCTTATGATGTATGTAAAAGATGTACCTTTAAAGACTGGATTTTGTATGTACAAGAAGTTTGGTGGATAGCAGGTATTTAAGGAATTTCAAACTCCATGGTACAATTGTAATGAATATTGTAGTGTATGACATGTTTAGAATAAATTTTACATCGTGGCATTTCAACAATAAGGATTGTACTGAAAAGGGTGAAGGTATTAGAAATTTATAGTGTAAGGGCATTGTATTGTGTGGGTAATATTGGAGCTAATGACTATCCTTGCAAAATGTTTCATGCATGCAAATGTAGGAGGCTTTTACTGAGATGTTATAAACTTTTCTAGTTTTATGTATTTAATATTACAAAGTATTTTCAGAAACATAAACTGCATAATTTAAAGACTTTATAACATAAGTAATAATCCTACACTTTACAGGGGGTGAAAATTCCAAACCATTGCAGTTAATATTTTCAAAAGATTTGTGTTTTATATGAGTGACCCTTGAGTGTGTGTTTTATTTTTCATTAACATGACTCTTGAGCAATACAAGCTTAAAGAATGAAATTTATTATAAAGTGGCTGTATAAAGGGATCTGATAAAAATGAAATATAAAAACTATACTAATATTGTCATAATCTTACCTTGATGTAAAAGCATGATAAAAAAAAATGTTCCTGAGAGCCCAAGAAGAAGGGTTTTATTTATAGTGCATGAAATATAGAATACTTCAAAATTAAACTTGATTTGCACCCCCAAACTATTTCAAAGAAATAATCGAGATATGGAGATAATTGAATAAATTGATGTATGTCTTTAGCACATGTTGTTTTAAACTACACTTATATTTCCTGATAAAGTGGTTTGTTTGTATTAGAAGAAAGAATACTGTTTAGCACATTATTTGAATTGTGTGATGATGGTGGTGTTGTAATGTTAATTGTGCTTTAGCAGTTTTTGCTTGCATTATAAGTATTCAAGTGAAATGGTGTTCAATTTTATCTTCTTTTTAAGGTTGAGATGAAATAACACAAATTGTTTTTATGATTACCCCTAGATTTGATGATGAGGATAAAAGTATAATATGATGAACATGTGTTCTGACATGGGGTCTGGTGTGAAATTGATATACTTTTAGTCTTTAATAACCGCTGCAGTACATCACTTGCAATATCAGATATTAAATGAAATGTTTGTGTAAGGGTATGATCTGCAATAGTGTCTGTAACTTCTTTCCTCTTGCAGGATGTAAAATGGCTGAAGAAGTGTTTAGTCCACTTAATTTGTTTTAATCACAGTGACCTAATGCTCAATCTTTATGATGTGGTATGAAGCCTTCACAGCATCTCTGTTTTAGCTAGTTTGTTTGCTGTTTCAACTTTCTATGGCAAACATTTTCCTACAGTTAAAAATTCAACAACACTAGAATACAGAACTAGTTACTTTTATAGTAGGCTAGCTTGTGTATACTAATATAGATTTTGTTTTTGACACAAAGTTTATGAAGCAATAATTAGTCAATTCATTATACAAATAGTTTAAGCTCAGAAATTGCTGAACAAATTATTAGTATATTTAACATGCATGTAACAAGCGTACAGAAATATACTCGCTTGTTTTTATTGAAGTGTTCTTCAGTGTCATTCTGAGTTGTGTGAAGTGTTCTTCAGTGTCACTCTGAGTTGTGTGATACCAAGTGATTTGAACTTTTTCTCAGTTTTGTGTTCTTACACTTTTAAAAGTAATTTTTGTCTTTGTTAGACTGAAAGAAATATTGATTGAGATTAGAGTTATGTAGTGAAATATTACTGTTGTTGCCTAAAACATGATCTGTGAATTAGTTCAGCTTCTTAGTATTAACTGAAGCAACACATTTAGAGCTTCTTTTTTAACTTATTTGCACATTGCACATTGGTTTATGCCATCATTTCTTTTTTATTATGGAGGAGCACTAGTAATATTGCTCAAGATCCTACCTCAGATGCTTTCTTTTTCTTTATTAGTAAATTTCCTATAAGAAAAATGTTTTAATACCTTCAGTAGAAGTATGGTGTAAAAGAAAATTTCTTTAAAATATAGTTTTAAGAGTAATTTACCAGTAAAACTAGCTATCCAAACGTTGGTTCATCATTTCTCTATCATGTTTTGGAATGGCCTAATATCTATATCACGCTGGGTTGTCAGTGGCTAGTATTTAGATAAAAGCAGTCCTTCCTATAAGGCAGTTTTGTGCCTTTTGTATAGCTGTTCAAACATTTTTCAGGTGGAAATTTGATTTATGTGAAATAATCCTAAAACAGTTTCTATTTGCATAAAGTCTTTAGGTGGGCTGATTCCTGTATATAAACATTTTGATAACTTTTAAGTGCTGCAACTTCCTGAGTGTTTGCGCATCTATATTTTAATGTTGCCTTTTTCAATATTTTGATGTCTTTGAAAATAAATGATAAATTACTGTGCTATTGGTTGAAGTTGTTTTATTTTAATTCACAAGTCATAATAATTTGTAAGTTTTCTAAAGGATCATGGTGGACAAAGAAATACGATTTTGAAATTTGTAACTGCTAGTATTTAGGATACACGGAAAAGATTCACTTCAAGATTACTGATTGAATGGTAAGGTGTCCAGTGGCCTCAATCAGGTTTCTTATATTAATTGAAGTTTATCTTGAACACAGTTGAATTGCAAAGGATCGATCTACATAACATTATGTTAAGTTTTAATATAAAACATGTAGCTGTCATTTATTTTCGTAAACAAATGACATTTCTAAATTGAACGAAATGTTTGTCAGAACTACTTCCTGTTTTAAACGTAACCAAACTCGTGCGTTAACTGGTCACAACATGAAGTGTTTTTTTATTATGTTTAGCCTGGTAACTTTCAAGCTGAACATTAGATATATGACTACTAGTCTTAAAATACAAACCTATAAATGCACAACTAATGCTTAAATATTATTTCAGTACTGAATTTAGTGTATGAACCAGTTCATCGTCCAAAAATTGTACAAACCCCATTTCACTGAGTAAGTGGAAACTTGTAACGCGAACATTTGATTCCCTGCAGTGGACGAAGTAGAGATGTATAGCATTGCACCGAAAAAATACACCACAACATTGTCCAAAGTAGTCTTTGTTTCAGTCTGCTAGACATGATGTTGCTATGGTTACATTACAGCATTTAAAATAATAGTTTTAATTTGCAAGTTCCTGTCAACATATTTTATTATTTTACAATTGTATTGTACAGAAGTTTATTTTAGATCAACGATTCCCATCCTTTTTTCTCTTCGCGAATCACTTTTTAAGCAATAATAAATTTTGTAAAATAACTTTTAAAAGTGTTAAGTTATGAGCAAAAAACCACTCGGGACGCAGGGGTACCAACTATTTCTGTCCTAACTATATTTCAGTTTTACTGGGTACTGATTGTAAATTGATAACAATATCAGAGATTAAAATTTTGTTGTTAGCGTGTTACATACCATTCGATACACAAACTTTTTAATTTAAATCTGAAAGGCAGTAAGTACCTCTACAGTTGTGAACATGTCACGCTCTTCTGGGTTCAAAGCATGCCGTCCTCTTAGAACTCCATATTTAAAGCCTGTTCATTTAGAAGCACGATTGAGGTATGCAAGAAAGCATGTAGATAACCCTGTACCTATTGGAAAAGTATTCTTTGGTCAGACGAGACTAAAATCTAGCTTTTCGGCCACGATGATGTACGCTATATTTTCCGTAAGAAGAGGGAACGAAATCTTCCAAAGAACACAGTCCCTACAGTTAAACACGGGGGTGGCTCGAACATGCTATGAGGTTCCTTCAGCTCTTGTGGTGCAGGCAGCCTTCACCGCATCAACGGAATCATGAATAAAGAAGAATCCGTTGTTATATCAAGAATGATGCTCGGATCTTGCGGCTTGGGTATCGTGGGATCTATCAGCACGACAATGACCCTAAGCACACATCGAAATATGTGCAGTCCTGGTTGCAGAGTAACCATATAAGCGTTTTGGAGTGGCCATCGCAGTCACCCGATCTCAACCTAATTGAAAATGTTTGGCATGAGTTGAAGACCATTGTTCATAAGCGTCATCCGAAAAACTTGCAAGAGTTGGAGGCCTTCTGTAAAGAAGAATGGGAGAAAATACCAGTCGAGCGCTGTTAAACGATCATGGAGAGCTATGAGGAGAGACTGCGCGAAGTAATTCACCTAAAAGGCTATACAACTGACCATTAGAGTAGACGCACGAACACTTTGTCCCTCCTATTTTTGATTATTTGTTTATAAACAGTTTATTTGTCGTTCAATTTACATAAAAAATTATGTAGATGTGTGTTAGTATAATATGTATAATATACTATACTTTCTTTATCTTAATCGTGATACATTATTATTTTATGAGTAAAAAACGACGCATGGGTACGAACACTTTCTGTCGTAACTGTATAATTTTTGGAAGATGATAAAAAAATGAAAATAGAACCATTTAACTAAAACTAATGAGACTTCTGGACTTGCTTTGAAGTTCGTATGGAGAGAGTCTTCATAAAGCTATTTTTTCCATAAATATTTTAATAAATGAAAAAAATAAAATATTGGGAAGAACTGTAAAAGTCTGGCATTGTCATGTGGTTAGGGCTCTTTACTCGCAATCTAAGGGTTCGAATCGCAATCCCACCAAACGTGCTCGCCCTTTCATTTGTAAGATCACAGTCAGTCCCATTATTCGTTGATGAAAGAGCAGCCCAAGAGTTGGCTGTGAGTGGTGATGATTAGGTGCTTTCCCTCTAGGCTTACACTGCTAAATTAGAAACGGCCACGCGAAATTCAAAACAGAGCTGTAGAATGAGAAAAGTGAAAAAGATACCATTGCCAATGTTTCTCGCGAATTCCTCAGTATTATCTGTCGAACCCTTTTGGATCCGTAAGCTACCGGTTGAGTAACCCTGTTCTGGCTGAACTAAAGTCCGATCTATGATGTTATCACGTGTGATCATAATAGGGCATAGAATAAACTGCTCTGTAAGGTTGTTGTTACTAGACATAACGATAAACGATATGCAATTCATTTCACACTATGGCTATGTGGTTAGGGTGATCGACTCGTAATCGGAGGATCGCTGGTTCGAATCTCCGTCGCCCTGAATATGCTTGCCCTTTCAGCCGTGGGGGCGTTACAGTGTCACGGTCAATCCCACTATTCGTTGTAAAAGAGTACCCCAAGAGTTGGCAGTGAGTGGTGATGATCAATGTCACTACCAGTTCCCTGCATTGCAGTTTCTTCATCTGATTCGTCTAAGGTCCATTCCTCTGGTGGTTTCGGAATTGGAAGACTGTCGTCATGTGGCAGAGGTCTCATTGATGAAGGCAGATTAGGGTATTCAATTGACTTCTTGTTTTTGGCAGAGAAACCAGACACATAAGTCAAACGGAAGTAACAGTCCATCACATGGTCTTTCTGTTTTCGCAATATTATCGGAATAGCGAAACGGCATTGTCTTTTGAGTGGCTCTGAGCCAAGCTTTGACAGACAGCACATGTCGTACAACAAATGTGAGGCGCCCATTCCTGGTTTTGATTACCAATTTTACAGCCGAAGTACAGATGATGTGCTTTCTTCACAAGAGCAGTCATTGAGCATCTCTGATGAACAAGCGTATACTCGTCACAGATATAGCAGAATGTATCGCGGCTGTTATGACATTGACGAGACATATTGACCGACACCAATCGTCCTGTAAAACGTCTATAATATCTAATTTACTTGTTACAGTGCTACTGAGGCAATGCTATATTCTGAAACAATACGTACACACTATAAGGTCTATATTAATCCAATGAGCAGCATCTGTGTATGCAAGCCACTTTTATAGCCTGCTGAGACAGTGTCAAGCTGGCTCCAGCCTACCCAGGCATACCAGGGCTGCATATTTCCACAAAACAGCTTTCAACCTGGCCTGATTTCATGCCTGGACATGCCCAGACTGCATAAAACATTGTTTGATGAAACTGTACATTATGGACAAATTTGGATGTGATTTTCATGATCAGCAGCCAAAAATCTATAAAGAACACCCAACAGTGTTCAAAAAGCAAAAACTTTGTTGTGCAGTGTAAGCGGCTTACATTTTTTGTGATATGAGGAAATCGTGACATTGCAAATATCACATATGCTTAGTTCTTTTAGTGCACTACATTGCATGTCTCATACCATTCATTTGGACCTGCTTCGCTTGTTTCACTCTGCATTAGGGTCGTATGGTTCGGTTGAGCGCATTTTCTACTGTTTTCCATGCAGTTCACTTGGGTGTGTATCCAGTTTGCGTTAGGACCTCAATTTCGCTGTATTGCACTGTAAGTTTTAATGTGGTGTTAAATGTAACTTAACGTTAGCTTGGATATAAGCTTAAGATAAGAGAGAAGAAGATATTATGCAAATTCTAGATATCTCACTTTCCCATGGTATATAAACTGCTCAAAGAAATAAAGTAACTAGTACGTTTCCTTATAATTTATCTCAGTGTTCCAACTGTGATAATATTTTTATTCTTTATAGGTAATTTGCATAATTTCAGTTCCATCTGTATCCATTTTATAATGTGTAACGAATGGTGAAACATGGAGAAATAAAATTTTTAGAAATGACAAATATCACCAAAACTGATATCCCATATGAAACAATATTTTAAACAGTTTATATGCGTTTATTCAAGAAATGTTTGAAACATTCAGTATCTTGTGTGACCTCCACGGGCTGTGACGCACTCCTGACACCGATTTAGCACACTTCGAATCACTCTGTCGATGTTATCTTGGGGTATGGCAGCCCACTTGTCTACCAGGGCCTGTCGGAGTTCCTGGACATTCTGAGGAGGGTGCTGGTGTTCACTAACACGCCTCGACAACATGTCCCAACAATGTTTAATTGTTCATCTCTATATCGTCGTGTGTTCAGAGCACCCCTTTCGAGTATGAGTAAGTCCGTGCGGCTACCCAAGCACATGCCTGCCCAGACCATTAAAGAACCTCCTCCATAAGCGTCGACTTGCACAATATTACAGGCGGAAAATCGCTCTCATCGGCGTCTCCACACTCTTGCACGTCCATCATAACGAAACACAGTGAACCTGCTCTCGTCTTTCCGCAGCACGGTGGTCCATTGTCGAAGTTCCCAGTCTAAGTGTTGACGAGCAAACTCCACCCTGGCTGCACGGTGCCGTGCTATCAGAATAATCCTCTTGTAGGTCTGGCTCTAAGGCGTCCTTCGTGCAGACGATTGCGAACTGTTTGGGTCAACACATGGGTTCCAGTGAAATGCTGAAGGTCATTTTGCTAATCTGTTCCGCAGAGCGGTAGTCATGATGTAGTTGCCCTCTGTGGCTGTTGTGCAGCGTTGACGGCCTTGACCTGTTCTCCTGCTATTAGAGTTCGTCTCCTGGTAGCATCACCAAAGTCGATCGATGACGCTTGATGACACACCGACGCGCTATGCCATCCTCCAGCATCTGGACCGCCCTGGCCACCTTGTTCTCTACCAGATGGCGCCTGACTGCTTGGGCACACAAGATGAAGGTACACACTGACAAAACGAGTCGCAAAAGATCCATGTTGGTGTTTGTTTCGAGAATTAATGAGGAATGCATAGGTTGACGTAACAGCCTTATATAGGGTAGCTTCAGTTGTATTCTCCTTGAGTGAAGTGAGTTTCGTTTTGAGTTCTTAAACTTTACCCTCAAGCTTAAAAAATACACTTATAGACGAACGGATATGTTTTTCATACATATATTTAGTTACGACAAAATATACTGAAATATGTATTTGTTCCTTTAATTTTTGGGGGCAGTATATATGTATCATACTTATAAAAATTTGCAACAATCCTAAAGCTAGTTGATCACTTATGCTAAATCCAACTTCACGTGTTAGTTTCTGTGGTTGGATTCTGGACAAGGAAGCTCTATACTGTTGTGTGCAATATTTTACCTTGTGTACCAAGATCTGTTTAATGACTGTCGTACGAAATAGAAATACATTTGGTTTTCATTAGATCTAAGTTTTTAATTATTTAGCAACAGAAAGATGTGAACCGTAAATAAAACTTCGATATTTTTAACAGATTTTCTCTAACCTCAAAAGAGTCAAGACTTGCGTGAAAGGTTTATCTTTGTTCATTATCAGTGAAACGGTAAAGAAAAAAAAAATTTAAATGTAATAAAAGTACCGATTTGATTGTAAATGTAGTTTTTAATATATACACTTTTTTCATAATGAGAACCATGAAATAAAGACCACTCCTTGGAGTGTAATCCGTAGTGGATGTGAGGGGTTTTGAGAAAAAGAAAAAATTATGAGAGTTTGAATCGTGAATAACGGTTGCAAACCTGGTATTAGTTTTATTAAATACTAAAATATGAAAATTGATTCAAGTTGAATAATAATTACAACGTCACACATTAATGCCATATGATGATAATGAGTAAAATAAGAACTTGTCATATTAAAACATATTACACGTGTCTCAGTTATTTTTAGAGACACTATAGCTTTCTCCAAGTATGTACATTTTTGTTCGACAGTTATCAATCCACAGCTTTTTATTCCTCACTTACAACGCTAAAATCAGGGCTTCGATTGCCCTAGGTGGACTCAGCAGATAGCCCGATGTGACTTTGCACACACAGATTCATTCCCCACCCTTGATCAGTTGCATGAAAAGTCCATTAAGTACGCCAAGAAAAAGGATTTATAGGAAACCTGCCATTATTAGAAAATGGGTTCTGTCCAACCAAGAAGTTGCTGGGGTGTTGGCTGACTTTGAGAAATTCATGGGTGGAAACGAACGCCCTGTAGTCACCATAAGCAAAACACGGATATGCAAATATTCTTTGCCGAAGATGCTCAAAGCCTTGTTAGCTGTTTTTTAAAAGCTATGGGATTTGTTTCTTGAGGGTATCAAAGAGCTCCTTATATTGGATTGTAAAGATAAAATAGGTAACACTGTATCAGCCCGGCATGACTCGTAATCTGAGGATCGCCGGTTCAAATCTCTAACACCAAAGATACTACTCTTTCAGCCGTGGTGGCTGTGTTCGATCAATTCCACTTTTTGTTGGTAAAAGAGTAGACCAAGAGTTAGCAGTGGGTTGTGATGACCAGCTGCCTTCCCTCGAGTCTTACAGAGCTAAATTAGGGACGGCTAGCACAGATAGCCCTCATGTAACTTTGCGCGAAATTCAAGAACGAACAAACAGACACTGTAGCAAAATCTGTAATATAAACTGTGCAGCTTGGAAGTATGTCTTGTGAGTCTTATGCGTCTGAATGTAACGATAACAATAGATGGAACATCATAGACACCATCACAAAAACAATCTACCTCTATTTCATATCTGTCCCTACATGGCACATTACATGTTATAGTTACGGACAGTGTCCCTGAAAATAAAGAGATGATGATTTTAAACAATTCTTTGCCCATGATAGCCAACTAAAGCCATTATCCTTGTTCTCTCAAGAAATACTTTAGAAGGATTCTTGTCTCGAGGCTCTAAGTATTGACGTTACCAGTCCTTTCTTGCCTCGGCCCGGCATGGCCAAGCGTGTTAATCGTAATCCGAGGGTTGCGGGTTCGAATACCGGTCGCACCAAGCATACTCGCCCTCCCAGCCGTGGGGGCGTTATAATGTGACGGTCAATCCCACTATTCGTTGTAAAAGAGTACCCCAAGAGTTGGCAGTGAGTGGTGATGACGAGCTGCCTTCTCTCTAATCTTACCCTGATAAATTAGGGACAGCTAGCGCAAATAGCCCTCGTATAACTTTGCGTGGAATTTAAAAACAAACATTTCATATTAGTAACAATATTTTTATAAAATAATTGTTCTTCGAAATTTATAAAGAATGTTGTAACAGTATACATATATATTTTTTTAAAACACAGGTAACATTACTATCTTTACAGAATAAGAACTGGTAGTCTACACTGACTGTCTTTCACGACGCTTCGTACAAAAAAATATTCGGTACACACTACCACCTGAAACCTTATCCGTCTTTCTCGCGTATTTATTAAACAACAAAAACAATTAAATTGGTAAAAGCTGGACAGTAAAATTTCTGTTGGAAAAAAAAATGAAAAAGGATTAGTGCATCAAACAATTAAAATATTTGAAATATAGAAAGAACTAAAACAGAACGATGAATGAAAGTAATAATAATAATGAACAAACTGAAGGGATATTAACTAAACATTGAGAGGAAAAGTAGGACATCAACTTGAGTTAGATAACTAACATCACCAAGGCAAAAGATAAAATAGAAATTTTAATGTTAAATGATAAAAGAAAGGCCGTATAAGTATTGTATACGGATGTAGCGAGCATCTGGCCCATAAAACAGGTGCACTGATTTCCCACATAAGTAGTAGGATAAGTTTTACAGAATAGCAGGTGGTGTGACTGAATGTGTGTTACAGAGCATCTGATTTCTGTGATTTCAACTAAGTTTTAAAAAAAGCAACACAACCAAAGAGCCTGGGGCTAAAGTTTTTTACAGAGACTATATTATGAATGCGTCTAAAGCCTAAAGTAACAAAACAAAAACCTCATGATGTGTTTTAAACTTTGAAAACAATGAGAAAAGATACCTACTGTAACCTACAGGTCTGTAAGACTCATTTGCAAACTTATGTACAATATAAGACGTGTCTTTAAGAAGAAAAGTGGTGTTCTAACACAAGCAAAATTTTGTATTTGGGCAACAAAGTGTCCAGACAAAGCGGGTAATTCAGATTTGTCAAGCTGCTTGGTAAGACTTTAATCCCAACTGTTCAAACTCGCAATATGTAATGATTGTGTATCAAGCATATAAACAAAGATCAAAAGGTTGTTTGTTAAATATGCTTGTATAGTAAATCTTACTTCTAGATGTGATACACGGTTCTCTCACTCAAGTGATTGCGCTAAAGTGTCCGCCAGTGTATTGCTGTTTGTTAAGGTCTGCATTAATGAACAATCGGGAAAGGCCACCATATGACAGAAGAGGTTTCATAACAAAACAGGGAAGAAATTGATGTACCAGTGTGAAGACTGGGTGTGGCTTTGGTACCTGTCTATCAACAGCATGGAAGTAGCTGGACAGGACATCATTCCGTGTCCTGTTGAATGATTCCCCTGGTATACAAAGAACATGAAAAAGTGTCTTATGCATGTCAGTCATCTTTGTCTGTATCCGTACATTATCGACAAAGCTTTATGAATTAGTTCGACCAGCAATCTGAGTAAAAGACTGACATATCACAGGTAGTTGAAAACACTTGATTTATGATATTTTGACACAGAAGTCACAAGAAGCTGAAAGCACTTATTTGGTTAGGTGGGGTGAAACATAAAGGATTAGAAGGTTTAGTGGCAAGTAGTAGTTCTAACAGTTGATCAAATATCTGCCAGTGAGATTCTGATAGATATGACTGGGATTAAACTCAGTCATCGTGTAGCCAAGATGATCATGAAGTTGAAAGGTCAGTGGGTTAAGAAGTGACATTCCTTGCTTTATGAGCGATTAGTATAGGAAGGTAAGGTAATACAAGGCGTATGCACTACATTGTATGATTACCACTTAATTATACGGTTAGGATGGTTTGTTGATTTGAAAATTAATGGGAGCAAAAGAGTTTTTATTCTTTATTATCCAAGTTATCAAGTTTGTTTAGCTGATTTTTTGGGGTAATTGTCTATTTCATGATGCCTAGTGAGTAAAATATTTTGTGTTTGATGGTTCTTACGTGGCATATATTACGGTAACATCGACATCATAAGGTAGCTCGCATAGTGTAAATTGAGATTTATAAAGGAATTTAAACTCTTTTTTGAGATATTAATAGTAATATATGTGTTAGAATAATTGCGTTTATGTGTAATTTGCGTGCAAATATGAACATTATATGAAACCATTCATAATGGGTCAATTACACATACTTCATTTGTAACAAATTGAAATATTCATGGGTATGTGCAGTCATCAGTTGAAAACGTAATCCACAAACAGTAGTTTTATATCATAACAAATATAAATTTGATGTACCTAGCGTTTTATTTTATTACAGTAGAATATTTTCAACAATTTACACATCCAAATAACATGCAGTTTCCAAGTATTTATTTAATATTGTTTTAGTAAAAGTTACAGTATAAAATACAATAGAATGTAAATTGTGAATAAGCTAGAACGAGGCCCGGCATGGGCTAGCGCGTTAAGGCGTGCGCTCCACGATCTGAGGATCGTGGGTTCGCGCCCGAGTCGCGCCAAACGTGCTCGCCCTCCCAGCCGTGGGGGCGTTATAATGTGACGGTCAATCCCACTATTCGTTGGTAAAAGAGTAGCCCAAGAGTTGGCGGTGGGTGGTGATGACTAGCTGCCTTCCCTCTAGTCTTACACTGCCAAATTAGGGACGGCTAGCACAGATAGCCCTCGAGTAGCTTTGTGCGAAATTCAAAAACAAACAAATAAACAAATAAAAACTAGAACGAGGTTGGAAGTAATATCTTGTGACGAAACTTTCAAAAGCTGACACCTTGGTATTACTGAACTGATATCTTGAAGAAAGTAGCAGGATAGAGATGATTAAAGTATTTGTACATTCTAACATTTAGAAGTATAAGCTGGTGGCTTCGAACTTAACTCGTGTTTAGGAACAGCTTTACTTTCCAGACAAGTCTTTTTTTTTTCCTTCTTGACCTATTTTCTGTTTCATTACAACCAAATGGTAGAGGTGGAAGGGTAAGTTGTGTTAACTATTGTTATGGTGTGACAACGGGGAGAAGCACAACAATATTAATCAAGCAAAGACTCAATGAGCCTGAGAACTGGAAATTTTAAATGCGTTAGGGATACATTTTGGATTATTAGGACGTGAATACATATAAACTTTATAGAAGTGTTATTTTACCAAGGTAACCTATAAATTACCTTTTTGGAAGATTAGTTCTTACAAAAGTGTAATGGTTAATATAAGTAGGAAGTTATAATTAGCTTTTAACCTAGGCAACTGGCTTACCTTCTAAGTAAACAGTAATAATCTGACCTTATGTTGATTTTTGTTATTTAAGATTTAGTTCTTAGCTATTTTGACTTTATTATCAATAAATTAGTCAGTGGTGAATTTCATTCTGTAGTGTGCTGAAGTCTCCTTTATCAATCGAAGCTTCCATGGAAGGAAGAAGTTATGCCAATTGATACATTCAGGATTTCCTGTCTGGCGAGAAATTGAGCTTTTGCACTGCTCTAAAGACTCCATAAACTGGCGTGATTTGAAATTTTAATAGCCCATGGATAAATATAAAATGCGTGACTTAAAGGTTGAACAACTTCAGCGCTACATGGATCCGTACACAGGATACCAGCAACTGCCAAATGGGGTGGCCATAGAGATAACACCATAGAGTAGCACCTCCATACTGATCGAACCAAGTCTACAAGCATTTCAGATACAGTTACTGACTGCAGCTTTTCTGACAGTAGAGAGGTCAAAATGGACATCGTACCATTGGGAATATTTCCTGAGGTATCTCATCAAAAATTGTTTGATAATGACACCCCCTTCAATTAAACAACTTCATCCTGAGATCAAAAATACCTTCCTGAATAGCCTGACAGGGCTATATGGTTAAGGCGATCGACTCGTACTCTGAAGGTCACGGGTTCAAATCCCCATCAGACCACACATGTTTGCCTTTTCAGCCGTGACAGCGCTATATGTTACGGTCAATCCCACTATTCGTTGGTAAAAGATTAGCCCAAGAGTTGGCCTTCCCTTTAGTCTTACATTGCTGAATTAGGAACGGCTATTGCAGATAACTCTACTATAGCTTTGCGCGAAATTCAAAAACAAACAAATTTTTCTGGAGTTAAGATTGTCTCAAAGGGTAGCTAAATGTAAGCGAGACAGATACAATAGATCTATCAAAGCTGAACCAGCACTAACATCAGTAACAGTAAAGACTGATGGTTTCTACCATCATTACCAGGAGCCACCCACCAGCAAAGGTCTTATCACTCGTACTACCACCAACGATAATAGTAAGATTTTTTGTGATTAATAAAGACGCCTGCACCTTAATGATTATCTAGGTATAACACAAGACTCGATGTAGTTTTGTAGATATGAAATGTGAGACTTCCAATTCTTCATTAGGTAAGCAGCCACTGACCAAGAGGTCATATGAATTACCTCAATGATAGCTGAGGGTCGAACCGCCAACAATCCCGCCCACCACCATTACCACAATCCTGGCAGTGTAGCGTATTCAATTCATGAACTGGCATTATCAGTGAATGTCCACCAAAGATACTGTAGTCTGAGCTATGTAGAAATGAAAAGCATCGTGACATTAACTTCCTATTTAGAAGATATCGACCAGTTTTGTATGGGACTGGCTCAAACGAGGATAAACTTGGCTCAGGTCATGGAAATAATCACGAGAACCACAGAAGTCAGTCAGTAATTTACAACAACCCTAGAGGATTTACTAAAGTGAGGGTTAGCGAGTTTGATTTAAAAACGCATTATTATCAAGTGAAACTGTATTGATTATCATTGTTAAATGATTTCCTTTGTTTTTTATCATTGAAAACGTTCTTGAGAAGCATCTTATTTCAGTTTTTCTTCTATTGAGCTTCTAAGGTGCCTTTGAAACGAGGAAATGTTATAATTTATTTTTATTTGATATTAAACTTGCTTATTTGGTCATGTATTGTAATTTTTTGTTTTATAAACTATTTGTCTGAAGTATTTTTCTGTGTTAATATTTCTTCATCATTCAAGGTTTTTATTGTTTTTTTTTAATTCATCGCTGAAAAGTATTATTGTGTATACCATTGTTGACGAATGTCTTTTTTATGATTTTCTTTGTTAAGTGACATTTATCATATATCAGTGTTCTTGATTCTGCATCAAAATTATTTTTCATTTATTCATTTGTCACGATCATAAGTGTAGCATTCATCATTAAAGGTTTCATTTTCTATCCTCTCTTTGATTTTGCTGCACACTGTACAGTTTAGTTAAACGTATTATAATTGAAAGATTCATTTTGTTTGATTTTTGATTTTGTTCGAATTAAATTGTGATGTATTTTAAATATTACAGGAGGCCTGGATTGGCCAGGTGGTTAAAACTCTTGGCTCGTAATCTGAGGGTCGCCGGTTCGATTCCCCGTCGCACCAAAATGCTCGCCCTTTCAGCCGTGGGGGTGTTATACTGTCCGGTAAATCCCACTATTCGTTGGTTAAAGAGTAGCTCAAGAGTTAGCGGTGGTTGTTGATGACTAGCTGCCTTCCCTCTAATCTTACACTGCTAAATTAGGGCGGCTCACCCCCACGGCTGAGAGGGCGAGCATGTTTAGCGCGACGCTCGGCCATGCCAGGCCCGCTTGAAAAGAAGTCTGAAGTAAATAAGGGAGTGAAGTGTTGTTTATAAACATATCATATTTTCTGCATTATAGTTTTAATAGAGTATTATTCTAAACTTATAATTTATTCTGTGGTCAAAAAAATTATTAAGGTGATTTTGTTCCAGCAACTCTTATTTCTTGGTCCTTCTCTGGAGGTAGTGCCTATGGTAAATTGTAATGCTGTATAATAATATAAGCCGTTAGTGCCATTCACTTGTGGTTCAGTTACATCTCGAGGCTGTTGCCTTCTTTAAATTGTAGCAACCACTCATGAGGATGTGACGTCACACCCATTGTACATAAAACTGAATTTAGACACTTTGATAGCTGTTCTAAGCCTAATTAGTTTGAAACGAAGTTGCCTGATCCACTATAAGCAACCATTCGATGTCTGTAAAAGCAAGTGCAAACACTTTGTTTTTGTTTAACATTGGATAATACAGATTATTCAGTTACACATTGTCGTATCTATTCTCATTATTTCATTTTCACAATTCAGTTTTTCAGATATTCATTTTACTTCGTAATAAATATATTTTTCAATCTCCTACTTCAAAGCAAACTTATCCCACTGCTTTAAAGTTACTTGAGTTTTATTTGACTATACTATTACACCACAGTTTAGATTTTTATTTGTACTGCTTTGTTTTGGTTAACTATTGAACTTTAAATTTGTATTTCATTTTACATTATTAATTATATTATTTTATTTGATATTCATTTATTTAATTTTATTTGTATAGATGATAAGCAATCCAAATTTTTCTAGTCTTACGCATTTTATTTTTATGTCTCTCATATTTTCACAATCTCTTACAATTTTGTATCCATATTAACTTTTAATTATAAACTTATTTTGGAGCCGTATTTAACTAAGAGTTTTGCCTTCCCTCTAGTCTTACACTGCTAAATTAGGGACGGCTAGCACAGATAGCCCTCGAGTAGCTTTGTGCGAAATTCCAAAACAAACAAACAAACAATGCTTGCTGAAAAGTTTTTGCTGATTGTGACAGGTACCTGGTGGGTATGCACAAATATAGTTTTGGTTTTACTTCATCACGTTGGAACTCTGAGAAATAGACAGTTTACCGGCAATGACGTATTTAATTGCATTTATGTTTCTAATACGTAATTAAGTTCAACATAATTAAAAGTGTTTTGCTCCTGAGTTTCGTTTGTATTCAATGTCCGGTGCATCACATCGCACTCTCCAACAGTAGTCAACAAGCATTGACGGATTTCAGTTGCCCTGATATCGTTTTCCCATTGTAGCAATGTCCTTGTGAAATCTTTCACTGTTTTCGTCACTGAGTGCACCGAGATTTGCGGGGAAGGGAAGAAGTCCAAGTGTGAGGGAGGAAAAGAATCTTAAGTGACATGTTGCACTTCATTGATTTGTTTACTTTGAGAAGTTTATCTACCAGCTGAATGTAATGTGGGGCTCTGTAATTGCCAGAAAAATTGTCAACAACGTCTTCGAAGGCTTTCCAGGCAATCTTTTCCGGTCCAACTAACAGATCTTCGAACCACTTGTCACTCACAACTCTGATCTGAAGGCCAACAAAAATGCCTTCTTTGATCTAGACCTCAGTTATTCATGGGAACATCTGTCTTAAATAACGGAAACCTTCGCCTTCTTTGTTCATTGCTTTCACGAAATTCTTCATAAGTCCCAATTTTATATGAAGAGGAGGCAAAAAAATCTTTGCCGGGCCGACAAGCGGTCCATGCGCTACATTTTTCTGTCCTGAAACTAACTTTTTATGGAGTGGCCAGCTCTGTCTAGAATAATGAGACTCTTTGGCACGACTGTCCCATTCACAGATGAAACAATAGTACTTTGTATGGCCGACCTGCAGTCCCAGTATCAGAGCAACGACTTTCAGATCTCCATAGATATTCCAGTTGTACTTGCTGTACTGTATGTGCTTCAGCAACATTTCCATGTTCTCGTAGGTTTCTTTCGTATGTGCTGTAAAGCCAACAGGTATTGAAGGGTGAATGTTGTCATTGTGTAACAGAACAATTTGGAGGCTTAACATTGGTGAATCAGTATAGAGACGCCACTCTTGCGGATTATGGTCACAACCCAAAGCAGAGAACAATTCTTCGATGTTAACACAGAAACAGTGACTGTCAACTTGCGCAAAATATTTGGTTATATCATCTTGGCAGCTTCGAAAAAAAGAAATTTTCGTATCTTGTAACAGCAAACACCATTCCTGCAGTCTCGAATCCAGCAATTCGGCTTTTGCTTTTGGCAGACCCAAATCTCTGACCTGATCGTTTAATTCTGAGATGTTATAAAATGTCGATCGTCTGAAGAGCACGATTCAAAAATCCGGATCAGTGTCACTACCAGTTCCCTGCATTGCAGTTTCTTCATCTGGTTTGTCTAAGGTCCATTCCTCTGGTGGTTTCGGCATTGGAAGACTGTCGTCATGTGGCAGAGGTCTCATTGATGAAGGCAGATTAGGGTATTCAATTGACTTCTTGTTTTTGGCAGAGAAACCAGACACATAAGTCAAACAGAAGTAACAGTCCATCACATGGTCTTTCTGTTTTTGCAATATTATCGGAACAGCGAAACGGCATTGTCTTTTGAGTGGCTCTGAGCCATGCTCCGACAGACAGCACATGTCGTACAACAAATGTGAGGCGCCCATTCCTGGTCTTGATTACCAGTTTTACAGCCGAAGTACAGATGATGTGCTTTCTTCACAAGAGCAGTCATTGAGCATCTCTGATGAACAAGCGTATACTCGTCACAGATATAGCAGAATGTATCGCGGCTGTTATGACATTGACGAGACATATTGACCGACACCAATCGTCCTGTAAAACGTCTATAATATCTAATTTACTTGTTACAGTGCTACTGAGGCAATGCTATATTCTGAAACAATACGTACACACTATAAGGTCTATATTAATCCAATGAGCAGCATCTGTGTATGCAAGCCACTTTTATAGCCTGCTGAGACAGTGTCAAGCTAGCTCCAGTCTACCCAGGCATACCAGGGCTGCATATTTCCACAGAACAGCTTTCAACCTGGCCTGATTTCATGCCTGGACATGCCCAGACTGCATAAAACATTGTTCTTAGGTCTCTTACAGAAGCGAAAATTTTTGAACACAAATATAAGAAAAACATGACAAAACTGAAAATTTTGATGAAACTGTACATTATGGACAAATTTGGATGTCATTTTCGTGATCAGCAGCCAAAAATCTATAAAGAACACCCAACAGTGTTCAAAAAGCAAAAACTTTGTTGTGCAGTGTAAGCGGCTTACATTTTTTGTGATATGAGGAAATCGTGACATTGCAAATATCACATATGCTTAGTTCTTTTAGTGCACTACAATGCATGTCTCATACCATTCATTTGGACCTGCTTCGCTTGTTTCACTCTGCATTAGGGTCGTATGGTTCGGTTGAGCGCATTTTCAACTGTTTTCCATGCAGTTCACTTGGGTGTGTATCCAGTTTGCGTTAGGACCTCAATTTCGCTGTATTGCACTGTAAGTTTTAATGTGGTGTTAAATGTAACTTAACGTTAGCTTGGATATAAGCTTAAGATAAGAGAGAAGAAGATATTATGCAAATTCTAGATATCTCACTTTCCCATGGTATATAAACTGCTCAAAGAAATAAAGTAACTAGTACGTTTCCTTATAATTTATCTCAGTGTTCCAACTGTGATAATATTTTTATTCTTTATAGGTAATTTGCATAATTTCAGTTCCATCTGTATCCATTTTATAATGTGTAACGAATGGTGAAACATGGAGAAATAAAAGTTTTAGAAATGACAAATATCACCAAAACTGATATCCCATATGAAACAATATTTTAAACAGTTTATATGCGTTTATTCAAGAAATGTTTGAAACATTCAGTATCTTGTGTGACCTCCACGGGCTGTGACGCACTCCTGACACCGATTTAGCACACTTCGAATCACTCTGTCGATCTTATCTTGGGGTATGGCAGCCCACTTGTCTACCAGGGCCTGTCGGAGTTCCTGGACATTCTGAGGAGGGTGCTGGTGTTCACTAACACGCCTCGACAACATGTCCCAACAATGTTTAATTGTTCATCTCTATATCGTCGTGTGTTCAGAGCACCCCTTTCGAGTATGAGTAAGTCCGTGCGGCTACCCAAGCACATGCCTGCCCAGACCATTAAAGAACCTCCTCCATAAGCGTCGACTTGCACAATATTACAGGCGGAAAATCGCTCTCATCGGCGTCTCCACACTCTTGCACGTCCATCATAACGAAACACAGTGAACCTGCTCTCGTCTTTCCGCAGCACGGTGGTCCATTGTCGAAGTTCCCAGTCTAAGTGTTGACGAGCAAACTCCACCCTGGCTGCACGGTGCCGTGCTATCAGAATAATCCTCTTGTAGGTCTGGCTCTAAGGCGTCCTTCGTGCAGACGATTGCGAACTGTTTGGGTCAACACATGGGTTCCAGTGAAATGCTGAAGGTCATTTTGCAGTGATCGAGCCGTAGCTAATCTGTTCCGCAGAGCGGTAGTCATGATGTAGTTGCCCTCTGTGGCTGTTGTGCAGCGTTGACGGCCTTGACCTGTTCTCCTGCTATTAGAGTTCGTCTCCTTGTAGCATCACCAAAGTCGATCGATGACGCTTGATGACACACCGACGCGCTATGCCATCCTCCAGCATCTGGACCGCCCTGGCCACCTTGTTCTCTACCAGATGGCGCCTGACTGCTTGGGCACACAAGATGAAGGTACACACTGACAAAACGAGTCGCAAAAGATCCATGTTGGTGTTTGTTTCGAGAATTAATGAGGAATGCATAGGTTGACGTAACAGCCTTATATAGGGTAGCTTCAGTTGTATTCTCCTTGAGTGAAGTGAGTTTCGTTTTGAGTTCTTAAACTTTACCCTCAAGCTTAAAAAATACACTTATAGACGAACGGATATGTTTTTCATACATATATTTAGTTACGATAAAATATACTGAAATATGTATTTGTTCCTTTAATTTTTGGGGGCAGTATATATGTATCATACTTATAAAAATTTGCAACAATCCTAAAGCTAGTTGATCACTTATGCTAAATCCAACTTCACGTGTTAGTTTCTGTGGTTGGATTCTGGACAAGGAAGCTCTATACTGTTGTGTGCAATATTTTACCTTGTGTACCAAGATCTGTTTAATGACTGTCGTACGAAATAGAAATACATTTGGTTTTCATTAGATCTAAGTTTTTAATTATTTAGCAACAGAAAGATGTGAACCGTAAATAAAACTTCGATATTTTTAACAGATTTTCTCTAACCTCAAAAGAGTCAAGACTTGCGTGAAAGGTTTATCTTTGTTCATTATCAGTGAAACGGTAAAGAAAAAAAAAATGTAAACGTAATAAAAGTACCGATTTGATTGTAAATGTAGTTTTTAATATATACACTTTTTTCATAATGAGAACCATGAAATAAAGACCACTCCTTGGAGTGTAATCCGTAGTGGATGTGAGGGGTTTTGAGAAAAAGAAAAATTATGAGAGTTTGAATCGTGAATAACGGTTGCAAACCTGGTATTAGTTTTATTAAATATGAAAATTGATTCAAGTTGAATAATAATTACAACGTCACACATTAATGCCATATGATGATAATGAGTAAAATAAGAACTTGTCATATTAAAACATATTACACGTGTCTCAGTTATTTTTAGAGACACCATAGCTTTCTCCAAGTATGTACATTTTTGTTCGACAGTTATCAATCCACAGCTTTTTATTCCTCACTTACAACGCTAAAATCAGGGCTTCGATTGCCCTAGGTGGACTCAGCAGATAGCCCGATGTGACTTTGCACACACAGATTCATTCCCCACCCTTGATCAGTTGCATGAAAAGTCCATTAAGTACGCCAAGAAAAAGGATTTATAGGAAACCTGCCATTATTAGAAAATGGGTTCTGTCCAACCAAGAAGTTGCTGGGGTGTTGGCTGACTTTGAGAAATTCATGGGTGGAAACGAACGCCCTGTAGTCACCATAAGCAAAACACGGATATGCAAATATTCTTTGCCAAAGATGCTCAAAGCCTTGTTAGCTGTTTTTTAAAAGCTATGGGATTTGTTTCTTGAGGGTATCAAAGAGCTCCTTATATTGGATTGTAAAGATAAAATAGGTAACACTGTATCAGCCCGGCATGACTCGTAATCTGAGGATCGCCGGTTCAAATCTCTAACACCAAAGATACTACTCTTTCAGCCGTGGTGGCTGTGTTCGATCAATTCCACTTTTTGTTGGTAAAAGAGTAGACCAAGAGTTAGCAGTGGGTTGTGATGACCAGCTGCCTTCCCTCGAGTCTTACAGAGCTAAATTAGGGACGGCTAGCACAGATAGCCCTCATGTAACTTTGCGCGAAATTCAAGAACGAACAAACAGACACTGTAGCAAAATCTGTAATATAAACTGTGCAGCTTGGAAGTATGTCTTGTGAGTCTTATGCGTCTGAATGTAACGATAACAATAGATGGAACATCATAGACACCATCACAAAAACAATCTACCTCTATTTCATATCTGTCCCTACATGGCACATTACATGTTATAGTTACGGACAGTGTCCCTGAAAATAAAGAGATGATGATTTTAAACAATTCTTTGCCCATGATAGCCAACTAAAGCCATTATCCTTGTTCTCTCAAGAAATACTTTAGAAGGATTCTTGTCTCGAGGCTCTAAGTATTGACGTTACCAGTCCTTTCTTGCCTCGGCCCGGCATGGCCAAGCGTGTTAATCGTAATCCGAGGGTTGCGGGTTCGAATACCGGTCGCACCAAGCATACTCGCCCTCCCAGCCGTGGGGGCGTTATAATGTGACGGTCAATCCCACTATTCGTTGTAAAAGAGTACCCCAAGAGTTGGCAGTGAGTGGTGATGACTAGCTGCCTTCTCTCTAATCTTACCCTGATAAATTAGGGTCAGCTAGCGCAAATAGCCCTCGTATAACTTTGCGTGGAATTCAAAAACAAACATTTCATATTAGTAACAATATTTTTCTAAAATAATTGTTTTTCGAAATTTATAAAGAATGTTATAATAGTATACATATATATTTTTTTAAAACACAGGTAACATTACTATCTTTACAGAATAAGAACTGGTAGTCTACACTGACTGTGTTTCACGACGCTTCGTACAAAAAAATATTCGGCACACACTACCACCTGAAACCCTATCCGTCTTTCTCGCGTATTTATTAAACAACAAAAACAATTAAATTGGTAAAATCTGGACAGTAAAATTTCTGTTGGAAAAAAAATGAAAAAGGATTAGTGCATCAAACAATTAAAATATTTGAAATATAGAAAGAACTAAAACAGAACGATGAATGAAAGTAATAATAATAATGAACAAACTGAAGGGATATTAACTAAACATTGAGAGGAAAAGTAGGACATCAACTTGAGTTAGATAACTAACATAACCAAGGCAAAAGATAAAATAGAAATTTTAATGTTAAATGATAAAAGAAAGGCCGTATAAGTATTGTATACGGATGTAGCGAGCATCTGGCCCATAAAACAGGTGCACTGATTTCCCACATAAGTAGTAGGATAAGTTTTACAGAATAGCAGGTGGTGTGACTGAATGTGTGTTACAGAGCATCTGATTTCTGTGATTTCAACTAAGTTTTAAAAAAAGCAACACAACCAAAGAGCCTGGGGCTAAAGTTTTTTACAGAGACTATATTATGAATGCGTCTAAAGCCTAAAGTAACAAAACAAAAACCTCATGATGTGTTTTAAACTTTGAAAACAATGAGAAAAGATACCTACTGTAACCTACAGGTCTGTAAGACTCATTTACAAACTTATGTACAATATAAAACGTGTCTTTAAGAAGAAAAGTGGTGTTCTAACACAAGCAAAATTTTGTATTTGAGCAACAAAGTGTCTAGACAAAGCGGGTAATTCAGATTTGTCAAGCTGCTTGGTAAGACTTTAATCCCAACTGTTCAAACTCGCAATATGTAATGATTGTGTATCAAGCATATAAACAAAGATCAAAAGGTTGTTTGTTAAATATGCTTGTATAGTAAATCTTACTTCTAGATGTGATACACGGTTCTCTCACTCAAGTGATTGCGCTAAAGTGTCCGCAAGTGTATTGCTGTTTGTTAAGGTCTGCATTAATGAACAATCGGGAAAGGCCACCATATGACAGAAGAGGTTTCATAACAAAACAGGGAAGAAATTGATGTACCAGTGTGAAGACTGGGTGTGGCTTTGGTACCTGTCTATCAACAGCATGGAAGTAGCTGGACAGGACATCATTCCGTGTCCTGTTGAATGATTCCCCTGGTATACAAAGAACATGAAAAAGTGTCTTATGCATGTCAGTCATCTTTGTCTGTATCCGTACATTATCGACAAAGCTTTATGAATTAGTTCGACCAGCAATCTGAGTAAAAGACTGACATATCACAGGTAGTTGAAAACACTTGATTTATGATATTTTGACACAGAAGTCACAAGAAGCTGAAAGCACTTATTTGGTTAGGTGGGGTGAAACATAAAGGATTAGAAGGTTTAGTGGCAAGTAGTAGTTCTAACAGTTGATCAAATATCTGCCAGTGAGATTCTGATAGATATGACTGGGATTAAACTCAGTCATCGTGTAGCCAAGATGATCATGAAGTTGAAAGGTCAGTGGGTTAAGAAGTGACATTCCTTGCTTTATGAGCGATTAGTATAGGAAGGTAAGGTAATACAAGGCGTATGCACTACATTTTATGATTACCACTTAATTATACGGTTAGGATGGTTTGTTGATTTGAAAATTAATGGGAGCAAAAGAGTTTTTATTCTTTATTATCCAAGTTATCAAGTTTGTTTAGCTGATTTTTTGGGGTAATTGTCTATTTCATGATGCCTAGTAAGTAAAATATTTTGTGTTTGATGGTTCTTACGTGGCATATATTACGGTAACATCGACATCATAAGGTAGCTCGCATAGTGTAAATTGAGATTTATAAAGGAATTTAAACTCTTTTTTGAGATATTAATAATAATATATGTGTTAGAATAATTGCGTTTATGTGTAATTTGCGTGCAAATATGAACATTATATGAAACCATTCATAATGGGTCAATTACACATACTTCATTTGTAACAAATTGAAATATTCATGGGTATGTGAAGTCATCAGTTGAAAACGTAATCCACAAACAGTAGTTTTATATCATAACAAATATAAATTTGATGTACCTAGCGTTTTATTTTATTACAGTAGAATATTTTCAACAATTTACACATCCAAATAACATGCAGTTTCCAAGTATTTATTTAATATTGTTTTAGTAAAAGTTACAGTATAAAATACAATAGAATGTAAATTGTGAATAAGCTAGAACGAGGCCCGGCATGGCCAAGCGCGTAAGGCGCGTGACTCGTAATCCGAGGGTCGCGGGTTCGCGCCCGCGTCCGCCAAACATGCTCGCTCTCCCAGCCGTGGGGGCGTTATAATGTGACGGTCAATCCCACTATTCGTTGGTAAAAGAGTAGCCCAAGAGTTGGCGGTGGGTGGTGATGACTAGCTGCCTTCCCTCTAGTCTTACACTGCCAAATTAGGGACGGCTAGCACAGATAGCCCTCGAGTAGCTTTGTGCGAAATTCAAAAACAAACAAACAAACAAAAACTAGAACGAGGCTGGAAGTAATATCTTGTGACGAAACTTTCAAAAGCTGACACCTTGGTATTACTGAACTAATATCTTGAAGAAAGTAGCAGGATAGAGATGATTAAAGTATTTGTACATTCTAACGTTTAGAAGTATAAGCTGGTGGCTTCGAACTTAACTCGTGTTTAGGAACAGCTTTACACTCCAGACAAGTCTTTTTTTTTCCTTCTTGACCTATTTTCTGTGTCATTACAACCAAATGGTAGAGGTGGAAGGGTAAGTTGTGTTAACTATTGTTATGGTGTGACAACGGGGAGAAGCACAACAATATTAATCAAGCAAAGACTCAATGAGCCTGAGAACTGGAAATTTTAAATGCGTTAGGGATACATTTTGGATTATTAGGACGTGAATACATATAAACTTTATAGAAGTGTTATTTTACCAAGGTAACCTATAAATTACCTTTTTGGAAGATTAGTTCTTACAAAAGTGTAATGGTTAATATAAGTAGGAAGTTATAATTAGCTTTTAACCTAGGCAACTGGCTTACCTTCTAAGTAAACAGTAATAATCTGACCTTATGTTGATTTTTGTTATTTAAGATTTAGTTCTTAGCTATTTTGACTTTATTATCAATAAATTAGTCAGTGGTGAATTTCATTCTGTAGTGTGCTGAAGTCTCCTTTATCAATCGAAGCTTCCATGGAAGGAAGAAGTTATGCCAATTGATACATTCAGGATTTCCTGTCTGGCGAGAAATTGAGCTTTTGCACTGCTCTAAAGACTCCATAAACTGGCGTGATTTGAAATTTTAATAGCCCATGGATAAATATAAAATGCGTGACTTAAAGGTTGAACAACTTCAGCGCTACATGGATCCGTACACAGGATACCAGCAACTGCCAAATGGGGTGGCCATAGAGATAACACCATAGAGTAGCACCTCCATACTGATCGAACCAAGTCTACAAGCATTTCAGATACAGTTACTGACTGCAGCTTTTCTGACAGTAGAGAGGTCAAAATGGACATCGTACCATTGGGAATATTTCCTGAGGTATCTCATCAAAAATTGTTTGATAATGACACCCCCTTCAATTAAACAACTTCATCCTGAGATCAAAAATACCTTCCTGAATAGCCTGACAGGGCTATATGGTTAAGGCGATCGACTCGTACTCTGAAGGTCACGGGTTCAAATCCCCATCAGACCACACATGTTTGCCTTTTCAGCCGTGACAGCGCTATATGTTACGGTCAATCCCACTATTCGTTGGTAAAAGATTAGCCCAAGAGTTGGCCTTCCCTTTAGTCTTACATTGCTGAATTAGGAACGGCTATTGCAGATAACTCTACTATAGCTTTGCGCGAAATTCAAAAACAAACAAATTTTTCTGGAGTTAAGATTGTCTCAAAGGGTAGCTAAATGTAAGCGAGACAGATACAATAGATCTATCAAAGCTGAACCAGCACTAACATCAGTAACAGTAAAGACTGATGGTTTCTACCATCATTACCAGGAGCCACCCACCAGCAAAGGTCTTATCACTCGTACTACCACCAACGATAATAGTAAGATTTTTTGTGATTAATAAAGACGCCTGCACCTTAATGATTATCTAGGTATAACACAAGACTCGATGTAGTTTTGTAGATATGAAATGTGAGACTTCCAATTCTTCATTAGGTGAGCAGCCACTGACCAAGAGGTCATATGAATTACCTCAATGATAGCTGAGGGTCGAACCGCCAACAATCCCGCCCACCACCATTACCACAATCCTGGCAGTGTAGCGTATTCAATTCATGAACTGGCATTATCAGTGAATGTCCACCAAAGATACTTTAGTCTGAGCTATGTAGAAATGAAAAGCATCGTGACATTAACTTCCTATTTAGAAGATATCGACCAGTTTTGTATGGGACTGGCTCAAACGAGGATAAACTTGGCTCAGGTCATGGAAATAATCACGAGAACCACAGAAGTCAGTCAGTAATTTACAACCACCCTAGAGGTTTACTAAAGTGAGGGTTAGCGAGTTTGATTTAAAAACGCATTAGTATCAAGTGAAACTGTATTGATTATCATTGTTAAATGATTTCCTTTGTTTTTTATCATTGAAAACGTTCTTGAGAAGCATCTTATTTCAGTTTTTCTTCTATTGAGCTTCTAAGGTGCCTTTGAAACGAGGAAATGTTATAATTTATTTTTATTTGATATTAAACTTGCTTATTTGGTCATGTATTGTAATTTTTTGTTTTATAAACTACTTGTCTGAAGTATTTTTCTGTGTTAATATTTCTTCATCATTCAAGGTTTTT
This sequence comes from Carcinoscorpius rotundicauda, assembly GCA_011833715.1. Classification (NCBI taxonomy): domain Eukaryota; kingdom Metazoa; phylum Arthropoda; class Merostomata; order Xiphosura; family Limulidae; genus Carcinoscorpius; species Carcinoscorpius rotundicauda. Next base: position 17,656,407 of record CM022399.1, on the reverse strand, counting down.
ATTGTTTTTTTTTAATTCATCGCTGAAAAGTATTATTGTGTATACCATTGTTGACGAATGTCTTTTTTATGATTTTCTTTGTTAAGTGACATTTATCATATATCAGTGTTCTTGATTCTGCATCAAAATTATTTTTCATTTATTCATTTGTCACGATCATAAGTGTAGCATTCATCATTAAAGGTTTCATTTTCTATCCTCTCTTTGATTTTGCTGCACACTGTACAGTTTAGTTAAACGTATTATAATTGAAAGATTCATTTTGTTTGATTTTTGATTTTGTTCGAATTAAATTGTGATGTATTTTAAATATTACAGGAGGCCTGGATTGGCCAGGTGGTTAAAACTCTTGGCTCGTAATCTGAGGGTCGCCGGTTCGATTCCCCGTCGCACCAAAATGCTCGCCCTTTCAGCCGTGGGGGTGTTATACTGTCCGGTAAATCCCACTATTCGTTGGTTAAAGAGTAGCTCAAGAGTTAGCGGTGGTTGTTGATGACTAGCTGCCTTCCCTCTAATCTTACACTGCTAAATTAGGGCGGCTCACCCCCACGGCTGAGAGGGCGAGCATGTTTAGCGCGACGCTCGGCCATGCCAGGCCCGCTTGAAAAGAAGTCTGAAGTAAATAAGGGAGTGAAGTGTTGTTTATAAACATATCATATTTTCTGCATTATAGTTTTAATAGAGTATTATTCTAAACTTATAATTTATTCTGTGGTCAAAAAAATTATTAAGGTGATTTTGTTCCAGCAACTCTTATTTCTTGGTCCTTCTCTGGAGGTAGTGCCTATGGTAAATTGTAATGCTGTATAATAATATAAGCCGTTAGTGCCATTCACTTGTGGTTCAGTTACATCTCGAGGCTGTTGCCTTCTTTAAATTGTAGCAACCACTCATGAGGATGTGACGTCACACCCATTGTACATAAAACTGAATTTAGACACTTTGATAGCTGTTCTAAGCCTAATTAGTTTGAAACGAAGTTGCCTGATCCACTATAAGCAACCATTCGATGTCTGTAAAAGCAAGTGCAAACACTTTGTTTTTGTTTAACATTGGATAATACAGATTATTCAGTTACACATTGTCGTATCTATTCTCATTATTTCATTTTCACAATTCAGTTTTTCAGATATTCATTTTACTTCGTAATAAATATATTTTTCAATCTCCTACTTCAAAGCAAACTTATCCCACTGCTTTAAAGTTACTTGAGTTTTATTTGACTATACTATTACACCACAGTTTAGATTTTTATTTGTACTGCTTTGTTTTGGTTAACTATTGAACTTTAAATTTGTATTTCATTTTACATTATTAATTATATTATTTTATTTGATATTCATTTATTTAATTTTTATTTGTATAGATGATAAGCAATCCAAATTTTTCTAGTCTTACGCATTTTATTTTTATGTCTCTCATATTTTCACAATCTCTTACAATTTTGTATCCATATTAACTTTTAATTATAAACTTATTTTGGAGCCGTATTTAACTAAGAGTTTTGCCTTCCCTCTAGTCTTACACTGCTAAATTAGGGACGGCTAGCACAGATAGCCCTCGAGTAGCTTTGTGCGAAATTCCAAAACAAACAAACAAACAATGCTTGCTGAAAAGTTTTTGCTGATTGTGACAGGTACCTGGTGGGTATGCACAAATATAGTTTTGGTTTTACTTCATCACGTTGGAACTCTGAGAAATAGACAGTTTACCGGCAATGACGTATTTAATTGCATTTATGTTTCTAATACGTAATTAAGTTCAACATAATTAAAAGTGTTTTGCTCCTGAGTTTCGTTTGTATTCAATGTCCGGTGCATCACATCGCACTCTCCAACAGTAGTCAACAAGCATTGACGGATTTCAGTTGCCATGATATCGTTTTCCCATTGTAGCAATGTCCTTGTGAAATCTTTCACTGTTTTCGTCACTGAGTGCACCGAGATTTGCGGGGAAGGGAAGAAGTCCAAGTGTGAGGGAGGAAAAGAATCTTAAGTGACATGTTGCACTTCATTGATTTGTTTACTTTGAGAAGTTTATCTACCAGCTGAATGTAATGTGGGGCTCTGTAATTGCCAGAAAAATTGTCAACAACGTCTTCGAAGGCTTTCCAGGCAATCTTTTCCGGTCCAACTAACAGATCTTCGAACCACTTGTCACTCACAACTCTGATCTGAAGGCCAACAAAAATGCCTTCTTTGATCTAGACCTCAGTTATTCATGGGAACATCTGTCTTAAATAACGGAAACCTTCGCCTTCTTTGTTCATTGCTTTCACGAAATTCTTCATAAGTCCCAATTTTATATGAAGAGGAGGCAAAAAAATCTTTGCCGGGCCGACAAGCGGTCCATGCGCTACATTTTTCTGTCCTGAAACTAACTTTTTATGGAGTGGCCAGCTCTGTCTAGAATAATGAGACTCTTTGGCACGACTGTCCCATTCACAGATGAAACAATAGTACTTTGTATGGCCGACCTGTAGTCCCAGTATCAGAGCAACGACTTTCAGATCTCCATAGATATTCCAGTTGTACTTGCTGTACTGTATGTGCTTCAGCAACATTTCCATGTTCTCGTAGGTTTCTTTCGTATGTGCTGTAAAGCCAACAGGTATTGAAGGGTGAATGTTGTCATTGTGTAACAGAACAATTTGGAGGCTTAACATTGGTGAATCAGTATAGAGACGCCACTCTTGCGGATTATGGTCACAACCCAAAGCAGAGAACAATTCTTCGATGTCAACACAGAAACAGTGACTGTCAACTTGCGCAAAATATTTGGTTATATCATCTTGGCAGCTTCGAAAAAAAGAAATTTTCGTATCTTGTAACAGCAAACACCATTCCTGCAGTCTCGAATCCAGCAATTCGGCTTTTGCTTTTGGCAGACCCAAATCTCTGACCTGATCGTTTAATTCTGAGATGTTATAAAATGTCGATCGTCTGAAGAGCACGATTCAAAAATCCGGATCAGTGTCACTACCAGTTCCCTGCATTGCAGTTTCTTCATCTGGTTTGTCTAAGGTCCATTCCTCTGGTGGTTTCGGCATTGGAAGACTGTCGTCATGTGGCAGAGGTCTCATTGATGAAGGCAGATTAGGGTATTCAATTGACTTCTTGTTTTTGGCAGAGAAACCAGACACATAAGTCAAACAGAAGTAACAGTCCATCACATGGTCTTTCTGTTTTTGCAATATTATCGGAACAGCGAAACGGCATTGTCTTTTGAGTGGCTCTGAGCCATGCTCCGACAGACAGCACATGTCGTACAACAAATGTGAGGCGCCCATTCCTGGTCTTGATTACCAGTTTTACAGCCGAAGTACAGATGATGTGCTTTCTTCACAAGAGCAGTCATTGAGCATCTCTGATGAACAAGCGTATACTCGTCACAGATATAGCAGAATGTATCGCGGCTGTTATGACATTGACGAGACATATTGACCGACACCAATCGTCCTGTAAAACGTCTATAATATCTAATTTACTTGTTACAGTGCTACTGAGGCAATGCTATATTCTGAAACAATACGTACACACTATAAGGTCTATATTAATCCAATGAGCAGCATCTGTGTATGCAAGCCACTTTTATAGCCTGCTGAGACAGTGTCAAGCTGGCTCCAGCCTACCCAGGCATACCAGGGCTGCATATTTCCACAAAACAGCTTTCAACCTGGCCTGATTTCATGCCTGGACATGCCCAGACTGCATAAAACATTGTTTGATGAAACTGTACATTATGGACAAATTTGGATGTGATTTTCATGATCAGCAGCCAAAAATCTATAAAGAACACCCAACAGTGTTCAAAAAGCAAAAACTTTGTTGTGCAGTGTAAGCGGCTTACATTTTTTGTGATATGAGGAAATCGTGACATTGCAAATATCACATATGCTTAGTTCTTTTAGTGCACTACAATGCATGTCTCATACCATTCATTTGGACCTGCTTCGCTTGTTTCACTCTGCATTAGGGTCGTATGGTTCGGTTGAGCGCATTTTCTACTGTTTTCCATGCAGTTCACTTGGGTGTGTATCCAGTTTGCGTTAGGACCTCAATTTCGCTGTATTGCACTGTAAGTTTTAATGTGGTGTTAAATGTAACTTAACGTTAGCTTGGATATAAGCTTAAGATAAGAGAGAAGAAGATATTATGCAAATTCTAGATATCTCACTTTCCCATGGTATATAAACTGCTCAAAGAAATAAAGTAACTAGTACGTTTCCTTATAATTTATCTCAGTGTTCCAACTGTGATAATATTTTTATTCTTTATAGGTAATTTGCATAATTTCAGTTCCATCTGTATCCATTTTATAATGTGTAACGAATGGTGAAACATGGAGAAATAAAATTTTTAGAAATGACAAATATCACCAAAACTGATATCCCATATGAAACAATATTTTAAACAGTTTATATGCGTTTATTCAAGAAATGTTTGAAACATTCAGTATCTTGTGTGACCTCCACGGGCTGTGACGCACTCCTGACACCGATTTAGCACACTTCGAATCACTCTGTCGATGTTATCTTGGGGTATGGCAGCCCACTTGTCTACCAGGGCCTGTCGGAGTTCCTGGACATTCTGAGGAGGGTGCTGGTGTTCACTAACACGCCTCGACAACATGTCCCAACAATGTTTAATTGTTCATCTCTATATCGTCGTGTGTTCAGAGCACCCCTTTCGAGTATGAGTAAGTCCGTGCGGCTACCCAAGCACATGCCTGCCCAGACCATTAAAGAACCTCCTCCATAAGCGTCGACTTGCACAATATTACAGGCGGAAAATCGCTCTCATCGGCGTCTCCACACTCTTGCACGTCCATCATAACGAAACACAGTGAACCTGCTCTCGTCTTTCCGCAGCACGGTGGTCCATTGTCGAAGTTCCCAGTCTAAGTGTTGACGAGCAAACTCCACCATGGCTGCACGGTGCCGTGCTATCAGAATAATCCTCTTGTAGGTCTGGCTCTAAGGCGTCCTTCGTGCAGACGATTGCGAACTGTTTGGGTCAACACATGGGTTCCAGTGAAATGCTGAAGGTCATTTTGCTAATCTGTTCCGCAGAGCGGTAGTCATGATGTAGTTGCCCTCTGTGGCTGTTGTGCAGCGTTGACGGCCTTGACCTGTTCTCCTGCTATTAGAGTTCGTCTCCTGGTAGCATCACCAAAGTCGATCGATGACGCTTGATGACACACCGACGCGCTATGCCATCCTCCAGCATCTGGACCGCCCTGGCCACCTTGTTCTCTACCAGATGGCGCCTGACTGCTTGGGCACACAAGATGAAGGTACACACTGACAAAACGAGTCGCAAAAGATCCATGTTGGTGTTTGTTTCGAGAATTAATGAGGAATGCATAGGTTGACGTAACAGCCTTATATAGGGTAGCTTCAGTTGTATTCTCCTTGAGTGAAGTGAGTTTCGTTTTGAGTTCTTAAACTTTACCCTCAAGCTTAAAAAATACACTTATAGACGAACGGATATGTTTTTCATACATATATTTAGTTACGACAAAATATACTGAAATATGTATTTGTTCCTTTAATTTTTGGGGGCAGTATATATGTATCATACTTATAAAAATTTGCAACAATCCTAAAGCTAGTTGATCACTTATGCTAAATCCAACTTCACGTGTTAGTTTCTGTGGTTGGATTCTGGACAAGGAAGCTCTATACTGTTGTGTGCAATATTTTACCTTGTGTACCAAGATCTGTTTAATGACTGTCGTACGAAATAGAAATACATTTGGTTTTCATTAGATCTAAGTTTTTAATTATTTAGCAACAGAAAGATGTGAACCGTAAATAAAACTTCGATATTTTTAACAGATTTTCTCTAACCTCAAAAGAGTCAAGACTTGCGTGAAAGGTTTATCTTTGTTCATTATCAGTGAAACGGTAAAGAAAAAAAAAATTTAAATGTAATAAAAGTACCGATTTGATTGTAAATGTAGTTTTTAATATATACACTTTTTTCATAATGAGAACCATGAAATAAAGACCACTCCTTGGAGTGTAATCCGTAGTGGATGTGAGGGGTTTTGAGAAAAAGAAAAAATTATGAGAGTTTGAATCGTGAATAACGGTTGCAAACCTGGTATTAGTTTTATTAAATACTAAAATATGAAAATTGATTCAAGTTGAATAATAATTACAACGTCACACATTAATGCCATATGATGATAATGAGTAAAATAAGAACTTGTCATATTAAAACATATTACACGTGTCTCAGTTATTTTTAGAGACACTATAGCTTTCTCCAAGTATGTACATTTTTGTTCGACAGTTATCAATCCACAGCTTTTTATTCCTCACTTACAACGCTAAAATCAGGGCTTCGATTGCCCTAGGTGGACTCAGCAGATAGCCCGATGTGACTTTGCACACACAGATTCATTCCCCACCCTTGATCAGTTGCATGAAAAGTCCATTAAGTACGCCAAGAAAAAGGATTTATAGGAAACCTGCCATTATTAGAAAATGGGTTCTGTCCAACCAAGAAGTTGCTGGGGTGTTGGCTGACTTTGAGAAATTCATGGGTGGAAACGAACGCCCTGTAGTCACCATAAGCAAAACACGGATATGCAAATATTCTTTGCCGAAGATGCTCAAAGCCTTGTTAGCTGTTTTTTAAAAGCTATGGGATTTGTTTCTTGAGGGTATCAAAGAGCTCCTTATATTGGATTGTAAAGATAAAATAGGTAACACTGTATCAGCCCGGCATGACTCGTAATCTGAGGATCGCGGGTTCAAATCTCTAACACCAAAGATACTACTCTTTCAGCCGTGGTGGCTGTGTTCGATCAATTCCACTTTTTGTTGGTAAAAGAGTAGACCAAGAGTTAGCAGTGGGTTGTGATGACCAGCTGCCTTCCCTCGAGTCTTACAGAGCTAAATTAGGGACGGCTAGCACAGATAGCCCTCATGTAACTTTGCGCGAAATTCAAGAACGAACAAACAGACACTGTAGCAAAATCTGTAATATAAACTGTGCAGCTTGGAAGTATGTCTTGTGAGTCTTATGCGTCTGAATGTAACGATAACAATAGATGGAACATCATAGACACCATCACAAAAACAATCTACCTCTATTTCATATCTGTCCCTACATGGCACATTACATGTTATAGTTACGGACAGTGTCCCTGAAAATAAAGAGATGATGATTTTAAACAATTCTTTGCCCATGATAGCCAACTAAAGCCATTATCCTTGTTCTCTCAAGAAATACTTTAGAAGGATTCTTGTCTCGAGGCTCTAAGTATTGACGTTACCAGTCCTTTCTTGCCTCGGCCCGGCATGGCCAAGCGTGTTAATCGTAATCCGAGGGTTGCGGGTTCGAATACCGGTCGCACCAAGCATACTCGCCCTCCCAGCCGTGGGGGCGTTATAATGTGACGGTCAATCCCACTATTCGTTGTAAAAGAGTACCCCAAGAGTTGGCAGTGAGTGGTGATGACGAGCTGCCTTCTCTCTAATCTTACCCTGATAAATTAGGGACAGCTAGCGCAAATAGCCCTCGTATAACTTTGCGTGGAATTTAAAAACAAACATTTCATATTAGTAACAATATTTTTATAAAATAATTGTTCTTCGAAATTTATAAAGAATGTTGTAACAGTATACATATATATTTTTTTAAAACACAGGTAACATTACTATCTTTACAGAATAAGAACTGGTAGTCTACACTGACTGTCTTTCACGACGCTTCGTACAAAAAAATATTCGGTACACACTACCACCTGAAACCTTATCCGTCTTTCTCGCGTATTTATTAAACAACAAAAACAATTAAATTGGTAAAAGCTGGACAGTAAAATTTCTGTTGGAAAAAAAAATGAAAAAGGATTAGTGCATCAAACAATTAAAATATTTGAAATATAGAAAGAACTAAAACAGAACGATGAATGAAAGTAATAATAATAATGAACAAACTGAAGGGATATTAACTAAACATTGAGAGGAAAAGTAGGACATCAACTTGAGTTAGATAACTAACATCACCAAGGCAAAAGATAAAATAGAAATTTTAATGTTAAATGATAAAAGAAAGGCCGTATAAGTATTGTATACGGATGTAGCGAGCATCTGGCCCATAAAACAGGTGCACTGATTTCCCACATAAGTAGTAGGATAAGTTTTACAGAATAGCAGGTGGTGTGACTGAATGTGTGTTACAGAGCATCTGATTTCTGTGATTTCAACTAAGTTTTAAAAAAAGCAACACAACCAAAGAGCCTGGGGCTAAAGTTTTTTACAGAGACTATATTATGAATGCGTCTAAAGCCTAAAGTAACAAAACAAAAACCTCATGATGTGTTTTAAACTTTGAAAACAATGAGAAAAGATACCTACTGTAACCTACAGGTCTGTAAGACTCATTTGCAAACTTATGTACAATATAAGACGTGTCTTTAAGAAGAAAAGTGGTGTTCTAACACAAGCAAAATTTTGTATTTGGGCAACAAAGTGTCCAGACAAAGCGGGTAATTCAGATTTGTCAAGCTGCTTGGTAAGACTTTAATCCCAACTGTTCAAACTCGCAATATGTAATGATTGTGTATCAAGCATATAAACAAAGATCAAAAGGTTGTTTGTTAAATATGCTTGTATAGTAAATCTTACTTCTAGATGTGATACACGGTTCTCTCACTCAAGTGATTGCGCTAAAGTGTCCGCCAGTGTATTGCTGTTTGTTAAGGTCTGCATTAATGAACAATCGGGAAAGGCCACCATATGACAGAAGAGGTTTCATAACAAAACAGGGAAGAAATTGATGTACCAGTGTGAAGACTGGGTGTGGCTTTGGTACCTGTCTATCAACAGCATGGAAGTAGCTGGACAGGACATCATTCCGTGTCCTGTTGAATGATTCCCCTGGTATACAAAGAACATGAAAAAGTGTCTTATGCATGTCAGTCATCTTTGTCTGTATCCGTACATTATCGACAAAGCTTTATGAATTAGTTCGACCAGCAATCTGAGTAAAAGACTGACATATCACAGGTAGTTGAAAACACTTGATTTATGATATTTTGACACAGAAGTCACAAGAAGCTGAAAGCACTTATTTGGTTAGGTGGGGTGAAACATAAAGGATTAGAAGGTTTAGTGGCAAGTAGTAGTTCTAACAGTTGATCAAATATCTGCCAGTGAGATTCTGATAGATATGACTGGGATTAAACTCAGTCATCGTGTAGCCAAGATGATCATGAAGTTGAAAGGTCAGTGGGTTAAGAAGTGACATTCCTTGCTTTATGAGCGATTAGTATAGGAAGGTAAGGTAATACAAGGCGTATGCACTACATTGTATGATTACCACTTAATTATACGGTTAGGATGGTTTGTTGATTTGAAAATTAATGGGAGCAAAAGAGTTTTTATTCTTTATTATCCAAGTTATCAAGTTTGTTTAGCTGATTTTTTGGGGTAATTGTCTATTTCATGATGCCTAGTAAGTAAAATATTTTGTGTTTGATGGTTCTTACGTGGCATATATTACGGTAACATCGACATCATAAGGTAGCTCGCATAGTGTAAATTGAGATTTATAAAGGAATTTAAACTCTTTTTTGAGATATTAACAGTAATATATGTGTTAGAATAATTGCGTTTATGTGTAATTTGCGTGCAAATATGAACATTATATGAAACCATTCATAATGGGTCAATTACACATACTTCATTTGTAACAAATTGAAATATTCATGGGTATGTGAAGTCATCAGTTGAAAACGTAATCCACAAACAGTAGTTTTATATCATAACAAATATAAATTTGATGTACCTAGCGTTTTATTTTATTACAGTAGAATATTTTCAACAATTTACACATCCAAATAACATGCAGTTTCCAAGTATTTATTTAATATTGTTTTAGTAAAAGTTACAGTATAAAATACAATAGAATGTAAATTGTGAATAAGCTAGAACGAGGCCCGGCATGGCCAAGCGCGTAAGGCGCGTGACTCGTAATCCGAGGGTCGCGGGTTCGCGCCCGCGTCCGCCAAACATGCTCGCTCTCCCAGCCGTGGGGGCGTTATAATGTGACGGTCAATCCCACTATTCGTTGGTAAAAGAGTAGCCCAAGAGTTGGCGGTGGGTGGTGATGACTAGCTGCCTTCCCTCTAGTCTTACACTGCCAAATTAGGGACGGCTAGCACAGATAGCCCTCGAGTAGCTTTGTGCGAAATTCAAAAACAAACAAACAAACAAAAACTAGAACGAGGCTGGAAGTAATATCTTGTGACGAAACTTTCAAAAGCTGACACCTTGGTATTACTGAACTAATATCTTGAAGAAAGTAGCAGGATAGAGATGATTAAAGTATTTGTACATTCTAACGTTTAGAAGTATAAGCTGGTGGCTTCGAACTTAACTCGTGTTTAGGAACAGCTTTACACTCCAGACAAGTCTTTTTTTTTCCTTCTTGACCTATTTTCTGTGTCATTACAACCAAATGGTAGAGGTGGAAGGGTAAGTTGTGTTAACTATTGTTATGGTGTGACAACGGGGAGAAGCACAACAATATTAATCAAGCAAAGACTCAATGAGCCTGAGAACTGGAAATTTTAAATGCGTTAGGGATACATTTTGGATTATTAGGACGTGAATACATATAAACTTTATAGAAGTGTTATTTTACCAAGGTAACCTATAAATTACCTTTTTGGAAGATTAGTTCTTACAAAAGTGTAATGGTTAATATAAGTAGGAAGTTATAATTAGCTTTTAACCTAGGCAACTGGCTTACCTTCTAAGTAAACAGTAATAATCTGACCTTATGTTGATTTTTGTTATTTAAGATTTAGTTCTTAGCTATTTTGACTTTATTATCAATAAATTAGTCAGTGGTGAATTTCATTCTGTAGTGTGCTGAAGTCTCCTTTATCAATCGAAGCTTCCATGGAAGGAAGAAGTTATGCCAATTGATACATTCAGGATTTCCTGTCTGGCGAGAAATTGAGCTTTTGCACTGCTCTAAAGACTCCATAAACTGGCGTGATTTGAAATTTTAATAGCCCATGGATAAATATAAAATGCGTGACTTAAAGGTTGAACAACTTCAGCGCTACATGGATCCGTACACAGGATACCAGCAACTGCCAAATGGGGTGGCCATAGAGATAACACCATAGAGTAGCACCTCCATACTGATCGAACCAAGTCTACAAGCATTTCAGATACAGTTACTGACTGCAGCTTTTCTGACAGTAGAGAGGTCAAAATGGACATCGTACCATTGGGAATATTTCCTGAGGTATCTCATCAAAAATTGTTTGATAATGACACCCCCTTCAATTAAACAACTTCATCCTGAGATCAAAAATACCTTCCTGAATAGCCTGACAGGGCTATATGGTTAAGGCGATCGACTCGTACTCTGAAGGTCACGGGTTCAAATCCCCATCAGACCACACATGTTTGCCTTTTCAGCCGTGACAGCGCTATATGTTACGGTCAATCCCACTATTCGTTGGTAAAAGATTAGCCCAAGAGTTGGCCTTCCCTTTAGTCTTACATTGCTGAATTAGGAACGGCTATTGCAGATAACTCTACTATAGCTTTGCGCGAAATTCAAAAACAAACAAATTTTTCTGGAGTTAAGATTGTCTCAAAGGGTAGCTAAATGTAAGCGAGACAGATACAATAGATCTATCAAAGCTGAACCAGCACTAACATCAGTAACAGTAAAGACTGATGGTTTCTACCATCATTACCAGGAGCCACCCACCAGCAAAGGTCTTATCACTCGTACTACCACCAACGATAATAGTAAGATTTTTTGTGATTAATAAAGACGCCTGCACCTTAATGATTATCTAGGTATAACACAAGACTCGATGTAGTTTTGTAGATATGAAATGTGAGACTTCCAATTCTTCATTAGGTAAGCAGCCACTGACCAAGAGGTCATATGAATTACCTCAATGATAGCTGAGGGTCGAACCGCCAACAATCCCGCCCACCACCATTACCACAATCCTGGCAGTGTAGCGTATTCAATTCATGAACTGGCATTATCAGTGAATGTCCACCAAAGATACTGTAGTCTGAGCTATGTAGAAATGAAAAGCATCGTGACATTAACTTCCTATTTAGAAGATATCGACCAGTTTTGTATGGGACTGGCTCAAACGAGGATAAACTTGGCTCAGGTCATGGAAATAATCACGAGAACCACAGAAGTCAGTCAGTAATTTACAACAACCCTAGAGGATTTACTAAAGTGAGGGTTAGCGAGTTTGATTTAAAAACGCATTATTATCAAGTGAAACTGTATTGATTATCATTGTTAAATGATTTCCTTTGTTTTTTATCATTGAAAACGTTCTTGAGAAGCATCTTATTTCAGTTTTTCTTCTATTGAGCTTCTAAGGTGCCTTTGAAACGAGGAAATGTTATAATTTATTTTTATTTGATATTAAACTTGCTTATTTGGTCATGTATTGTAATTTTTTGTTTTATAAACTATTTGTCTGAAGTATTTTTCTGTGTTAATATTTCTTCATCATTCAAGGTTTTTATTGTTTTTTTTTAATTCATCGCTGAAAAGTATTATTGTGTATACCATTGTTGACGAATGTCTTTTTTATGATTTTCTTTGTTAAGTGACATTTATCATATATCAGTGTTCTTGATTCTGCATCAAAATTATTTTTCATTTATTCATTTGTCACGATCATAAGTGTAGCATTCATCATTAAAGGTTTCATTTTCTATCCTCTCTTTGATTTTGCTGCACACTGTACAGTTTAGTTAAACGTATTATAATTGAAAGATTCATTTTGTTTGATTTTTGATTTTGTTCGAATTAAATTGTGATGTATTTTAAATATTACAGGAGGCCTGGATTGGCCAGGTGGTTAAAACTCTTGGCTCGTAATCTGAGGGTCGCCGGTTCGATTCCCCGTCGCACCAAAATGCTCGCCCTTTCAGCCGTGGGGGTGTTATACTGTCCGGTAAATCCCACTATTCGTTGGTTAAAGAGTAGCTCAAGAGTTAGCGGTGGTTGTTGATGACTAGCTGCCTTCCCTCTAATCTTACACTGCTAAATTAGGGCGGCTCACCCCCACGGCTGAGAGGGCGAGCATGTTTAGCGCGACGCTCGGCCATGCCAGGCCCGCTTGAAAAGAAGTCTGAAGTAAATAAGGGAGTGAAGTGTTGTTTATAAACATATCATATTTTCTGCATTATAGTTTTAATAGAGTATTATTCTAAACTTATAATTTATTCTGTGGTCAAAAAAATTATTAAGGTGATTTTGTTCCAGCAACTCTTATTTCTTGGTCCTTCTCTGGAGGTAGTGCCTATGGTAAATTGTAATGCTGTATAATAATATAAGCCGTTAGTGCCATTCACTTGTGGTTCAGTTACATCTCGAGGCTGTTGCCTTCTTTAAATTGTAGCAACCACTCATGAGGATGTGACGTCACACCCATTGTACATAAAACTGAATTTAGACACTTTGATAGCTGTTCTAAGCCTAATTAGTTTGAAACGAAGTTGCCTGATCCACTATAAGCAACCATTCGATGTCTGTAAAAGCAAGTGCAAACACTTTGTTTTTGTTTAACATTGGATAATACAGATTATTCAGTTACACATTGTCGTATCTATTCTCATTATTTCATTTTCACAATTCAGTTTTTCAGATATTCATTTTACTTCGTAATAAATATATTTTTCAATCTCCTACTTCAAAGCAAACTTATCCCACTGCTTTAAAGTTACTTGAGTTTTATTTGACTATACTATTACACCACAGTTTAGATTTTTATTTGTACTGCTTTGTTTTGGTTAACTATTGAACTTTAAATTTGTATTTCATTTTACATTATTAATTATATTATTTTATTTGATATTCATTTATTTAATTTTTATTTGTATAGATGATAAGCAATCCAAATTTTTCTAGTCTTACGCATTTTATTTTTATGTCTCTCATATTTTCACAATCTCTTACAATTTTGTATCCATATTAACTTTTAATTATAAACTTATTTTGGAGCCGTATTTAACTAAGAGTTTTGCCTTCCCTCTAGTCTTACACTGCTAAATTAGGGACGGCTAGCACAGATAGCCCTCGAGTAGCTTTGTGCGAAATTCCAAAACAAACAAACAAACAATGCTTGCTGAAAAGTTTTTGCTGATTGTGACAGGTACCTGGTGGGTATGCACAAATATAGTTTTGGTTTTACTTCATCACGTTGGAACTCTGAGAAATAGACAGTTTACCGGCAATGACGTATTTAATTGCATTTATGTTTCTAATACGTAATTAAGTTCAACATAATTAAAAGTGTTTTGCTCCTGAGTTTCGTTTGTATTCAATGTCCGGTGCATCACATCGCACTCTCCAACAGTAGTCAACAAGCATTGACGGATTTCAGTTGCCCTGATATCGTTTTCCCATTGTAGCAATGTCCTTGTGAAATCTTTCACTGTTTTCGTCACTGAGTGCACCGAGATTTGCGGGGAAGGGAAGAAGTCCAAGTGTGAGGGAGGAAAAGAATCTTAAGTGACATGTTGCACTTCATTGATTTGTTTACTTTGAGAAGTTTATCTACCAGCTGAATGTAATGTGGGGCTCTGTAATTGCCAGAAAAATTGTCAACAACGTCTTCGAAGGCTTTCCAGGCAATCTTTTCCGGTCCAACTAACAGATCTTCGAACCACTTGTCACTCACAACTCTGATCTGAAGGCCAACAAAAATGCCTTCTTTGATCTAGACCTCAGTTATTCATGGGAACATCTGTCTTAAATAACGGAAACCTTCGCCTTCTTTGTTCATTGCTTTCACGAAATTCTTCATAAGTCCCAATTTTATATGAAGAGGAGGCAAAAAAATCTTTGCCGGGCCGACAAGCGGTCCATGCGCTACATTTTTCTGTCCTGAAACTAACTTTTTATGGAGTGGCCAGCTCTGTCTAGAATAATGAGACTCTTTGGCACGACTGTCCCATTCACAGATGAAACAATAGTACTTTGTATGGCCGACCTGCAGTCCCAGTATCAGAGCAACGACTTTCAGATCTCCATAGATATTCCAGTTGTACTTGCTGTACTGTATGTGCTTCAGCAACATTTCCATGTTCTCGTAGGTTTCTTTCGTATGTGCTGTAAAGCCAACAGGTATTGAAGGGTGAATGTTGTCATTGTGTAACAGAACAATTTGGAGGCTTAACATTGGTGAATCAGTATAGAGACGCCACTCTTGCGGATTATGGTCACAACCCAAAGCAGAGAACAATTCTTCGATGTTAACACAGAAACAGTGACTGTCAACTTGCGCAAAATATTTGGTTATATCATCTTGGCAGCTTCGAAAAAAAGAAATTTTCGTATCTTGTAACAGCAAACACCATTCCTGCAGTCTCGAATCCAGCAATTCGGCTTTTGCTTTTGGCAGACCCAAATCTCTGACCTGATCGTTTAATTCTGAGATGTTATAAAATGTCGATCGTCTGAAGAGCACGATTCAAAAATCCGGATCAGTGTCACTACCAGTTCCCTGCATTGCAGTTTCTTCATCTGGTTTGTCTAAGGTCCATTCCTCTGGTGGTTTCGGCATTGGAAGACTGTCGTCATGTGGCAGAGGTCTCATTGATGAAGGCAGATTAGGGTATTCAATTGACTTCTTGTTTTTGGCAGAGAAACCAGACACATAAGTCAAACAGAAGTAACAGTCCATCACATGGTCTTTCTGTTTTTGCAATATTATCGGAACAGCGAAACGGCATTGTCTTTTGAGTGGCTCTGAGCCATGCTCCGACAGACAGCACATGTCGTACAACAAATGTGAGGCGCCCATTCCTGGTCTTGATTACCAGTTTTACAGCCGAAGTACAGATGATGTGCTTTCTTCACAAGAGCAGTCATTGAGCATCTCTGATGAACAAGCGTATACTCGTCACAGATATAGCAGAATGTATCGCGGCTGTTATGACATTGACGAGACATATTGACCGACACCAATCGTCCTGTAAAACGTCTATAATATCTAATTTACTTGTTACAGTGCTACTGAGGCAATGCTATATTCTGAAACAATACGTACACACTATAAGGTCTATATTAATCCAATGAGCAGCATCTGTGTATGCAAGCCACTTTTATAGCCTGCTGAGACAGTGTCAAGCTAGCTCCAGTCTACCCAGGCATACCAGGGCTGCATATTTCCACAGAACAGCTTTCAACCTGGCCTGATTTCATGCCTGGACATGCCCAGACTGCATAAAACATTGTTCTTAGGTCTCTTACAGAAGCGAAAATTTTTGAACACAAATATAAGAAAAACATGACAAAACTGAAAATTTTGATGAAACTGTACATTATGGACAAATTTGGATGTGATTTTCGTGATCAGCAGCCAAAAATCTATAAAGAACACCCAACAGTGTTCAAAAAGCAAAAACTTTGTTGTGCAGTGTAAGCGGCTTACATTTTTTGTGATATGAGGAAATCGTGACATTGCAAATATCACATATGCTTAGTTCTTTTAGTGCACTACATTGCATGTCTCATACCATTCATTTGGACCTGCTTCGCTTGTTTCACTCTGCATTAGGGTCGTATGGTTCGGTTGAGCGCATTTTCTACTGTTTTCCATGCAGTTCACTTGGGTGTGTATCCAGTTTGCGTTAGGACCTCAATTTCGCTGTATTGCACTGTAAGTTTTAATGTGGTGTTAAATGTAACTTAACGTTAGCTTGGATATAAGCTTAAGATAAGAGAGAAGAAGATATTATGCAAATTCTAGATATCTCACTTTCCCATGGTATATAAACTGCTCAAAGAAATAAAGTAACAAGTACGTTTCCTTATAATTTATCTCAGTGTTCCAACTGTGATAATATTTTTATTCTTTATAGGTAATTTGCATAATTTCAGTTCCATCTGTATCCATTTTATAATGTGTAACGAATGGTGAAACATGGAGAAATAAAATTTTTAGAAATGACAAATATCACCAAAACTGATATCCCATATGAAACAATATTTTAAACAGTTTATATGCGTTTATTCAAGAAATGTTTGAAACATTCAGTATCTTGTGTGACCTCCACGGTCTGTGACGCACTCCTGACACCGATTTAGCACACTTCGAATCACTCTGTCGATGTTATCTTGGGGTATGGCAGCCCACTTGTCTACCAGGGCCTGTCGGAGTTCCTGGACATTCTGAGGAGGGTGCTGGTGTTCACTAACACGCCTCGACAACATGTCCCAACAATGTTTAATTGTTCATCTCTATATCGTCGTGTGTTCAGAGCACCCCTTTCGAGTATGAGTAAGTCCGTGCGGCTACCCAAGCACATGCCTGCCCAGACCATTAAAGAACCTCCTCCATAAGCGTCGACTTGCACAATATTACAGGCGGAAAATCGCTCTCATCGGCGTCTCCACACTCTTGCACGTCCATCATAACGAAACACAGTGAACCTGCTCTCGTCTTTCCGCAGCACGGTGGTCCATTGTCGAAGTTCCCAGTCTAAGTGTTGACGAGCAAACTCCACCCTGGCTGCACGGTGCCGTGCTATCAGAATAATCCTCTTGTAGGTCTGGCTCTAAGGCGTCCTTCGTGCAGACGATTGCGAACTGTTTGGGTCAACACATGGGTTCCAGTGAAATGCTGAAGGTCATTTTGCTAATCTGTTCCGCAGAGCGGTAGTCATGATGTAGTTGCCCTCTGTGGCTGTTGTGCAGCGTTGACGGCCTTGACCTGTTCTCCTGCTATTAGAGTTCGTCTCCTGGTAGCATCACCAAAGTCGATCGATGACGCTTGATGACACACCGACGCGCTATGCCATCCTCCAGCATCTGGACCGCCCTGGCCACCTTGTTCTCTACCAGATGGCGCCTGACTGCTTGGGCACACAAGATGAAGGTACACACTGACAAAACGAGTCGCAAAAGATCCATGTTGGTGTTTGTTTCGAGAATTAATGAGGAATGCATAGGTTGACGTAACAGCCTTATATAGGGTAGCTTCAGTTGTATTCTCCTTGAGTGAAGTGAGTTTCGTTTTGAGTTCTTAAACTTTACCCTCAAGCTTAAAAAATACACTTATAGACGAACGGATATGTTTTTCATACATATATTTAGTTACGACAAAATATACTGAAATATGTATTTGTTCCTTTAATTTTTGGGGGCAGTATATATGTATCATACTTATAAAAATTTGCAACAATCCTAAAGCTAGTTGATCACTTATGCTAAATCCAACTTCACGTGTTAGTTTCTGTGGTTGGATTCTGGACAAGGAAGCTCTATACTGTTGTGTGCAATATTTTACCTTGTGTACCAAGATCTGTTTAATGACTGTCGTACGAAATAGAAATACATTTGGTTTTCATTAGATCTAAGTTTTTAATTATTTAGCAACAGAAAGATGTGAACCGTAAATAAAACTTCGATATTTTTAACAGATTTTCTCTAACCTCAAAAGAGTCAAGACTTGCGTGAAAGGTTTATCTTTGTTCATTATCAGTGAAACGGTAAAGAAAAAAAAAATTTAAATGTAATAAAAGTACCGATTTGATTGTAAATGTAGTTTTTAATATATACACTTTTTTCATAATGAGAACCATGAAATAAAGACCACTCCTTGGAGTGTAATCCGTAGTGGATGTGAGGGGTTTTGAGAAAAAGAAAAAATTATGAGAGTTTGAATCGTGAATAACGGTTGCAAACCTGGTATTAGTTTTATTAAATACTAAAATATGAAAATTGATTCAAGTTGAATAATAATTACAACGTCACACATTAATGCCATATGATGATAATGAGTAAAATAAGAACTTGTCATATTAAAACATATTACACGTGTCTCAGTTATTTTTAGAGACACTATAGCTTTCTCCAAGTATGTACATTTTTGTTCGACAGTTATCAATCCACAGCTTTTTATTCCTCACTTACAACGCTAAAATCAGGGCTTCGATTGCCCTAGGTGGACTCAGCAGATAGCCCGATGTGACTTTGCACACACAGATTCATTCCCCACCCTTGATCAGTTGCATGAAAAGTCCATTAAGTACGCCAAGAAAAAGGATTTATAGGAAACCTGCCATTATTAGAAAATGGGTTCTGTCCAACCAAGAAGTTGCTGGGGTGTTGGCTGACTTTGAGAAATTCATGGGTGGAAACGAACGCCCTGTAGTCACCATAAGCAAAACACGGATATGCAAATATTCTTTGCCGAAGATGCTCAAAGCCTTGTTAGCTGTTTTTTAAAAGCTATGGGATTTGTTTCTTGAGGGTATCAAAGAGCTCCTTATATTGGATTGTAAAGATAAAATAGGTAACACTGTATCAGCCCGGCATGACTCGTAATCTGAGGATCGCGGGTTCAAATCTCTAACACCAAAGATACTACTCTTTCAGCCGTGGTGGCTGTGTTCGATCAATTCCACTTTTTGTTGGTAAAAGAGTAGACCAAGAGTTAGCAGTGGGTTGTGATGACCAGCTGCCTTCCCTCGAGTCTTACAGAGCTAAATTAGGGACGGCTAGCACAGATAGCCCTCATGTAACTTTGCGCGAAATTCAAGAACGAACAAACAGACACTGTAGCAAAATCTGTAATATAAACTGTGCAGCTTGGAAGTATGTCTTGTGAGTCTTATGCGTCTGAATGTAACGATAACAATAGATGGAACATCATAGACACCATCACAAAAACAATCTACCTCTATTTCATATCTGTCCCTACATGGCACATTACATGTTATAGTTACGGACAGTGTCCCTGAAAATAAAGAGATGATGATTTTAAACAATTCTTTGCCCATGAAAGCCAACTAAAGCCATTATCCTTGTTCTCTCAAGAAATACTTTAGAAGGATTCTTGTCTCGAGACTCTAAGTATTGACGTTACCAGTCCTTTCTTGCCTCGGCCCGGCATGGCCAAGCGCGTAAGGCGTGCGACTCTTAATCCGAGGGTCGCGGGTTCGCGCCCGCTTCGCGCCAAACATGCTCGCCCTCTCAGCCGTGGGGGCGTTATAATGTTACGCTCAATCATACTATTCGTTGGTAAAAAAGTAGCCCAAGAGTTGGCGGTGGATGGTGATGACGAGCTGCCTTCCCTCTAGTCTTGCACTGCTAAATTAAGGACGGCTAGCGGAGATAGCCCTCGAGTAGCTTTGCGCGAAATTAAAAAACAAAACGAAAAAGCACTGTCTGCATGCAAGCGTGATGATAGAGAAGATTATATATATGAAGACAAGTGTATTGCGCATCAAAGAAGAAGGAACAAGTTTTACCACTCCATATAATACTTTAACCTCACATTTCATAGATAACTGAAATAAACAAAATTTGCGAAATCATGTTTGAAAAACAAATAAACAGAAAAGTGCAGTCGAGATAGTCAAACTGCAGTAAATTCTTTTGCGAGCCAATCAAAGCTAAGATGTTTCATGAAATGGATTTGTGATCTAATCATAGAATAATTTTTCGTAAAAATCAGTTAGATTAACAACAACCTTTTTCTGGTAGTGGGACAGCGGCATGTCAGTGAACTGATAACGCTATAACCGGGTTTTTATACCAGTTCTGTGCAGGGAACAGAAACCCATTCTGTAGCTTCATAATTAACTAGAAACAAACATACAAACAACTCCTAAAATAAGGAAAGATTGGGTTTTGGTAACATTAACAGTGGCTTTTATGTTATGTTGGTTTACGACAAAGGTATAACCTGTTATTGTTGTTAGTCTATGTATTCAAAGCATAAAATCGCTAAACAACCAAAATGGAAAACGTATTTGTTAATTTGGAGTCTTCATTGATTAAAGAGTTTTTTTTATTTAAAACATTAATGATATATCAGAAAATAGTTTAATTCACAAATAATTTACGTTTAAAATTGCGTCGATATTTCCACTAAATTATATACACTTGACTATAGACCAGGTGATATCACGTTACTTCTTTATTATACCAGCATTCATTGCTGTTTTAATTGTTGTATTTCTGTGTATACCCCCTCGTTGAGGTGGGATAAATAAAGAGAAAAAAAAACTACAGTTATAAGGTTTTACAGCACCCCTTTCAGGGCTTCCTTGTACCTCCGTCACTAAAATCGAAATGGGCAGACAGTAATCGAATTATTCGATCTGAATAACTGCATTCTGAATTTTATTACTTCTATTTTAAGAAATTAAACAGTGATACACACTGGTTTTTGTATAGGTTAGATGTGGCAGGGTCTTCCAGAATATGTTAGGCTAAATGTAACAATATTAATAGCATGTTAAAAAGCTTAAATCTACAAGTGCTCAACACCATGTGGCACCTTAAGGGATTAGAATTATCAGTCCTAATTTTTAGCATTTTAGATACTTTATGTCAGATATCCTAAGATTTCTTATTTTACATGATAGGGCATTTCACTTAGAATGAATTCTAAAGAGAAACCACAAACATCCTATGGAAGCCAAACACAGTATGGGAAACGAAATGACCTGTTGGATATAAATCGGAACTTTAGAAGTGGTTGGTAAAAATTAGATACTGAGGAAATGGCATCATATTAAACAGAACAGTTTGGTTAACTTAGATACCAATGAACACTCTAGAATCTTTAAATAAAAGATTTTGAGTCAGAGTTTAAATTTTTATAAACCTCGATAATACTACTGTATAACAGTGAATACCAGTAGTGCTTTTATACATAGGTGATCTAAAATGCTAGAAAGTTGATTATTGTGTACCATAAATGTATTTACGCTAGCCTAGTATATACTGAGTACTTCAATATTAATTCACACATCAAATGGACAAAGAGTAGATGAGAGAGACTAGTTCATAGTGGTAACAAGCTCTTACATTTTATCAATTAGATATTATTACTTTCAATTAGACATACTATTTGACAGCACTTTGTGCAAAAAATAGCAATATGCAAAAAGAACTGTTTTTGACTATTCTAAAAATGCTGCTATAATAAAAAAAACACTACACTTCCAAAAATTAGATAGTGTACCTGAAACATCCTTCGGGGTTATATGTTGTTTTTCTCTTGAAAAGTGGAGTCGAATTTGCAATTTTTGATGTGGAATAAAAAGCCTCTTATTTATTCCGAGAGGAATCGAACCCCTTATTTTAGCGTTGTAAATCCGTAGACTTACCGCTGTACTAGTGGGTGGCCTTTAAAAATGAATTATCGATACTTTGTTTACACCATTTTTTTGATAAATGAATTTGTACGTGAGCAAATCGGTTTCCAGACTGTTTTTAATACTATCTGGTTTTTTACGTCTCTTCCTTTCGCCCTCCAATAACACAGTAAGAAATCTGCTGACTTATAATGCCAAAAATCGCATTCCCATATCGAGGTTGGCTCAGCAAATAGCTCGATATGGCTTTGCTATAAGAAAACACACACTAATTTTGAATGTCGTCAGAATGAATACCTGAACAACTGCAATGTTCTGAATTGTGGCAAACCTCTGAAATAAAAGAGACTGTAAACACAAAGAGGTATGCTCATGTGTGTTTAACCAGTGTTATTTAAGGGCAAAAGATAAAACTTATTGGACTCAAATTTGACACTTTTCTTGGTGAGCTAATATTATTGCCTTAAATATTGTATTATTTTACATTTGTCATGGAAAACTAAAAATGTTATTGGGCCTATTTTTTGGCTCACTTGAAGAAAAGAAGTGTAAATAGATCTTCAGAAAACGACAGCATTTACACTGTATCTGAATGTTACTTTCTGAATTAATACAGACGACAGCATGATTAACCAGTACTATAATGTGAATACGTTTGACTTCACAACCCAAATCAGTAAAAGGTTGAAAGAGAATTGATAACATGAAGAACAATATTTTAAATTAGCTGGAATACCCCTCACATGGAAAGAATTTATGTGGATTTATAAATAATAAAAGGTTATCTTAAGACATGAAAATTTTGTTCTTTTACATGTAGGCCCAGAATGGCCAGGTGGTTAGGGCGATCGACTTGTAATCTGGTCGTGGGTTCGAATCTCTGTCGCACCAAATATGCTAGCCATTTCAGTCATGGGAGTGTTAAAACAAACAAACAAATCATGAAATGTAATTGTGTTTAAAAAACCGAACAAGGAAAATGCAAAAGACAAAATGTACAACTGCATATTTGTGTGTATTTCCACATGGACCCAACAAACCTTCATGCCATATTTTGTAAAAATCCATCAAAAGGGGGTGAAGGGATGGTAAACTTTGCCCATAAAACCACAAAATACAAAATGCAAAGTTGAATTTTTTGTTTTGCGCATTTCCCCGTGAACCCAACGAACATCAATACCAACGTTGGTAAAGATCCTTCCACACCCTATAAAGTAATTACAATGACATACAACAGACAAAACTGTTATATTTATATAAATATTAGACAAACCAGTTTAGTGGTTGTTTATCAGTTGCGAAAATACCGTTGTGAGAAAACAATTTATTAGCTATGTGCAGAAGTAGCTAAAATGGAAACTGATTTTTTAAACAAAAAATAACGATAAATTTGTGACTAGTTTTTCCAAATGTTAGTCCTAAATGATGCGATTTTACACAGTTTTTAAGCTGCAATATTCATCAGTTTTAACATCATAATTAATTGAATAATTATCTCAAAATAATACATTTTTGTTTTATTCTAATTAATACAGTCTTTATCCCTAATTATCTCTATGAACTGATCATACACCTGTAAATTCATAGCCTGTTGAGTCACTTCTAGGTGGAACAAGTGAATTAAGCACATTACACATTCAGAAGTTTTAAATTTAACTTTGTTTTGAAAATAAGTTCTAACACATCTCCTAATTAGTCATTTCCTGAAACGACCAAAGAAAAGGATGTCCTAATGGCCTACATTATTTCCATTTTGGTACGTTAGTTCCACTGTACTGTGTCGATGCATCTTTTAGGATTTCTAATCGTCAAACAGAAGAAATTCTTTTTTTCACCTTGGAAAGAATTTCAAATTGGAATGATAAAATGCTAACTGTTTTTTCCATTGTAATTTATTGTATTTTATATGATCAGAAAACATATGTAAGTGGTCTCGTTTTTTCTCTAAGTCTAGAGGTAATTGAACTTATGTATACGTTAGAAGACCTGACTGGTTAAATATATCACGTATATAAAATTGTTACATATATTTTTAAAAAATGACCTAAGTAAGGACGCCTTCACAAAAGGTATATTGAAAATATTATAGTTTATCAGGGTAAGTGTAAACATGATAAAAGATGTTTTGAAAACTCTCACAGAATACAGTAAATGTGCCTTTCTTCATTCCAAACAGCATATCAATCCTATTCCTAAATAAAACTGTTGTTGGCATCTTCCATTTTCGCTATAAGTGTTCATTGATATTTTTGATCTCCCACACACCGACATGCGTTTTATTTACGCCACTAGTCTTGTGTTATTGAAAGGAGAAAACTGTTTAGTTTGTTTGTTTTGGAATTTCGCACAAAGCTACTCGAGGGCTATCTGTGCTAGCCGTCCCTAATTTTGCAGTGTAAGACTAGAGGGAAGGCAGCTAGTCATCACCACCCACCGCCAACTCTTGGGCTACTCTTTTACCAACGAATAGTGGGATTGACCGTCACATTATACACCCCCACGGCTGGGAGGGTGAGCATGTTTAGCGCGACGCGGGCGCGAACCCGCGACCCTCGGATTACGAGCGCACGCCTTAACGCGCTCGGCCATGCCAGGCCCCAACTGGTTAGTATAATATAGTTTTTAAACGTTCTGAATCCTGGACGAAACTTTTGACCTTCAATGTACCTGTAATGAAATTTTAATCTTGCAGAACAAATAATTTTAAGTCATGATAATTTTAAGCATATGGATTTGTTTATAATTACTCTTGGCATCTCGAACAGATTCTGTTACTTCAAATGACACCAATATGACTATGGAATGGCAGTTTTCAGGACTTCTTAAATACTGACTGGCTCTAACTCGTGTAACTTGAATGTTAACTTTTCCAGCTATTCCTTTAACTGATTTGTTATAGTCTTCATTTAATTGTTAAGCCGCTGATCATATTTACATGTTATTTAACGTTGTCCTTGTTAAGTCGCTGATCATATTTACATGTTATTTAACGTTGTCCTTGTTAAGTCGCTGATCATATTTACACGTTATTTAACGTTGTTCTTGTTAAGTCGCTGATCATATTTACACGTTATTTAACGTTGTTCTTGTTAAGTCGCTGATCATATTTACATGTTATTTAACGTTGTCCTTGTTAAGTCGTTGATCATATTTACACGTTATTTAACGTTGTCCTTGTTAAGTCGCTGATCATATTTACATGTTATTTAACGTTGTCCTTGTTAAGTCGCTGATCATATTTACACGTTATTTAACGTTGTCCTTGTTAAGTCGCTGATCATATTTACACGTTATTTAACGTTGTCCTTGTTAAGTCGCTGATCATATTTACACGTTATTTAACGTTGTCCTTGTTAAGTCGCTGATCATATTTACACGTTATTTAACGTTGTCCTTGTTAAGTCGCTGATCATATTTACACGTTATTTAACGTTGTCCTTGTTAAGTCGTTGATCATATTTACACGTTATTTAACGTTGTTCTTGTTAAGTCGCTGATCATATTTACACGTTATTTAACGTTGTTCTTGTTAAGTCGCTGATCATATTTACACGTTATTTAACGTTGTTCTTGTTAAGTCGCTGATCATATTTACACGTTATTTAACGTTGTCCTTGTTAAGTCGCTGATCATATTTACACGTTATTTAACGTTGTTCTTGTTAAGTCGCTGATCATATTTACACGTTATTTAACGTTGTTCTTGTTAAGTCGCTGATCATATTTACACGTTATTTAACGTTGTTCTTGTTAAGTCGCTGATCATATTTACACGTTATTTAACGTTGTTCTTGTTAAGTCGCTGATCATATTTACACGTTATTTAACGTTGTTCTTGTTAAGTCGCTGATCATATTTACACGTTATTTAACGTTGTTCTTGTTAAGTCGCTGATCATATTTACACGTTATTTAACGTTGTTCTTGTTAAGTCGCTGATCATATTTACACGTTATTTAACGTTGTTCTTGTTAAGTCGCTGATCATATTTACACGTTATTTAACGTTGTTCTTGTTAAGTCGCTGATCATATTTACATGTTATTTAACGTTGTCCTTGTTAAGTCGCTGATCATATTTACACGTTATTTAACGTTGTTCTTGTTAAGTCGCTGATCATATTTACACGTTATTTAACGTTGTTCTTGTTAAGTCGCTGATCATATTTACATGTTATTTAACGTTGTTCTTGTTAAGTCGCTGATCATATTTACACGTTATTTAACGTTGTTCTTGTTAAGTCGCTGATCATATTTACATGTTATTTAACGTTGTTCTTGTTAAGTCGCTGATCATATTTACATGTTATTTAACGTTGTTCTTGTTAAGTCGCTGATCATATTTACACGTTATTTAACGTTGTCCTTGTTAAGTCGCTGATCATATTTACACGTTATTTAACGTTGTTCTTGTTAAGTCGCTGATCATATTTACATGTTATTTAACGTTGTTCTTGTTAAGTCGCTGATCATATTTACACGTTATTTAACGTTGTCCTTGTTAAGTCGCTGATCATATTTACATGTTATTTAACGTTGTTCTTGTTAAGTCGCTGATCATATTTACAGGTTATTTAACGTTGTCCTTGTTAAGTCGCTGATCATATTTACATGTTATTTAACGTTGTTCTTGCATTGGCAGGTTATTTGAGATTACTTTGTGAAAATAATTCAACATATGTAACGATGGCAGATTAATTTATTTCCTTCTTTAATGATTCTATAAACTTAAAATTATAATAACTTGTAGACCACATGTACAATCATGTTAATGTAAATATGCTTATTTATACAACTTCGATGCTCAACTATCAAGTGACTGATACAAAAACATTGGTTGATTCACGGCTACTAAAATAAAAACTCTGCAGCTGGTAATTCACTGATCACTGTATTTATAATTCACTCCCCAAATCTGAAATCAAAACTTTAGAACTTTTCAGACTTAAATTATTAAATTTTCGTTATACGCACTCGAGCTAAACATCTAAATTACAACGTTTAATGTCAATTAGCTTATATGTTTGTATCAAAGTAACATTGTTATCTACACATTTTGTACATTGTTATCTACACATTTTGTACATTGTTATCTACACATTTTGTATCGTAATAGTCCTCACATTTGTAGTTTTCTGAACAGTTACAAATCAGATATGAGTTATATTAATTTCTTTAGAACTCTCTGAATAATCAAACATATAGAATTGTGATTCATATATCCACGGTTGATGTATATTTATGATAACTTCATTTTTAAGGTGCTGTTATTACTGCACCTGAATTTACGAACACGTTTCTAAGCTGTTTTATTGTGCTTCGGTAATTCTTCTTTAAAGTTATGGTAATATTTTTGGTTGTTATTGTTTTCAGTTCTCCGTCATATTCTTTGTTCTTTACTTCTGATCCTTAACATCATTGGTAAAAAATACTTAAATGAGTTAACTTTTCTGTATAGATAGATTCTCAGCACTCCAGTTATGCTTTATTATCATTTTCACCCTTAGAAACAAATAACTGCACGAAAGAAGTGTCTAAAAACACATTTTCTAGGGAAAAATTGTTACTCTAATTAATAATGACATTCCAGTATCTGCTGTTTTTCGAGTTTGATATGGCCTTGGCACTTGTGACTGGACAGCAAAGTGAGACAGGTAATCATATTAAACTTGGTGAAGACCTGCTGCTCAAAACACTTTTGTTAAATAAAATAATGTTTTCTTTCCTGAACTTAATTTTAAAAATATCTATTCTGTCGTTTTAAGATTTTGAACATTAAACGACATCACTTAGTGTTAAGTCTGAAGGCCTATAATACTAAAAACTCAGTTTCGATACTCGTGGAGGGCACAGTACAGATATCCCATTGTGTAATTTTGCGCAAAACAACAAATAAATAAACCAAATCTTGTAACTACGGGAGATAAATAACTACAACTGGATATCTAAAAGTTAAACCATTGACCTTTTTTTGTTTGCAAAAGAAAGATGGCAAAATAATTAAACGTGTCGTTATTCAAAAGTCAAAAGTACAATGTGTTAAATACCAAAAATGAGCGAACAAAAATATTAGTTAAGGAAAATAATAATTTGCACATTTATGGAAATATGCGTGGGAGGCGTTTACAATGTACATGACTGTCGAAAATGCGTGGCCTACACCCACAACCTTGACGTGCTTTTATTTGGTCTCCACACTTCTGGCAACATATAGGACCACGCAGAGTATAAAAATCGATTCGCCTTCTTGAAATACTGTAGCTTTCGTCACGTGATATTGACACATGCCGCATCGAAAAAGGGGAGGGATGCACCTTTCTCAGCCCTCTGGTTTTATATAATTTAATCTTATAGCATATAATGTTAACAGAATCAGAATCCTTTTAGTCAACGATATTATAAATCCGAGAATGCTTTTTTAATACCAATAACTAATGATAATGAGTTTATCACATGAAAAAGTAAATTACAACCGAAGAGTAATCCAGTTGCCAGTCGCCAGGGTGTGTTGACGGTGGCGCTCTTGTTCCTGGTATTGTTGTAGTTCCGAGAAGAACTACGAAGTAACTGAGGTCCATGTCGGGAGATGGAGAAAGGCGAACGTAAAGTACGGTTTTCCTTCCGGAGAAGACTCAAGAGTGCTAGCGTGGATCGTGGGAAGCAAGGAAACGCTGAGGATCATAATACCGAAATTTCTCTGGAGGACCTAAGCTACCTAAGGTGGGCTTATGTAACTATGGGGATTTGGTTATTCTTCGTACTTTTCATGCACAGTCATGACAGATATGCCGGAATTTACGAAAGTTTTCATTTTTAATTTGATTCGTACGTATATAAAAAGTGTAGAAATGTTAATATCAAGTTTACAAACGTAAGTGCGAAGACAATTATCAATGCAACTATAATTCAGTGACACTTGGGTGTCTTTCTGATTAACTTCGATTTGTAACTAATATTATAGTGATAATTTATACGGTCAGGTGAAAAGTTAGCGTGCAACAGAATGAAAATTATCAGGTGAAAGATACGTCAAAGGAGTAAGAACATGGTTTGATAATACAAAGACGTATACGTTGGTATGACGTCAGATTTTCTTAAGATTTTTTTTTTCAAATACACAACTATGTTTTAACTACATTCTATTTCAATACATGATGCCCTATTGCAGCTCATATATACAGATCTCGCATCAATTGGCGTAAAAGTGATAAATGTTCTTGTAAATACATTATTCACCAATTCTGGAACGGGATTTTATAATCATAAATATGTGAGCGTTTTTTATATTTGTCCACGTGAACTTACTTGCATAGGTGATTTTACAACTACATAAGTAGTTTTACAGGTGCACAATTTGTGTTCAACTGCACGCTAATAAAACCACTGATCGAAGT
This sequence comes from Carcinoscorpius rotundicauda, assembly GCA_011833715.1. Taxonomy (NCBI): domain Eukaryota; kingdom Metazoa; phylum Arthropoda; class Merostomata; order Xiphosura; family Limulidae; genus Carcinoscorpius; species Carcinoscorpius rotundicauda. Next base: position 17,626,876 of record CM022399.1, on the reverse strand, counting down.
GAACACTTGTTAAAATTCGATATTTTAAAGAATTGTGCATGAGCGATTTGAACAATGTCTGATTCGGTTAATAATGTCGTAGAAATGAGAAGCACTACATTTGAAATAGTGAAACCGAAAGTTTTTTCATGAAACAGTAGTGCTTGTTTTCCTCATTGTCAACGTGATATCCTATCATGTGACAAGGGCACGGCCGTCTGTCATGAATAGTAAAACTTTTGCACATGTTTTATATTAATTGCATTTCTTTTTGATACCATGTTTAACAGAATTAACTGATAACCAATTATTTCAGTTAGTGCAATGTGTTTGGGAGTTGAGTTGGGGAGAAAAAATTAATTTAAGTTGCATTTCAAAATTGTTTCTGTCTGATAAACAGAAACGCCGGGGAACTGTCTGTTTTTATCTTTAGCGTGTAACAAGTGAGTTTCGTTTTGCAGGGTAGAGGCATACTCACGTTTATTTTAACAAGTACTTGTAGGACTAATTTTCTAACACATTTGGTTATACCCGAATCCTTTTGTTATAAATTCAACCTACTTTATATTATTAATAATTTAATTGTACTTGAAAACTTATAACAAGTGTAATAGCAAGGTTAGATTTAAATCAACTTGTCTCAGGAGCATTGCGATCTGCATTGATTTTATTTTAAATCCAGCTTAGCAATGAGAAGGTTATATTTGGATAAACTCACATTTGTAGTACTATGCTGGAAAATCCCCTGTGTTAAAACTATTAATTATTTTATGAATGTATCGCTAAATAAAACATAATGTGCCTCTTCAAAGGTATTTGCATTGCAACTGTTAACGGTTAAGCAGAGAAAACAACATTTGCAGAAAAAAATAGTTCAGAGTCCACACGTTTCGTTGTTAAACCCTTAATTACGTTGTGAAGTTTTGTACACGTAATAAAAACAAGAATATTTTCCTTTGTTTGTTTTAAGTTAAGCGCAAAGCTACACAAGAAGAAGAAAAATAATAACGAATCTACTTTTAACGCCAGAAATCATTACATTTTGTTCCATATTTCGCCGTCAGGGCTAATTCAAGGTTCTCTACTTCCACAACGATTCGAAAAAAACAACAAAAAAAGCTTGCATTGAAATATTTACTTAGAAAGGTAAAATACTACTGCAATATCTGTGCCGTATATAAGCCTAACAGTTATATGATCATCACTGACCTGCATATAAAAGTAATAATATGAACATGTACTTTAAAACTGAGGGCTTAAAACGCCACAAATCATGTTCTGCTACCAGTGATGGGCTGATAAACAGTTGTGTAGTTTTTGTGCTTACTAACTATATTTCTTGAACAAATGGAAGTAACTTTATTATAATAGTATAGCGATGCATTTTACGAAAAAGATACAATACAGTTGCTAGCATCTAAGACTGCAAAATTGGAGATGTGAGTAGTTGTGTTACTTTTCAGTGAGATCCTAAACTGACTAAAGATAAAATAAGAAAACTGTATTATGAACGGTATAATTAAAAAGCACAGAACTCCGTTTATCATTTGGTTATATTTATTCAGAAAAGAAGATTATGGTTGTTTAACATTTGCTTAAAATAAACATCATTTTCATTCCATTAGGTTTTAATCTTGTTAAAATAATTGTTTTTTATGATTAATACAGACGATAAGCAGCAATGTAATAACAATATTAATATTTAATTTAAACGGGTTTATTTGAAAGGACCATAAAACCTCTTCGAAGCACATAAAGCTTTTAAACCTTCTTTTCATATTGAACATTAGCGTTATTGATTTACTCATTTCTTGTGAATTTATCCGTGATTTCATGCAAACACGCAATAGAGATCATCTTATACGTTCGTTCAGTTAACTAAAGTTATGACTCAAGTTATACTACATACTACGGAACAGATTATATATATTCGTAATCGCATGAAGCAAGAAAACAAATTAAATATGTTGCTTCGCCTACTTACATTACTCCCTATTTTAAGAAAATGTTTAGGTCCAGGTTTTTATTATTCGTCATTTGATTGCCTATCAGTCATGAAAAACACAAAAATGATTCGTGAGTATAAGATATTGCTTGTTCTTTTATCTGTAGCACAAATGATAATTATTGACAGACTAGGAAACATTGACAAGAAATTGTAGTTTTTCAGTGGTGATTATTACGTGTTATTTTTGATACTTTGAGTTTTTCGCATTATATTTTCATAGTTTAAAGGTAAATGTTGAGAATGATTATTCTAAGGGCTAACTGGCTGTACTCACTAACCCTGATGACAGTAACTATATCGCCGAAACTAATCGGCTGAAATGCCTGATAAAGATGTTACTTTTCATTGTGTCGCAAAACACGTTCTCGTACTTTTAATATAGTACCACAATGTGTTGAAAAGAAAGTATAGAATTACACGCTGTTATTGCAATAGTTGCACTAAGACACAATTATCTAAATGAACCATTGTAAAAAACAATCATTAATAGCTAAGCCTAAATTTTATAGACAAGATGTTACTTTTCATTGTGTCGCAAAACACGTTCTCGTACTTTTAATATAGTACCACAATGTGTTGAAAAGAAAGTATAGAATTACACGCTGTTATTGCAATAGTTGCACTAAGACACAATTATCTAAATGAACCATTGTAAAAAACAATCATTAATAGCTAAGCCTAAATTTTATAGACGATCTATTTTCGAATAATATATCATTTTCTGCAGTTGTTATTATTCTGGCATAATGTTTAATTGAAACTTGGAATAATTACAAATTTTAACGTGATGTCAAATTAATTTGTGTTTTGTTTGTTTTATCTGTGTGTGAGGTACTTTTTAACGTATTGTACTCGAAAAGCTGCAGAATAACAGGCAAATATCAGTGTTTAGAACGTTACGTAAGTTTCAGTCGGTATTCAACGTGAATTCGGTTCGATATATCAATAACAAACCCACACGCACACGTTTAATAAAACTTCGTTTGTGAAGTTTCATTTTTAGTTATTCTAAACATATTACGTTTGAACTTAATTGTAATACTATTCTAGAGCTGATAGCATATTGATTTGATTGTATTACTAATGATCTTTCTGCTTAATCTAGACATCTATATACTTAATTCTAAGCCAGAGAAACGGTATCGTTTCATTTTTTATTTTTTTTTCTGTAATCATATCGTACGGTGTCTTCAGGTAAAATTGTTCCTCTAAAAATGTCAGCTATGCAACCCAACAAACGGCAGTATATTCGATCAAAAATAACTGAAATACTCTGTGATATATAATTGGACATGGTTCCTTTAAGTATAAAATAACGAGTGTGGATGCATTTTAATAATAATTTTTTGGGATATAAAAGGAAACATAAGTATCTACATATCTAGACATAATGACTTTTTCTCTTTTATACTGTGTTTAGCTCCACAGTGTTTTCACCTTCTGGATTAATATCTTAGGACTAAACGCGTTGTCCATGACAGATGTATTCACTTAATGATATTCTAGTAGAAACCAACTAAATAAATCAACAAATAAGCTGTTTTCTTTGTCCAAAAATTGAAAATTGTTATGTTTAAATTAATGTAGTTAATTCCCAATAGAATGTTTGTTTGTTTTGGAATTTCGCACAAAGCTACTCGAGGGCTATCTGTGCTAGCCGTCCCTAATTTAGCAGTGTAAGAAGGCAGCTAGTCGTCACCACCCACCGCCAACTCTTGGGCTACTCTTTTACCAACGAATAGTGGGATTGACCGTCACATTATACACCCCCACGGCTGGGAGGGCGAGCATGTTTAGCGCGACGCGGACGCGAACCCGCGACCCTCGGATTACGAGTCGCACGCCTTACGCGCTCGGCCATGCCAGGCCTCCCAATAGAAATAAGTTCAACCAAAATAACATGGATGGACATAAGAAGGGAATGCGAAGTGCAAGAATAGCACGATAATAAAAAGTTGTGTCAGAGCGACCACAGTAAATATCCAGATCCAAGTTCGTACATGGATTTACGTACAACTACTTTACTCCCAAAATCCCCTCTCTTTCATTGGAACATGCGCAACACTCTTAGCTGTTTCACGCTTACAGCAAAGGACTGATACGCTGGTTCGTTCAGGCGAGGTGTACTATAGAGCACGCGAGATCTGACTGTGAAAGAAATTGAAGTTGATGAAAATACAAAAGAAACAAAAATATCTCTGCTGAACACTTAACGAACGAAAACGCACACAGATAACATACAAATACTATTCTCTCAACAGCCTCGATTCCCAAACACGAACTTAAAATTTCCATTTAGCTTTGGCTACTTAGCATGCTAAAGACAATTACTGGCTCTTGTTAGCTCAACTAGTTTGGTTTAAGCACAAAGCTACACAATAGGTGTATCTGTGCTCTGCCCACCACGTGTATCGAAACCCGTAACTGTTGAATGGTTCTTTGGTTTGAATTTCGCGCAAAGCTACATGAGGGCTATTTGCACTAGCCGTCCCTAATTTAGCAGTGTAAGACTAGAGGGAAGGCAACCAGTCAGTACCACCAACTCTTGGGTTACTTTTTTACCAACGAACAGTGGGATTGACCGTCACAATATAACGCCCCCACCACCGAAAGAGCGAGTATGTTTGGTGTAACGGGAATTCGAACCCGCGATCCTCAGATTACGAGTTGAGTGCCTTAACCACCTGGCCATGCCTCTACCTGTTTAATGATACACCAACAAGAGCAGCACCCCACTTTACCTTAGGGGACCAAGAAATCTGTAATTTACACGCAGACTGCGTTTTCCACTAAGAGAAATTTATATTAAGTTGCTTGAGTGTTTCACTGTGAGAACTGCGAAAAATATCATAATTTAAAATATATTTTTTAATAAATAGGTGTCCTCGTGCTAGCCTATGTTTATTTGACACTTTGAAATTAGTATATAACTTAATAACGAATTAAAGTGAATGTATATTTTAATTTTGAAAGATGATTATTTTCAATAATAGGGTTAGCACAAGACTCGTGTTCGACTCGTAATACGAAGGTCGCAGGTTTGAATCCCGGTCGCACCAAACATGTTCGCCATTTATATAATGTTATAATGTCACAATCAATCCCACTATTCGTTAGTAAAAGAGTAGCCCAAGAGTTGGCGGTGGGTGTTGATGACTAGCTGTTTTCCCTCTAGTCTAACACTGCTAAATTAAGAACGGCTAGCGCAGATATCCCTCGTTTAGCTTTGCGCGAAATTAAAAGCAAAACAAAACGAAAAAGCACGTGACTCAACATCAACGACCTAAAATTGGGATTAGTGGAATAACAACAGAAACAGAATAACTGCTAATAAAACTAGAATATTTACTGCTCAGTTAGTGATACCTGAAGGACATTGCCCGAAACGTTGTATTGAGAATAGCGTACACATTAAAATACGTATATATATTTCTAGTTAACTTCTTATCGGTTAACCTATGGCATTTTTCTTTTATCTCTTTCTACAAGCCTGCTGTCAAAATCAAACAACCGATTCACATTTGTTTCATTGCTATTGCACAACTGAAGAACCAAATAAAGGTAATTTCAGTGCATGACGTTATAAACTAGTTAAAGTACCGGTTCCACTCACTGGGAAGAGAGAACTGCGAACTCGAGCACAAATCCCTTATGGCAATTCCCTGAATGCTCTAAGGGCACATGCCAGATTTGGAAACAGTCGGTCCACCAGGTTGTCAGTAACAAGCGAAAACAAACTTGTCAACTTTATCAAATAAAGGTTTAGAACTTTAGATAAATGTTTTACTAAATGGGAGTTTGAAAATAAGAAAAACATTACAACAGAAGAAGTTGTTGTTGTTTTGAATTAAGCACAAAGCTATCTGTACTCTGCCCACCACGGGTATCGAAACACGGATTTTAGGGTGTAAGTCCGCAGACATACCGCTGAGCCACTGAGGGGCTACAACAGAAGTAAACAAATGTTGATTGTAAGTCGTAACAGCGACCGATGCCTGCTGTTTTGCAGTTTGATTGTGGTTTTTATTTAAAAGGTCACCCAATTTGGCTTTAAGTTTATATTAAATTTGTCGAAGAAAAATAACTATATATATTTCCTACCTTTAAACATTAATATTTTTCATAGCCAAGAAGAAGCCATCAAAATTGAGGAGGAGTTATTCGATGAATATGCCTATAACGTAGATCAAGTGATGGAGCTGGCAGGCCTGAGTGCTGCCACAGCTGTTGCCAAGACTTATCCTCTATTGGACATGACACGACGTAAAACTGTTCTCGTTTGTTGCGGACCTGGAACAAACGGAGGAGATGGCCTGGTGTGTGCTCGTCACTTAAAGTTATTTGTAAGTAATGTATTGTGTGGTAGGTTGTGTAACATGTGTAAACAGTTAAAAATACTATAGATATTCCTTCTTCTTCATAAATCAATACTTTTGTGAAATTCTTTTCAAGAGAATTGGTTTGTTTTGAATTTTGCGCAAAGCTACACTAGGGTTATCAGCGCTAGCTGTCCCTAATTTAGCAGTGTAAGACTAGAGGGAAGGCAACTGGTCATCACCACCTACCGCCAACTCTTGGACTATTTTACCCACGAATAGTGGGATTTACCATCATATTAGATCGCTCCCACAACTGAAAGGGCGAACACATCTGGTGCGACGGGGATTCGGACCCGCGACCCTCAGATTACGAGTCGAGCATGTCATGTCGGGCCTTTTTATGAGGAAGGAAGAATTTTCATTATGTAATTCACAATTCTTCAACGACTCATCTGACTCGCTTCTATCAGAACATTACGTTAAAAATATTCAAGCTATTCCTGTTATTACCTTTACATAATAAACTGCTTTGTGTTTGTAGTATTTTATTGTAATGTTTAAACCATCTAGTGGTAAAAGCAACACATTAATGTTAACATCGAGAGCAAAAAAATCTTATGACGAAACATTACCGTTTCGATGCTGAGCGCGGTTCAGTTAGCGTGCAAAATTACGAATCGGAAGTTTTGTGGTTCGTGACCTTTACCGCAAAAATGAATGTATAACAATAGCATTTTCTGAACTTTGAGAACGTCGGCGTGTGTTACGAGATTGACAATTAAATCCCACTAACGCGGTCTTGTAAGAGCGACTCCAGAACTAGCGGTAGTTGGCTATTACTTGTCTTCCCTTTAATGGATAATTTGGAAATTATGGAGAATTATCGCAGATATACCTTATCTAGCTTTGCGAGAAATTTTACAAAACAAACAATTTGCCCCATGGTGGCTTAGCAGAAAGTCTGAGGGCTTATAACGCCCAAAATCGGGCTTTAGTACTCGCAATGGATAAAGCATAGAAAGACTATTGTGTAACTTTTACTTAATAACAAACAAAGACGCCCCAAACATTTTTTTTTTATTTTAAAGCAACTGGCACAGATCAGTCTCTGTGGAGAAATTTGCTGGTTAAAACTACTTCATGTCTTTCGCACTAAAATAGCGAGAACATTATGTTTCAAAGTGAAATTATTGTTTGGATGTTTATTTCTATAAAATGTGTGTAAATTCGTGTGAGTAAAATCATAAAGATATTTATCTCCAATCGCGTTAAGGCGTGCGACTCGTAATCTGAGGGTCGCGAGTTCGCATCCGGGTCGCGCCAAACATGCTCGCCCTCCCAGCCGTGGGGGTGTTGTTATATGCATTCAATCCCACTATTCGTTGGTAAAAGAGTAGCCCAAGAGTTGGCGGTGGGTGGTGATGACTAGCTACCTTCCCTCTAGTCTTACACTGCAAAATTATGGACGGCTAGCACAGATAGTCCTTGAGTAGCTTTGTGCGAAATTCAAAAACCAAAAAAACAATTCTTTATGTTCTGACGAACCAAAAAACTGACAGATAAGCTTATGGAATATGTTAATATTAGCAAAGTAATGAAATTTTTCTTATATTTTATACAAGAAAAGTGTATAACTAATTGTTACCAAGTTGTATGTAGAATCAGATCCCTATGGCACGTCATAGTTTCAGGGACAATTGCGTTACTTTCGTAATTCAAACTGAACTTAGAAAAAACATTAATTAAAAATATGAAGTCTTGGAATTTCTTTTTAACAAATAGCGGTTTACAAAGTTCGGGTATTTAGGTACAGTGTATTTAAGTCAAATACATATATATATATATCGCTCCGCAAAATTACTGTATTTGTTCTAACATTTTCTTGTTTTTATAGAAACCTGCTATTCGCTTCAAAAACAAAACGTTCTAGGACTATTTAACCGCATATTCAATTAGCTTTGAAGAATCCATTCTCTTTTTTTTCTTTCTTTCTCATTGGATATTCAACTAATGACTTAGCAACACACGGGGTACACGTATCTGTAAGACGTTTTGTCGCAATGCGCATTTGTCAACATTACGAAGATAAAGCTTTGGGGTAGTATAATTTAAACTTTCGTTTCAGCTGTACAATAAACTACATGCAATTTTGTATCAAACTGTTTAAACAAAGGTTTTACATTTATTTGGTATTGCAAAGACAGTTATGTGTTAGTTTTCCAATTAACACATATATACATTTTTTTTTTTTTTCTTGATGAGAGAGGAATCTTATAACCGGCATTGCTAAAATGTCTTCTGTTGAAGGGTGAATATCCATTTACATTAATAAGGGAAGATTCCGTCTCCAGCTGATCTGTTGAAGAAATAGCATGATAACAGACTAGATCTGGATTTTAATATTAATGTTCAGTTAATTTTTAATATATTTTACGAAATGGCTTTTTTCCTTGTTTATTATTCCGAAAATAACGCGAGTTGGTTCTGTGTAAAGTGCTCCAGATTCTAAACTGTTGGATATCACAAAATATTTCCCGCACTTTAAGTTGTCATTGAGTTATGGGAATGACAGTCAGTCTCTCATCGTGGTTTCTGGATCGTAGGCCTGTCTTTCCTCAAGTTATTAGTTCAAAATTAAGGACGGCAGCGCGTGGTCTTAGTAGCTTTGCCATAAATACAAATAAGTGAAGTTTAAGTGTTTTCTAAACTGATCAAAAACAGAGATGGAATGACATGTCAAAATAACAGTAATCAGTTTTGTGTCGGGTTTCCTTTGTAAGCTTAAATTCATTATAATAAGTGTTCTGTTGTCGTAGTTAATACAACCGAACATAACTACATTTTTTCACTAAAACATATTTTTGAATATATATATTTCTCTGTAGTAAAGCACATTTACCGACAGAAATGTTCGTTTGTTTGTATGTTTTTTGGGATTTCACACAAAGCTCCTCGAAGGTTATCTGTGCTAGCCGTCCCTAATTTAGCAGTGTAAGACTAGAGGGAAGGCAGTTAGTCATCACCACCCACCGCCAACTCTTGGGATACTCTTTTACCAACGAAAAGGGGGATTGACCGTCACATTATACGCCCCCACGGCTGTCAGGGCGAGCGTGTTTAGCGCGACGCGGGCGCGAACCCGCGACCCTCGGATTACGAGTTGCACACCTTACGCGCTTGGCCATGCCAGGCCCAGAAATATTTCAATGTTATGGTTATGTTTTTCACTCAATTAGAGCGACTAATAGTAATATCACTCTAAGAGAGACTAATGGTAGTATCAGTACTGAAGGACATTGTGGCAATATCACTACTGAAACAATTAATGGTAATATTACTTCTGGTGCGACTAGTGGTAATATAACTTCTAAAGCGAATAATGGTAATATAACTCCAGGAGTAACTAATGGTAATATAATTATTGGAGCAACTAATGTTGATATCACTACTAACTAATGGTAATATATCACTACTGGAGCGACTACTAATATTATCAATACTGGTGCGACTAACGGTAACATTATTAGTGAAGCTATAAATGGAAATATCTTTAGTGCAGCTACTAATAGTAATATCGATGGTAGAACAGCTAATGGTAATATAGCCCCCCAGTGGCACAGTGGTATGTCTGCGGACTTACACACTAAAATCCGGGTTTCGATACCCGTGGTGGGCAGAGCACAGATAGCCCATTGAGTAGCTTTGTGCTTAATTCTAAACAAACAAAACTAATGGTAATATATCACTATTGGAGTAATTAATGGTAGTACATCCACTGGAGCGACTAATGGTAATATCACTTTTAAAGCGACTAATGTTAATATCATTATTGGAACAACTAATAGTAATATCATTACTAGAGTGACTTATGGTAATATCACTAGTGGAGCAACTAATGGTAATATCACTAGTGGAGCAACTAATGGTAAAATCACTATTCGGGCGACTAATGGTAATGTTACTACTAGAGTAACTAATAGTAATATCACTACCAGAGCAAGTAATGTCAGTACTTCCTCTACTGGAACAACTAATGGTATAATCACTACCAGAGCAACTTATAACAATACTACTATTGGAGTGACTAATTGTAGTGTCACAAGTGAAGCAATATTTATGTTATATCGGATATATTATTGTTGACGACGCAGTCTCAGTTTACAGTCATGTAATCTTTAGTTTTTTCTCTAGTCTCTTTCCTGGTGGAGCATGATGAACTCACAACTTCCAGGATTCGATTCTTTGCGGTGAAAAAAACCCCTAACTAATCTATACAACCACATTTACTCAAGATACTAGAATATTGTGATTATGGTATATTTGTGTGTACTTAGTCATACTAACAGAATCTTATAGACTCATTGGATCAGATTTTCGTATGTATTCAGATATATTAGTATCATTTATGTGTATAGTCTCCTAAAAAAAATCGAGTGTTTTTTGCTTGTACGCTCTCGGTGTTGAGACCATTCTATTTCTAGCTACTTGACAGATTTTATAATCCCTGTAAACCAGAACAACATCAACAAAGATAATTTTAACTTATTAGTACCCCGTGTAATCCTTATTTACAGTTACTAAACAATATGTCCTAAATTGAAGTGTGTTCTTTACGCAAAAATATAAAAAAACGGCCTAAAGTAATCTCTATAAGTTATTATCTGTCTACATGTCATAATGTACGTTAAGTTCAAAGTTTACCAGATATTTAATACGTTAGACTAATAGCGCGTTTGCATACCTTGATGTTGTAGTGTTTTGTTCAACAAATACGTTCAAAATGTTTGGCGCTGATTCTCCTATTCCTTTTGCACTCTTCTTGAACTGTGATTCGTTTCATTTAAGTTTTGTTTGTTTTTGAAATACGAGCTACTCGAGGGCTAGCTGTCCCTAATTTTGCAGTATAAGACTAGAGGGAAGGCAACTAGTCATCACCACCCACCGCCAACTCTTAGGCTACTCTTTAACCAACGAATAGTGGGATTGACCGTCACTTTATAACGCTCCTACGGCTGAAAGGGCCAGCATGTTTGGCGCGACGGGGATGCGAACCCCCGACTCTCAGATTACGAGTCGCACTCCTTAACCCACCCGGCCATGCCGGGCCGTTTTCACTTAAGAATATTAGATGTGTGGTTCAAACTTCTGAACTGATTTTCTCTGTCAAAACAAGCGTAAGATTCTTATATAAATATTTTGAATGTACTAGACTGTTTTATACTGAATATACTGAAATGAAACATTAATTACAATGCCTTTTTTGAAGGAGTTGTGTTGGAAAGTTGAAAATATTAACTTATATGACATTTTTAAAATGTATTATATATTATTATAAGGTGCAATAATGTAAAGAATATAGAAACATGCATAAAACATGTCAGTTTTGGTTTTTGCTGGATAAAAGAAAAGTCAATTTCTGTACGTATAACTGCTGTTCATAGTCTGGGAAAAAAAACAGCGCGAAAACCTTCAACTTTTGTGTGATGTATTTTATATGACATAATTTGTTTCTTTTTTCTAGGGGTATGAACCGTCCGTATTCTATCCTAAACAATCTAGTAAACCTCTGTTTAAAAGCTTGACTAAACAGTGTCAAGAAATGGAAATCCCTTTTCTGTCATTTCTCCCTGACGCTCAGCTCATAACAGATTCGTACAATCTCGTCGTGGATGCATTATTTGGCTTCAATTTCAAGCCCCCTGTAGGGCCTGAATTTGTTGAAATACTGGAAAAATTAAAGAAAATTAATGTGCCTCTGTGTTGTGTCGATGTCCCGTCAGGTTTGTGATATGTCTTCTAATTAAAAAACAAACAAAAAAATATAAACGTTATGTTTTGAAAATAGATTGAATATTCGTTTTAAAATACAATAGTATTTTACACAAAGTTCTTAAAACATCAAAATACGTTTATATTATGTATTTGTGTGTACGTTTATATAATTTTAAGTTTTTTGACGTATTTCTAACAACCTAAAATGCTTTAATGTTAGTTAAAACGTATTTCGTGCTTCCCACATTCACATTCATCCTGATCTTCTAAAAATGTTCGTACATAAAGGTTTCGTGCTCTGTGTGTGTTTTCAAAAAGAGGTTACTTGTCGTGAAATGTGACCATGTTTTTATCTCGTTTTATCTAACTATTATTGCAGGTCATTTCTTTGTGGTATCATATGTACTTTCTCGTGAGATATAGTTATATATAGAATAAGTTGCCATATGAAGGAGGGAAGCGATATTTTCAGCTGGCGAGGTCAACTGATGCCTTAAGGATATTACAAAGCTAACAATGAGGTTTCGACACTCGTGATGAGCAGAGATAGATAGTCCATTGAGTATTGTTGCATTTAACAACAAACAAATAAGAACAACGTTTGAACATATACCTTCCCTATTTCTCTGTTGGAATCACCAACAGTAACTTGCCTGCACACAGAGAGGGTATAGTTATAAATCTTATATATATATAATGTTATGCTATCTTTGTGTATGAGAGGTTATTATAGAAACTGATTAGATTAGGTTCCGGTCTAGAGCTGCTATAAGCACAATCTACTGTCCAGTGCTCTTGTCAGTTTAACTGGTTTTATTATTTATGAATTAATGTTGTGTGTTTGGAAATTTTTGTTTGACCAAAGACTCCTCTCGCTGTTTTGGAACTTGATAAAAGGACTCGAGGATACCCTAGGGGTGTCTTTATCTATACGGTATAGCTCCTACAAAAGGGTACATGGGGAAACTAAAATGTGCTCAGAAGGTCACCCAAGCTTGGTGAGGTACAAGAAGTAAGGTTCCATTGTTGCTGACCTAGGATTCTTTTCTTTCTAAACTTGATCTGGACCCTGAGTTGACCAAGCTTGAAATGTATTTAGGTACTAATGTCATAATGAGACGTGTTTTAGGGTACAAACCAAAGCTCTTCTCGAAGTAATAAAAGTAATTATGGATAATGGAAGAGGTTGATTGGTATATTGGGGCCTCTGTGAGTCGTGAAGGGCCTTTGAATCCCATATACAGGCATTTTATGTCAGTTATTAATAAATTACGTTGCATCTGGTATCTTTCCTCAAACTCAATCAGAACCAAATAACTCAGTTTAATTTAGCGATAGATTTCCTAACATTTCTTAGTCTACTACAATGTCTGTTGCTAACGTCAAGGCTGTCAGTGCACATAATAACACTATATTTTCTTAGTGCCCTGCAAAAAAAATAAAAATTAAAATATTTCATTCACTTATAATTTGTAAAAAATCTAACGTTCATAAAATGTTCATATATTTTTTTTGCTCTTTGTCAGGTTGGGATATCGAAAAGGGAGACCCTGAGGGTCTGCAGCCAGAGTTTTTGATATCTTTGACTGCTCCCAAGAAGTGTGCCAAACTCTTCAAGGGAAAATACCACTGGTTAGGTGGTAGGTTTGTACCAGATAGCTTGTTGGCGAAGTTTGAGTTAACTCTTCCATCTTATCCTGGTACAGATAATTGTGTTCAGCTCCCAACACCATTGTTCAAGTAAAATTAATGACATCTAATGAAATCATTGTTCCTCTCCTTTTATTCGACACTTTTATATATTAAAGTAAATATTCGTATTTACCTCTTTTATTATATCACAGCTTTATCTGCCTTTTAATATTCATCTAGAATTTGGGCATTACACAGTTGTTATGAAAAAAGGCATGTGTATTCGTAATGCATGGCTTATAAGGGTTTTGGATATTTAAGGTCTCCAATCGCAACCAAGCTGGAGATAATTTAAAATGATATTTGTATGTCATGGTTATGTGAAGAATTGTAAATTACTGTATCGAGGATAAAGGATTACTTTCGAAAAGATCATTTTTATGTGGAAAATTATCAAATAGTTTATGCTTAGGTGTTAATGAGCAGTTGTGTAATTCGAATCTACTTGGTTAACTATTGAACAGTGTGTCACCAAACAATTGTGCCTTTGTCATTCGTTTTGTTTAGTCAAAGTAAGATTTTTATAGTATTATCCAGGAATTTATTTACAGTCATAATTTATTACATCATTTACATCCTTGTGCAAATTAATTGAAACAAGACCGAAAATTACGATTTTTTCAATTTTTTGCGTTTTATTTCTGATAATCCAAAAATTACTCACAAATTAATACATGATATGACCGCCTTTATTTTTCAGAAGATTATTAATCTGCTTTGTCATCGAGTCCACGAGTTGACTGCAATCTTTACGAATTTTTGGATCTTAACTATGGCCTCAATTAACTTATCTTTCGTAGTACAGTCTTTTCCTCGAAGTCTTTCTTTACAAATCGCACAAATATTTTCAATATTATTTAAGTCAGGAGAGTTTCCAGGCCAGTCCAGCATTTTTATTCGCATTGTAGTCATAAAATTCTTCACAAATTTCGATGTGTAGCGTAGAGCCAGATCTTGCTGAGCACATCTGGAAATCTCTTTGTCAATTCTGGAACGACTCTTCTCTGTAAAACTTCGATATACTGTTGTCCTCGCATCATACCTTCTACGATATGTAATCCTCCGATGCCATATTAGCTGAAACAGCCCCAAAACATTATTTTCAAGATATTCTACGAACTGATTGATGTGAGATTTTCGAATTTTCTCACCTGGAGATCTGCGAACATGCAGACTTCTTTTACCCTGAGTGAAGAAATGAGTCTCGTCACTAAATAACAGCTTCCTCCATCGTTCTTACGTCCAGTTCTTGTATTTCAGACCCATCGATACCGTTGTTTCTTCATTGAGTTGGTTAAATGTTGTTTCTGACTGGTCTCCTTGCCCTTCTAACGCAATTTCGAATGACATAATATTCCTCAAATTTCGTCATATATCCCAAAAATAGGTCCACCGTACTGCAAAACACAGCTAATGACGCCATCTGTGTGAAAAAATGACTATTAAAGAAAATCAGTGGGGTCCAGCGAGCCTACACCGACCTCCATGCTTAAAATATTGTAAAATTACCATTTGTTTCAATTAATTTGCACAAGGGTGTAAGAACAGCTGAGGTGAAAACTTACGTTTTTAGGTATTTAATGATTTTGTTATTGTCACCAATTCGCAAAGTAAGCCTGTATATTTCTAAGTTGTGTTACTCTATTAAACAGATCTTGAACTTTTGCTCTCTTTGTCGTTAATTACTGTCTGATTACAAACAAAAGTGACTGAAAATAAGCTGTGAGATTGATATTAAAACTGTAAATAATTTGAGAATATTAATTTTATTTCGTATCCAAACGTTAACAATTTCTCAAGAAATACTAATAAAATGTAAAGCAGATATTTTCTTTATTACAAACTACATTTATAATAATTAACTGAACAGAAAAGTATAAAATAATTTGCTGGTAATGCGGGTATGAAAAGGTTTTGACTGTATTTGAATTATGGAGCATAAATGTATATTGTAATTGTGTTGTACGTTTTCAGCACTAGATGGCACTTTAGAAAATCAGCCTTGCCTCTTTTGAAACTGAAGATTTACTAGTTGGAAAAACATGGTTTTGGGATTTACGTGACTGTAAGAAAGTTGTAATACCTAACTTCAGTTCACAAAGAAATATGTATAACAATACACGATAGCTTGAAGTTATATTAGAAATTTATAAATCAAATGTTTTGGGATTCCATTTAAAACCAGAAAACTAGGATTTCTTCTTGCGTAACAAGGATATTAATCTTTTGAAATGTAATCAAATTGCGTTGATTAGATTTTAAGGTTGCAATTTTTAATTTTTTTCATATAAAACCAACGTAAAATAATTTAAACGATCCACACTTCCATTGTTCTATTTTGAAGCCTCCCACCAGGGGCACAGTAGTAATTTTCGGACTCATAACGCAAGAAACCGGGTTTCAACACGTATGGTGGGCATAACAAAATCCATTATGTAACATCAATTCTAGAAGATATACCAGCGGTATTTTAAAATACTGATGTAAAAGTTATGAAATGTATGGTTATTAATTTTAGAAATATTTGTATCCTCTAATGTATGGTCATGAATTCTGAATAGGCTTGTCTTCTCCATGTCAACACAAACGCCTACATAATCTCAAAATTTATCTCCGGAACTTGTTTTAAAATTCTAGCAGTTATTGTGTTCAATATATCTACATTAGTTGAAATTATTTTCTCTAGAAGTCCAGCTAAGGTTTAAAGTAACCGTTGCTTTATCTGAATTCAAAAGGATGATTTCATTCAAGTTGCAGTAGAATTATTAATTAAGTCACAACCAAATTTATTGAAATCAGTTCCAGATTTAGCTACTTTTATTGATTAAAGTTATGTCGTTAAAGTTGTATAAAATCAGCTTTTAACTTTTTATCTATACACGACAACTGAAAATGTCGAATGATTGAATTTTTTTCAATATACTTTTTAAAATATTTGTTACAAGAACAATAGTGTAGTAGAATAGCGATGGAAGATAACAGACCCTTCGCGTGATGTGTTTGTTTTGTATATTAGATATTCTGAAGGAAACTTTGGACATCACTGAAGAGGATATGTAAACTCCTTAGACCTACTTGTGACTGTGTCGTATTTAGTTTGTTCTGGATGTAGTTGGTAAATATGTATTGTTTTTCTTACATTGAGTAAGGCGTTAAGGCGTGCACTCGTAATCCGAGGGTCGCGGGGTCGCGCTAAAACATGCTCGCCCTCCCAGCCGTGGGGGCGTATAATGTGACGGTCAATCCCACTTTTCGTTGGTAAAAGAGTAGCCCAAGAGTTGGTGGTGGGTAGTGATGACTAGCTGCCTTCCCTCTAGTCTTACACTGCAAAATTAGGGACGGTTAGCACAGATAGCCCTCGAGTAGCTTTGTGCGAAATTCTAAAACAAACTGATATCCAAAAGAAACGTGAAATATTTATAGAACACGGTTCATAGAAATGTTTTGCGGAGAACACGAAAAACAAAGAAATACATTTGGAAGAACAAATAAACAGACACTTTATTCATAGAGTAGATAGGTTGTTTGGGTTTAATTTATTAACCAGCTGAATTCTTTAAAACATCAAGACTCTTAACTAACTGCTTGGATGAAGGAAATTATCAAAACACGGTTGAATAAGATACAGAACTCAGGTTACAGTAGAGCATTAAAGCTTTCTGAAGAAAGAATAATCATAAAGGATACACTATAAGGGAACAATTTCTATAGAAACTCACCGAAAATCTAAAATTTTATTCGGGATGTCTTGACATATTACAAAGTCAAAACAAATTGTCACAGAATGTGTTCATTGTGTCTTTCCTCACTATTACGTAACGTATCAAGCCTATCTGTAAATAACGCAACTGCATACACCATCTGTTCGTTAACTCACGCAATAAAAATTTTAATCAAATTAAATATATTATTCCAAAAGCAAGAAAGATGTAAACAAAAATAACGTTTGTGTGCTAAAAATATTATCAATTTATGCAATATAATATAGTTTTGTAAGACTTGTAGTTCTCAGTACAGTGTAGATACAATTCAACGACTGTCATGACTTCTATATTGGAGAAACCAGCAGTAAAATTGAAACTAGTTTCAAAGAACAGGGAAAAAAAAACATTCACACGTTTTTAAACACTGCAAATCAAATAAACACAACGTAACAATAGAAAACTCCCAGATACTAGGTCGGGAAACAAATATAAACGAAAGCAAAATCAAAGAAGCCCTACTTACACAGCAACTAAAACCATTTTACAGAAACACCTTTATTACTGTAGTAATTAATAACCTGACATTCAACTACAACGACCCCTACAATCCCGTACCCGTTTATATTCTCGTCCCTAAGACATGTGACCTGCAACGGTCAGATGCAAATCCTCTTTGTTAACCTGAAGATGACCGAGGAAGGTCGAAAGGTTGTTCTCTGCTTATCAATAAAAGTGTTAACACCAATACCAGCCGTTCTGAGATACATTTTTATTTCAAGTGGGTTTCTCGTCATCAAGAGTGTACGTATCTGGTAAATTTTATTGCCTGTGACAAATATAGATTTTAAATTTTAATCGTATTAAATATTGGTATTTTTGTAACCACACTGTATTCCATTAAGTGATTATACATGCATTATGATTTTGTCGAAGACAGTGGAACATTCTCTAACATTGTCATTATTCAAAACACCTACATGTAACAGACATAATGCACTGTCGATAGCCTTATTATGGTTATAAATGTATGTTATAAGTTGTTTCTTTCGTATAGATTTTACTTGCAATGAGTATTATGTTTATATAGTGAAGCCACCTCGCACTATTTGCTGCATTCTCGGAAGGAAATTGAACTTCGGATTTTAGGGTTGTAAATTAGTATATTTACTGCAAGTCTAGCAAGGGGAGAACTTGAAAATGATGTGAGGGTCAAATAATGAGAGATCGCTTGAGGAATCCATCAAAATAATATTGAAAAATGCTTTGAAATTCTAATTTCTTAATTATGATCACGTAAATTACTGTTCACAATTATTGCCAAACATTCTTCTCTCCTTATCGTTATGTCACATGACCTAAAATCGGTGAGTGCTATGCTCGTAACTAAATTAATATTGGGTAAAGGTAATTCCTTCTTTTTACATGTCATTTCTTTATTTTTCTTTGACAACTTTTCTGAAAAAAATTGACTTCAGAACATGTTTTATGTCATCGGTCACTTGATGTAATATGAATGGTCTCAGAATATTCCTACGCATGTATGAAATATGCTACTCCATTCATTCAGGGTCATTTCTTTAACCTGTTGATTGCCAAGTATTTCAGCTGCTACAATACAACTCTTGTGCTACTAAATTTTGTAACTTTTTAGTGACGCCATCTTGGATCGAAAGTGAAACAATTTATAAGTAGGTCAAATGCATGTATAATGCTGACATCTAGCGTTGAAATTAGGTATTATTGAGAACAAATTAGCGATCGGCTTGGGCGAGTTATCTTGTCTACGACACTGAACAAGTTAAAGAAATGTGTCACTCAGTTCAATGTGGTTGGAATGGGTGTTATCGAAAATTAGCCTAAATTCAAAAATAATTGCACCAGCATATGACTGTACGAAGTGGTTCATATAATTTATAGTATTAACAGTATAATTTAACTGAACGTGTGTGTTGTATCCACAGGTTCCTACCCACGTTACACTTTCAAAACTGTGATGGGCAACACGTTCTTGTGTGAAAAATGGAGTTGGAACTTATTCTAAATCATCCCCAAGTGTTGTTTGTTTTTGTTTTTTTTAATTTCGCGCAAAGCAACACGAAGGTTATCTGCGCCAGTTGTCCCTAATTTAGCAGTGTAAGACTAAACGAAGGCAGCTAGTTATCACCATCCACCGCCAAATCTTTTAGCAACGAATAGTGGGATTTACCGTTACATTATAATGCTCCCACAGCTGAAAGGGCAAGTATGTTTGGTGTGACAGGGATTCTAACCCGCGACCCAAGGATTAGGAGTCAAGTTCCTTAACCACCTGACCATGCCGAGCTCTCTCCTAGTGAGTCCAGGATTTTTTAAATTGCAGCTTTGACAAATGCGATCTTGTATTGTTTGTTTGTTTTGGGAATTTCGCACAGAGCTACTCGAGAGCTATCTGTGCTAGCCGACCCTAATTTAGCAGCCACCGGCTGATGTCTTAGGGGTAGGACTTCCAAGTCTTTACTTGAAAATACACAAAAGTCAGCAAAATTCCATTAAAATTGCATCAGGAGACTTTAATATAATATTGTGTATTGAGGCCAATTTATCTTCTGTGAGGTGTAACTGAAAGCTTTTAACGCTTCAGAAATATTCATTTATTATCTTGTTAACAGCACGATGAGATACACCTATTTCATTACAATGATTTTTTTATGTGAAAAGGTTATTTTTTTTATAACATAGTCCTCAATTTATAAAAGAGAGCGTTGGTTTTGATTAGATTGAATAGTTTTAGAGTATCTGCCGTCTAAAGCGTTCAGCTGAGCGAGTTGTCATTGAATATATTGAAAACTTCTTTCATCAAAATCCACGCTTTAACAAAGAACATTCATCTCCGAAAAGAGCGATCGCACAATTCAATCATCGATCAAGTTTTGGAATCATTTTATACGGTCGGTCAGTACGGTGGATTTCTATATGTAGAAAAGATGTCGGTCTGATAGCTCAATAACTTTCCCCCCACATTCGAAGAGGAACGTAAGGTGTCTTAAGTGTGGTTTCATCAGGTATATTCATCCCTTCCTTGTGGCTCAGCGAATTGTTTATGGACTTGCAATGCCAGAAGCCGCGATTCGATTCCGTGGTAGGCAGAATACACATAATCCTTTATGTTGCGTTGTCTTTAATTACAAATAAACATCACCTGTAAATGAGCTACTATGTAATACAATATTTTAAAATCTTTTTAAAATAATTGCTTGGGATTTTCATTTAAGTTTTCGTTTGGTTTGTTTGGAATTTCGCGCAAAGCTACACGATGGCTATCTGCGCTAGCCGTCCCTAATTTAGCAGTGTAAGACTGGAGGGAAAGCAGCTAGTCATCACCACCCACCACCAACTCTTGCTACTCTTTTACCAACGAATAGTGGGATTGACCGTAACATTAGAACGCTCTCACGGCTGAAAGGGTGAGCATGTTTTGTGCGACGGGGATTCTAACCCGCGACCCTCAGATGACGAGTCGAAACCCTTAACCCACCTGGCCATGCCGACCCCTTTTACGTTCAGTAACAAGATTTGAAGGTTTGTAAAAAAGTATTCTCTGTTTTTTCAAACCACCTACACAGTTTCATAAATCATACATCTAGGTATTTTTGCAACAGTGAAGTTTAGACTCACACATGTGACGGATAGATCTAAAGTGGGATTTTACACACCTATGATATGAAATAGTTAAGGGACAATTCAAAAGAAAGTGGAAAACACCTTTAAACTCTTACGTGATTTTCAATACGAATGTCAGGTGAACTGATCCTGATTTCTTTTCCAGTTTTTGACAGATAACATGTAACATCAAAGTTTTAAAACATTTTGTACAAATAGCATATCGGGTAGACATTTGGCTGTCATAACTCAGCCCGGCTAATGGATTATAGTGTGAACAGAAGTTTCCTGGACTGTCGTTTCAGACAGATAAAATCATTTAAAGCTGTACTTTTAGTAATGGACATATAAATAAGAAAGTGGAAAACACATTTTAGGTTAAGCACAATACATCGGGTCTGTTGGTTTCTAATGCTTTAACCAGCTTTTGACGTTCTTGTATGGAAGATACGAAGGACTAATATTACAGATCCTCACTATTTACATATTGCACTATTGCCCGATATTACAGTTTCCACTCTCACACACTTTTGTTAAGGAAAGCAACATCAATTTGGACAAACTTTTCTCAGGTCTTCCGCTGCATGAGAATATCTGTTGCCAAGACCTTGCTGAAGCAAACCAAATATCGTTAGGCACACAGTCAGTTAACTTCACAATTATTAGAAACTTTTCTGTCAACTTTATTCTGAAGTTATTATATCTTCACAGCGTTTGGATTGTTTTGAGTTTCGAGCCAAACTATACGAGGACTACCAACAAAATAAAAACATTTCGGTTTGAAGACATCTGATTCCAGACTAAAAGCTTAGGGTCGAGAGTAAGTTGGGGTGTTCAGAATAATCCATCTCTTCACTCCACTTTAAGATAACCTGGTGGCTTCATAGCTTAGATATCTGTGATTTAAACAAAACAAAGGCAATCCTAGGTGTCCCTGATTTAAGAGTGAAAGTTTGTTTTCGTTTCGCGCAAAGCTACACGAGGGCTATCTGCGCTACCTGTCCCTAATTTAGCAGTGTAAGGTTAGGGGGAGTCATCACCACCCACCACCAGCTCTTGGGCTACTCCTTAACCAACGAATAGTGGTTATATTATAAGGTTCCCATAGCTGAAAGGGCTATTATGTTTGGTGTGAAGGGAATTCGAACCTACTACCCTTAGACAAGGAGTGAAGCGTCTTAACCACCTGATCATGCCGGGTCGAGAAGCGAAAGACTAAAA
Organism: Carcinoscorpius rotundicauda; assembly: GCA_011833715.1. Classification (NCBI taxonomy): domain Eukaryota; kingdom Metazoa; phylum Arthropoda; class Merostomata; order Xiphosura; family Limulidae; genus Carcinoscorpius; species Carcinoscorpius rotundicauda. The sequence goes on along the minus strand of CM022399.1, from coordinate 17,604,542 downwards.
ATAGGGCAATTAACCAAGGCCAACTTTATGGCCAGCTTCCCGTGACTGAAAGGTGATGAAGGTTCGAACCCGTAACCTACAGGTAGCCAGTTAAGCGCCTTAACCACAAGGCTAGCTTTATAGCGTCTTAATCATGCGGTAAAAACGAGCCATTTTGATGTAATTGGTGTAGTGCTATTCTGTTGATACCAGCTGTTGAACCTTTGGTTTATGGTGCATTTTATTTACATTGACTACCATAATAGAAACATGAAGTAACCATGAAACCTGACGGAAAACCATCTATCCATTAGCCAGTTTTTGTATTTTAAACACATTTTTAACACTTTTCGAGCAGAAGACTTTCCTGGACCACGATTCGTGACAATGCTATTTCTCCTTGTGGCGATATTCTGTTTGTGTGACTTTTATGTCATCATGGTAATTCTTTATGGAAAGAGATGTTGTTAACGTGGTTTTATGTCTTCATGGTATTCCTGCATGAAATGAGTTGTTGTTTGCTTGGGTTTGTATCTTCATTGTTATCCTTCAATATGTACTAATATTTTTCTCATACGTCTACAAGTGTTGAGATACTGTTCGTGTAATTTTTATATCTTCATGTTAATTCTATGTCCTTTATGTGATGAGACGATGTTCATGTCGGAATTCTCACGATGACATTTAGAAGCTGAATATTGAGTATTTATTGTTGCTGTTTTGAATTAAGCACAAAGCTACACAATGGGCTATCTGTGCTCTGCCCACCACGGGTATCGAAACCCGGATTTTAGCGTGTAAGTCCTCAGACATACCGCTGAGCCAATGGGGCGCGAATATTGAGTAACTTATTGTTGGTTGTTTGGTTTAATCCAACGATTGCCGCTTACAAGATGTCTTAATTGTCTTGTTTCAACTCTACTCAGAATAAGTTTTGTAACCCTCAAGACAGCATGGACAAGAAGGACTTTCATCTGATTTTCCTCTGTGACTTCAAACTTGGACAAAAAGCTACCGAGTCTACATGGAACATCAACCAGGCATTTGGTCATGGAGCTGTTACTGAACATACAGTTCAGCGTTGGTTCCAAAGGTTTCGACATGGAGATGAAAGTCTTTAAAACCTTGAAGGTAGTGGAAGGAAGACATTCATAGATAAAAATACATTAAGAGAAGCAGTTGAGACAAACCCTCACACAACAGTGCGTGAGCTTCAAGAAAAGCTAGGCACAAGTAAATAAAGCGTTGACAACCACCTGAATCCTATTGGAAAGACGAAACAGTTGGGTAAGCGGGTTCCACATGAGCTAACTGAAAATCAACAAAATCGGCGTTATGAGACCTGACAAGAACGACGCTCCAAAAATTGAACGAATTGGGAATCGAGTTTCTGCTTCATCCACCTTATTTCCCAGACCTTTTCTCTACAGATTTTCATTTTCTTCAAGCACTTTGACAACTTTTTAAACAATAAATGCTTTCAAAACCAAGTAGCTGCAGAAGAAGCTTTCAGGGGGTTCATTGAGTACAGAAATTCTAATTTCTAAAGCAGGAACATAAACAGCATCGTTACACGTTGGCAAAAGTGGGTTAAACTAAATATTTACTTTGATGAAGAAAAACCGTAACATTTTGTCCTGTTGACAACCAAGTTTGATTATCATTCGCCTGAAACATCAAAGTCACTCTGTAAATCTCGGTAAGTCTCGAATTATCCTGTATGATGTCGAAGAAATTAATAACCACAAGATTAGTACCCGTTTTTGCGAACGCACAGTGGAGAAGCTAATCTTTTATGAAATAATCCTGACAGAAAAACAGATCGCCACTTCAGTCGAATCGTTTTTGTTGGATTTTTTTGCCTTCTTATAAATAAAAACCATCTGAAAAAACGAAGCATGTATGTACTCTTCTACTAATCGTAGTATTCATACCTCATTGAAAAAAAATGGAAAAAGAGAACGATTTTTAAAAGTTATTTTTCTGGTTTGTACAGGAAAAGTTTTTGGATTGGGCTCTTTTGGTCGTGCGCATCTCATTGCATCAAAATTATTCAATGGTTTGTTTTAAATTTCGCGCAAAGCTACATGAGGGCTATCTACACTAGCCGTCTCTAATTTAGCAGTGTAAGACTAGAGGGAAGGCAGCTAGTCATCACCACTCACCGCCAACGCTTGGGCTACTCTTTTACTAACGAATAGTGGGATTGACCGTCACATTATAACGTTCCCACGGCTGAAAGGGCGATTTGTACCCGCGACCCTCGGATTAAGAATCGAGTGCCTTAACCACCTGGCCCTACTGGGCCTTTATTCAATGTAAAAAGCTAAGAAATGTTCATAAGCTTTACTGAGATAAAGTGTAATGTTATTTTATTTACATATTAAAAATGGTACCGTTTATTAAAAAAATAGTAATATTTTTAGAACTCCAGTTTCTCAACACTACATTTAAAAATTACATCAATAAAGATATAGTCAAACTTTCACGTATAGTCCTAGTGAAAATTGCGTTCTTGTTGTTAGAATAATACTTTTATTTAAAACTGTATTTTGTGATAAAGTAATGGTTGTTCCTCATATAGTTATTTTTCTAGTTCTTTTAGTCTTAAATATCAAAAACGTGAGGCCTGGCATGGCCAGGTGGTTATGGCACTCGAATGGTAATCTGACGGTCGCGAGTTTGAATCCCCGTTGCATCAAACGTGAGGACGTATAATGTCACGCTCAATCCATTATTCGTTGGTAAAAGAGTAGCCCAAGAGTTGGCGGTGATGACTGCCTTCCTTCCCTCTAGTCTTACACTGCTAAATTAGGGACGGCTAACGCAGATAGCCTTTGTTTAGATTTATGCGAAATTGAAAACAATCCAAAATAGTAAATTTTTTATGAATTTTTGTTTGTGGTGCCATTGAATAGATGTCGCAGAAGTTTTGGTTACACAGACACGCTGTGTCCATTATATTAAAATAAAGCGACTTAATTCAAAACAAGCTGAAATTATGTCTTCATCCCAACTCTACAATTGGTCTAAATTATACTTGTGATTGCACGTTATATTTAAAGTACTACTTTCATTGAAGATTTAAAAACCAATTTTAATGTTCAGTTAATTTTTCTTAATTCAACAAAGAGTAGAAACAAGGACTGACAAGTTAAACTCGCTGTTACCATAGCTTTTGTTTCCCAAGAAATAGCCATCAATATCCGGGTATTTCAACAACACCTCACCAACTACGCTTAGTTACGACTGTAGTTTTGAAGTTTTTAATTTTATGGATTGTAAGAAGTTTTATCCACCATTCGTGACTCAATGTTAAGTCTGAAGGCTTATGGTACTGAAACCAGGTTTTGATGTACCTGGTAGATACAGCACAGTTAGCTCATACTGTGGTTTTGTAATCTTCATATCAATATCGCTGTTCAACATTAGGAAAATGATATGAGATATACATACTGTTGATATTGTGATAATGGTATGAGATATACATACTGTTGATATTGTGATAATGATATGAGTTATACATACTGTTGATATTGTGATAATGATACGAGATATACATACTGTTGATATTGTGATAATGATAAGAGATATACATACTGTTGATATTGTGATAATGATATGATCTATACATACTATTGATATTGTGATAATGATATGATCTATACATTCTGTTGATATTGTGATAATGATATGATCTATACATTCTGTTGATATTGTGATAATGATATGAGCTATACATACTGTTGATATTGTGATAATGATACGAGATATACATACTGTTGATATTGTGATAATGATACGAGATATATATACTGTTGATATTGTGATAATGATATGATCTATACATTCTGTTGATATTGTGATAATGATATGATCTATACATACTGTTGATATTGTGATAATGATATGATCTATACATTCTGTTGATATTGTGATAATGATATGATCTATACATTCTGTTGATATTGTCATAATGATATGAAATATACATACTGTTGATATTGTCATAATGATATGATCTATACATTCCGTTGATATTGTGATAATGATATAAGATATACATATTACTGATATCTCAAATACAACAGAGTTATATTTATTCGTGTCTCGCGTTTCATTTGGTGAGATGAATTAATCGATTTTCTTAAAATAAGCTTAGTTTACACCTGTTGTACTCATTTTTAAATTGGATACTCTGATAAATACATAAATCAGAATATTGTGAAGGAAGCAGATGCCTGATTTTATAATGAAGGGTTAAAAATATAAAAGGTGCTGAAAGCAGGTCTCGTGCTGACAAAAGCAGCGCAATGTAGAGGGTCTTGGAGCCAACAAATTAATACAATAGATAATTTACAATTGCTCTGAAAGTTAAATATGTAATAGTGGGTGTGCTGCAGCATCATACGTTTCCGGTGCCTTTGAGCTCCTATATTTTCCTATGGAAGGAAAAGCCATTTTACTTACACAAGGTTGCCACAATGTATGTGTACACAACGAGTGACATGACTTTTCTTACATCACAAAAATTGCAGTTTTTATACTAATCCGGGGACGCCACACGACTGACCTTTCTCTATATCTGGAACAGAAATAGTATTGAAAATATTAAGAGAGAGGCAATATATACATACGCCTTTTTCAAAAATATTGGCAATCAGTCTCACGAGTACCACTATATTGTACAGTTATAAGATTTTGTTTATTATTGTAGATATTTTAATGGCTAGAAAAAGTACACCACTTTTTTTTTCCAAAGGCAGTAATTAGTTTCATGTTTATTTCATTATTGCATTCGTTATTTTAAACGCTCCCTTTACCAAAATTTTTATTGTGGAAAAGGTCGGCATCTCAAGTCTTTTGAAATCACGTCAGTCAACTATTAATTTTGCTCCTTACTTGTTAAACGTATGTATATTTGATTAGGGTTTTGGCTCTAAAACAATAACATATTATTAGTCATGTGCTTAGTTCGTGATTGTGATGCAGACGAATGTTAACAGAACTACAGTTCAGGTAAAATATTTCAATTTTACAAGATAAACGCACACGAACGATCTACTCGTGAGCACTTGCTTCAGTGCGTGACTCAGCTTCGTCTCGACCAATATGATAACTTGGGTATAAAATAAAGTTACAAAAAATAAACTACAAACAATAAATGTTTTGCTTCTATCTTAACTAACAAGTACTAATTCTTATAACACAAGTTATGTTATTTATATTTTGAAACACCGTAAGAGCTAACGTTCGTACTCGGAGCTATCGTTAAGATGGTTACTTTGTTTAGTTGGTTGTTTAGAATTAAGCACAAAGCTACACAATGGGCTATCTGTGCTCTGCCCACCACGGGTATCGAAACCCGGGTTTTAGCGTGTAAGTCCGCAGACATACCGCTGAGCCACTGGGGGGCAAGATGGTTACTACTTTAAACACAGGATAATAACAATTGAGTGTTAAATTGCACATTTCAAAGAGGGTTAAACTTTCTTTTTAATGAAAAAGTCTTAACCTGCTCTAAGTAGTTTTATTTTGTGTTTAAATTATTTCTATTCAGTTGTGGTCCCATCCACTGTCAATTGTTAATTACACACTTCAGCTGTTGACACCTATACGTAATTAAATTATGTTAAAACTTTCTAGAATTGTACAGTATAAATATTACATTTAAAAATAATTAAATCTGTTTGTGTGTAAACTAAAAAAAGAAAGAAAAACCATTAAAGCCGTTATTTCAGCTACCTGCCCTTTTGGAAATAAATTATTGATTCTTCGACTAATTTTAAAAGAGTGTTTCTATAAGTGCTGAAATTGTTTGGTTAAGACAGCTCGTATAATGAACCTTGTTAGCAAACGTTTAAGTAGACGCTAAAACAATGTATAGAATTAAACTATATAGTTCACTAGTTAATCATTGGCTTCAGATACCATTTTAGTGTTTCGGATAGTTGAAAATATTTTGCTTTTTGTTTTTAAATTGGTTTGAACTGAGCACGTGCTGTGGATGTATAATGATTGCTGAATTAGTTTGATAGTTATATTTGTGACTTATGTCCGTAGTTTGAAGTTGTTTTTAGGGCAACCATCTGTCTTCGATATGCATTTTTACCTCTAGCACCCTCTTAAACTATTTTAACTTTTGCCAAAACAGTGTCAGATTTATGTAAATAGTTTTGTTTTCTATCAAATTTGCTGTGTGTAATTTTCTTACTTTATGCAAGCTTTGACCTTTGATATCAAATAACTCCAAGATTGGTTTGACAACCGTGGCATATAAGCTGTACCAAATAACTGCAACTAGTGATGGAAAGGAAACAGTTGTCATCAACCCTTTCTTCGCACCTTGATCAGATAGTTACATGTCAGAGGTCAAGTATTAGAAGTTTCTATGTTATGGCTGGCCGAGTTCTAGGATCTCTTACCGTTCACATGCGAACGTAAAGCACTGTCATAATTATTCCACCATTTTGTTAAAAGATAAATATTTGTCTAATTAGTCAAAAGGATGAAGTAGGAAGAATTCGGAGAACTTTCGAGAATAGTAACATGTCTTTAAGTAATTATGTCCTAAGGCACCACGTATTTACAAATTAAAAAACGACCTCTCTCATAAAGTTAAACTATGGCACTTTTATTGACACAACAGAAAAGACTCCATTATTCACATAAACGTGCTCTAAGAATAGGGGGAAAAACTGTCTTATTTTAACAACCGTAAGAACAATCCGGCATGCAAAATGAAGGAATGCAAACACTTCACAATCATTCTGAACAAAATCGAAAACAACACAGAGCCACACATGTGTATACAAAGTTTAATTTTCCACTAGATTTGTATGTGCATTTACTGCTTTACACGAACGTTAATTTTTGTACTGAGTAATACAAAAGAACAGCTTTGATAAACAACCAATGATATAAAAGATACAGTTTTATATATATATACACATCCTCACAGATGACTATATGTTCTATTAAAATGTAAATGCTAGTGTGAAAGAACGTAAAAACGTATAAAAATAGATATAATTATAGAATAGTCGTAGTATAAAGAATATATATCATCAGCAAAAGAAATATTCATAACTGGATATTTTAAAATTGTGTAATTTGCTGCTGATAGGAGAAAGGCGTTTGTTAAGCAACATTCAAAACCAGTAGTCTAATAAAAATAATTCCTAGACTCTAGGTTTTAAGCCTTGAGAATCTCATCATTTTATAAAATAGTTACTAAAAACCACCTTTTGTTTTAGAGATTACACTTTTTAGAGGTTCAACCTTTATTAAACATCGACCGAAGGTAGATTTAAACAACTAGAAAATAAACATTTTTCTGCTTACGCAAATTTTAAGGTGACACCCAATACAAATTATTAATAAATACACTAGTTTCCCAGTTTCAGTTTATTTAAGATATTTATATAAACACGCGTGAAATAAAATAAAAAAGTGCAATAACTTTAGTCTTAAGTGTATTATGCATAAGACTAGGATATAACGCTATTATATTTCTCGTACCTCAAATCAAAGCGTCAAATAATTTTTTATTATTGTTTTATAATAAAAGCAAGACGCCGTTAGTAGTCACGAATAACGTTACATTTAAAATGCTTCACTTCTGCACAGAAAATCTCATAAAGTCCATGCTTTAGGTCCGGATTCTGCACCCCTTTCTTCTGTATCTTAACTTAAAATCGTGGTATTGTACAGTTTGTAGCCTCAAATGTAATGCCGTTCAAATTGAAGTTTGTAACAGTATCTACATCATTCATTAACGTTTCTCTCTCCCTTCCATCATCTCTGCTTTTAGCGATAAGCAAGACTTGGCGGTTTTTCTGTCTTTGTGCTGTAGGATGGAGATTGTGATACTTTTGTATTCTTTATGCCATAGAAAGCCAAATATATAAATTTATTTTCTTGTGGGCTATGTGGAATCAAAATATTTATATGTTTTTTTGTTATCCTTTACTTACTTGTGATTCTCGACCATAAAACTTATTTGAGGCCTTTTAGTATTGAAAGTTATTTAACGTAGGAATTTATTTCCTGCAAAACGTTATCTTCTTCAGGTGGCGCAGTAGGGCAGAAGTGTTGTTCGTAGTTTCTTTGGTTGAGGCTTATGTTGTTTTCCGCGATGTTGCTGGGAAGATCGAGCGAAACAGCTTCTTCGTAGGATGGAGGAGGTTCTTCATTCTATGAGAAATAAGAAAATTGATATTAGTAAAGAGTACAAACAATTTTGCACGAGAAAACTGTAGATTTCGAACAAATTTTAACCTGTCCAACAAATTTCAAGCTTTGTCTTTGTAAAGTTATTGTTTTTGAAAGCGTGTACAATATAACGAAATATTATAATCGTGTAAGTTAAATAAAACCCATAAGAATCAGCGACGATGCCTCAACACGTTTTACTCTCATTCGGAGTTGCGCGTCATCAAAACATCATCAGCTTAAAAAAAACAAAAACACACACCGACAGGGTGTTGACACATCCCTCAAAACCTCATTTCGATCTTCAAAAATGTGACGAAAATGGCGCAATTTACTTGGACTGTACTTCAGTCACCAAGTCCATTTAGTCTTAACGTAAACCAATAGTCTTGTAAAAGCAAACCAGAACGTGTATAAAGAACCTGCTACTTATCATTGTTGCACGTAAAATTATATGGGTTACTCATAAAACGAGGAACTTATTAAAATGGACATAGGCTAAATAGTTTCAAATAAACCAGTTTTACTAGTTTTCATGAGCTATATAATTTTAACAACAAATATATAAAAAAAAAACTTAATTGCTAATTTGAATGAGACTGTTTTATATAGAACTGACTTAAGGGTTCTGCAGAGTGAAATAATTTACCTGATCTATATTTACTGGTTCTTATGAACTGGACTATTTTACATGATATAAACTTACTGGTTCTTATGAACTAGACTATTTTACATAATATAAACTTACTGGTTCTTATGAACTGGATTATTTTACATAATATAAAGTTACTGGTTCTTATGAACTGGACTATTTTGCATAATATAAACTTACTGGTTCTTATGAACTGGACTATTTTACATAATATAAAGTTACTGGTTCTTATGAACTGGACTATTTTGCATAATATAAACTTACTGGTTCTTATGAACTGGACTATTTTACATAATATAAACTTACTGGTTCTTATGAACTGGACTATTTTACATAATATAAACTTACTGGTTCGTGTGAGCGAGATTGATCCACTTGTTCAAGGACTGTCTTACCACAGCAACCCAACTCTGAGGACCAGGTGTTTCTCTTTTTCCTATATATAAAATACAGTTACTTTTCGTACTTTAGTATATGTGTTATAAAATATGCATTTGGAAAAACTAAGTAATAATATTAGTTAATTTAATCCTTTGAAAAATATGTGGCAAAATTTCACAACTAATTTGATAGATTTTGTTTCACGGATGGTTGACAGAAACTAAAAACAAACATGAGTGTTCTAGACTTTCAGTAGTATTCAACAGACGTTCCTATAATTTTCTTACAATCCTTAAGTTATTTATTCTTTTTACGAACTGTTTGGATACACATGTGTCGTGTTGTAAAATTACCTTAATACAAGCACGATGTTACTTATCTCATTGTAAATAAAGCAAAAATTTTAATGACAGGCTAAAAATAATCCATATTTATACGACCATATATTATTCATTATTGAATATATCATGCTTAAAAGATTTTTAGCCTCATTTTTTTCAGCTTGTGTCACATCCGCTCGTGCTCCTTTTTTCGACCATGTATCTTGACAGTAACCTTGAAGCATAGTTTTTGCTCCATTTTAAGGCTGTCAAGTTCAGAACACGCCTATTTTACGAACATCTTTCAACAATGTATCTAGGGTGTGAGGACGAGACTTGTCAGTGCCTGTTTCAAAAGTCCAATTGCACCGAAATCCATGGCCATTTTATCAATATTAATTCAATTTGAGTAGCACAAGTATCCGTTGCATGGGGTTTGCAACCGAATTAATTATGTACATGCGACCAGCTTTTTCAAATAGTGATTCTCTTTCATTAATGTTGTCTACTGTTGCCTAGGGCACGTGGACTTCTTTTGCAACAGATCCTTGTGTTCATGTATTCTTACCTGTTACAAACTACATCGTATTTACCATAACTTAGGTATGATTTGTTGCAGGTCTATATCTGGATGGTGCTCGTGCCCCAAATTGTTCCATATGGTTTTGTTTTCCAATACCGTTAAGGATTAGGGACGTCTCCGTCTTAGAAATAATAAATCTTATATTTAAACAGACCTTTATGATCTGAATTTATGAATATTTGCATCGGAAAGAACTTTTAACTGTCCTTCCACAAGCGATCAGTTTTAGGTAACATTACACTACCAACAAACACCAATGTCGATATTTCAGACACATGTCATTCCACAGAAACTTTATATCGGCCGAAATTTCCATGTGGTTTGAGACCTACGTATTTTAATCATTTTAATATGACTCACTCAGCTCTGTGTTCCCGTGATAAAAGACAAATGGTATTTATATGTTTATATGGTGAGAAAAGTGGGTTTTAAGAATTATAAGTTGCTTCCGAAGAATATTTATGCATTTCTTTCAGTATAAAAGAAATTAATATAATCAAAAAATAGTCGTGTGCATAAATATTTCACAATAACACGAGAAAAAGCATGAAATCTATGATGTAGAGATCATAGATAATGAGGGAAACCTGACCTTGTATAACTGTTTTACTTCAGCTGTAATAGAAATCAGTTCTTTATTTCTAGGGGCGGGAGTAAACTTTAAGGAAACTTTAAAATGTTTTATTGAAGATCGAACCTCAAACGTTCACATTTCAATGTTCAGTACTTTTTTTATTTGGATTTTCATTTCTAGACATTTTATTCGAGTTTGGCAGCATTTGATGCTTGGATTCATTTGTGACTATAAACTAAAGGCACGAGTTAGAGAAAAATTCGACGTACCTTTTCATTCTGCAAAACAAGAATATTATCCACATGGTCAGTCCAAAGGCTATAATAATAAGAATTATGACCATAATAATATACGACTGGACATTGTCCTCACCTGAAAAACAAAGGAAATGCGCGATCAAGATGATAAAAATCGAAAGCACTCCACATAATTCTTAATAAGAAATTATTGAATAACGGATTTACAAATTTATTATGTTATATTCTTTCCCTGTCGTGTTAAGTTTATTTTTAATATTCTACGTTTCTCGTGTGTTCTGTTATTGTTCTTAATAAACTTATGTGTTGTTTACCTTCGCTTTTATATATTTTACTGTTGTTCCATTAAATGTAACTAAGTTGATTAATAGACATCTCACTTTTTCCATGTCCAAAAGAAGAGAAGGCATTATTTTCAAATCATTTTACTTTTAAGTGAAAACGTGTTTTAATTTAGTAAAAGTATATGGAAGGAATGTCTTAAAAAATATTCACATCAAAGTTTTTATTTGAAGTAAGGAAATGTTAAATACTACTTATTTAGCTTGTTGTATTTGACCTGGGCCGGTAAGACCAGGTGATTAAGGAACTCGACTCGTAATCCGAGGGTCGCGGTTCCGAGTCCCCGTCACACCAAACTTGATCGCTATTTCAGCCGTGGGGACGTCACAATATGATGGTCAATGTCACTATTCGTTGGTAAAAGAGTAGCCCAAGAGATGGCGTTGGGTAGTGATGACTAGCTGCCTTCCCTCTAGACTTGCACTGCTAAATTAAGAACGGCTAGCACAAATAGCCCTCATGTAGCTTTGCGCGAAATTCAAAAAGAAACAAACGTATTTGATCAATGTAAAAGGTTTTTAAGATGTTATACAGGGTAATTTTAAAATAACTGTTCAACTGTTGCATTTATAACTTTATTTCTAAACTATGACTCCGAAACTAACAATAATTGAATTAGTTTCAATCGCCTTCGTCATATATACATTTTAGTATCACTTGAATAGTGACTTTTGTCCTACTCTATACAGTACATCTTAAATCTCTTTTTTTCACTCTTCATCAAACGCTTATTCTAAATTTTTTGTTTGTTTGCTGTTATGCACAAAGCTACACAAAGGGCTATCTGTGCACTGACTCTCACAGGTATCGAAACCCAGTTTTTAGATTTATAAATTCGCAGACATACCACATGGCCGCACCACATTTGTCGTATGTACAGTTTTCGATACATACGTTTCACTTCACCTAGATTAATTTTTCCATCTTGATTGTATACATTAATTAAGGTTTATAAAAATTCATTTTTTAGAAAAGTTTTGGTAAATGATTCGTGATAAATCTGTGAATGTTTCTGAGTTTGTATACAATAGGCTTCCCACCGCTTGTGTGTTTTTCTTATAGCAAAGCCACATTGGGCTATCTGCTGAGCCCACCGAAAGGAATCAAACCCCTGATTTTAGCGGGGGGCCCCACCACTAGTACAGCGGTATGTCTACGGATTTACAAGGCTAAAACGAGGAGTTCAATTTGGCTGTATAAGAAAACACACAAATAAATAGGTTTTAGCTGCAAATTTTCACAAGTGATGATTCCAACCGTCGGCCCACTAAGAAACTTTAGCCAATCCGTTTGACGGTTAAATAAGAAATTGTTTTTTGAAATATAGTTTATGATTTATATTGCTTTACAAAGTAATTTTAAACTACTTTAAATGTTAACATTGTTGGAAACAGTGAAATATTGAGATCGGAATTAGAAGGTCCCCTGTTGTCCTCAAGTTTGGAACCACTGGTGTAGATAACCTAGAATTCCTATGGAAATTAATATAATAAAGAGTTTGTTGATCTTTAGAAACAAAACAAAAACTTGGAATAAATTTTATAGATGGATGATAAGTAGACATGTTGGAATTAAGCCTAACTGTTTCGATTACTGTGATTCCAGTTACAGTGGGAATGGAACTTCGTCAGGAGGAAGAAGACAGTTAGAACTGTAGTAGTTCATTATTAAACTGTATCACAGAAGTTAGTATATTTGAAATCAATCAATGACTTAAGGGAAAATAGTTCTTCACTTCCAGAGCCAAATATGACGTAGTCAAAAATCTGACAACGAAGTTCTGAACCCACAAAATAAATAAAATAATGGCTATCACTTCAGTCAACTACACTCATAGAAAATTTCATGACCTTTTTTTTTCTGCTTTATTATATTTCCAACTTGTTCTCCTAATAAAAATACTAACCCTGTTTATTGATTAAATACAGGTTTAGTTATTAGTGGATAAATAAAATTGTTTATGACACTGAGTAAAACAACAGTTAGTATTTTAAAGAGAAAGCATAAAATAAACAGATTTATAATGCTTCGTATCTGAGAAAAAAGGGTTAAAGTATCAGTAAAATAGCAGCAGGCATTTTACGATAAAAAGGGTAAAACATCAGTAAAATAATGGCAGACATTTTACGATAAAAAGGGTAAAAATCAGTAAAAACAGCAGGCATTTTACGATTAAAAGGGTAAAAAATCAGTAAAATAACAGCAGGCATTTTATGATAAAAAGTGTAAAAAATCAGTAAAATAAAAGTTACCATTCCACGACGAAAGGATAAATACTGAATAAAAATAGTTTTTTTTTTATCGTTTTCGCGCAAAACTACATGACAGTTATTGGCGTTAGCCGTTCCTAATTTAGCAGTGTAAGACAAGAGGGAAGGCAGATAGTCATCACCAACCACTGCCAACTTTTGGGCTACTCTTTTACCCACGAATAGTGGGATCAACTGTCACATTATAACCCCCCCACGGCTGAAAGGGAGAGCATGTTTGGCGCACCGGGATTCGAAACCGAAACCCTGACATGACAAGTCCAACGCCTTAACACACCTGGCTATGCCGAGCCTGAATAACAATAGAGTTGACAGTCCTCAGTGTAAATGTTTCAACTCACCTTTGCACGACTTATTTAACGTGTTAAAAATATATCCCGGCTTACATTCACAAATATTTCCCTTTTTTCTTGAACAAAACGTATTACTATCGCTCTTTTCGCATTCGATAGAAGAGATACAGCCCTGCCTTCTCTGGAGAGCTGAAAGTAAAAGGAAAAAAATTAAGCTCAAAAGGTCGCTCCGTCCGTGATTTATCATTGATAACGTGGCTTTGTTCAGATTAGTATGCTTATGTAAACAACAAAAAAACAGTGTTCGCTATTTTCCTTTCAAATTATGGATGGGTCAAGATTCTGCATCACACTGACTAAGATTATGTTTATAGTTGTTACAACATTCGGTAAAAAATACTGGCCAAACAAAGAGTAAATGCTCCATGCTATATATGAAACAATACACCACTCGTGGTAAGTACGATTCATTTAGATACTAATGATGTCTTTGTTTTTATGTTATTTGGTAGGATTCATTTGTTATATAATAGCCACTTTGTGACTCACAAAGTCATCAGCTTCCAAGCAATTGTAGACGCATAAACGGCATAGAAAAACAAATGGTTCAAAAGCCGATGGGGTCAATAACTGTAAATTTAGGGTTAAGCATTGTATATACATGTGGGCAGTTTCTTTGTATTAGGTTTCAATGAACTAGCCCTCACGTATGCTTTTTTAATCTCTAAAGCTGAATTTTTTACATCGAATTTATGACAGAAGTTCGATCTTACTGTAAAACATTGCTCCAAAGAAGAAGTCTCATTTGTTGATTCACCTTAGGAGGGATACCTTAAGCATCGTAGCATTGCATGCAAGCCTCAAAGGGTCCAAATTCGGTTATGAATGTTATAATTTCCTTTCTTAGTTAGAGCCTCCAAGATTTACGAAGTATAAATCAGTTTGAAAATACAAGGATGTCTTCAAACTACTTCGAACCACAAGACGCCTTTAACCTATCATTAAAAGATCAAAATATGCAGAATTGTATTGTACTTCATTATGCTATAAATCGTTTATATAATGAACCAGTAAGCCTTAAAGGGTAATACAATTTCATTTACATCTGAATTCAAAAATCTACCCAATTATTTTTTCCATTAAAAATTAAAGACTGGATTACAAAATGTAAAAAATAAAGCACGAGTATATCTATCATGAAAACACATATTACGAATCGAACTTATAACTGATAACGAAAATAATAGCTACGTGGCATTATTCTTCGACTTCCCTGCTTCTTAAGTATGAATCTGTAAATATATCTTTGCTTAACTGTCTATATATCTGTAAACTAAAACAGCATATCCATTGAAACTTTCTCTATCCCACCAGGTGGAACATAACGAATATTATTGTCTTGGGTTTATAACTGCTTATTTACGCTGTCTTAAATATAAATGGGTTGACTATATTATATTAACGTGATTTTCTTTTTAATAACCAAGTCAGCGCGTCGTATGAGAGCCATAGACAATACAAAGTCATAGCGGGGCGGAATGTACATCCTAACTACTTTTTGAAATTGTTTGGCGTTTCATAAGATGTGTGACGCCACCAAAAAGTTGTCGCTTTTCTTTGAAAGGATGTATAACAGCCCTTTCCGACAAAATCATTCATGCACTCAGATCGTAACAAAGTGGGAAGATAGAGGGATTTAGAATTTCCAAGAACGGGATAACCCCTTAACTTAATGACAATAAAAATCAAAGTATAAATTAATTTGGGATTACAGAACCATTCAGAAAGAGTCCTACTATAAGTCCTACCGTTGCCTTGTGACCTTTTGTAACAGATTCCACGAACACAGATATAAGTGGTGAAAGCCATTTACGTGCTGCGAAAAAATCGAGAAAGATCTCCGTTTGAAAAAGCGACAGCATTTATGTATATACACGTGTCATCCAAAATGTGTTGGTTCGATCGTTGTATACTTGCAAGCAGCTAGAAAATCAAAAAGAGTGTTCATTCTATTCCATATGAAGATATACCAGTCAAGTTACTGGATACAATACATATGGATTTCTGTAGAATCAAACAACTAAAAGGTTCTGGTGAAACCATGGTCCTAATACACTAGCTAATACATTACAAGATGCAGGGAAAAAGAGATGTTCTTGGAACACGACAGTTTTATGATTAAGGCTTTTGCTTTGAAACAACGTCACATTTCTTGTGTAAAAATAGAAGGTCGTCATATAAAAATAACCAGACTGTAAGGAAATGTTGAAGTTACAAAATCGTTTTAAAATAATATACCTAATCGCTGTATTTCCCCTGGGACATGATCAGAATATCATAAGAATAGTGAAGCTTGAGGGACAAAAATTATCATTCGAAACTAAAGTAAATCAAAATATTTCAATAAATTATTTATAATGTTCACTTAGTGATAATTAATGAATAATACAGAAATAAGATGTTGTTCCAAATTAGTCTTTCTTGTACTAAAATCCAGTTCTTATCAATATCTATGTAACATGTTTACAAGCACGTGAAGAGACCGAGCAAAATGAATTGATAATAAGCTTGATTGGAACTTATTAGATGTCCCTATATAATACAGCAATGTAAAATTACTTCAACAAAAACACAGAATTCAAACGATACGAGCTTAGAACAATGGAACATGTTTAGCTTTCAGAAGGAATCGACTAACAACACGGAGTCATCATTTTCACATCTACACCCAGTGGTAAAGTTAAAGATTAGCCAAAATGTTGGATACTGCTTGGAGAGGAATATTTCATTCGTTTCTTTACAGATAAATACTTTATCAAAATCGACATCTAACTTTATTTACATCAAAAGTTTGTGAGTTATATATATATAAGAAGGTATTTGTTTTATTAATCCAACTCAAAAGGCCTGGCATGGCCAAATGATTAGGGGTCCTGACTCTCAACTTGAGGGTGGCGTCTTGAATTTTCATCCTAATAAAAATGCTCACCATTTCAGCAGTGTGGGAGTTATAATGATTCGATCAATCCCTTTTTTGCTAAAAGAGTAGCTTAGGAATTGGCGGTGGGTGGTGATAGCTAGCTGCCTTCCCTCTAGTCTTTCACTGCTGAACTGGGAAAGACTAGCACAGATAGCCCTCGTGTAGCTTTGTCCTTCTAGTCTTTCATTGCTAAATTAGGGACGGCTAGCACAGATAGTCTTCGTGTAGCTTTTTCCCTCTTGTCTTTTACTGCTAAACTAGGGATAGCTAGCACAGATAGCCCTCGTGTAGCTCTGCACGAAATTCAAACCAACCAAACAAATAAATATTTTTTTGTGCTCCTTAAAACTGCTTACGTATGCCAGTTACTAATTTTCAAAGTTTGTGGCTTAAATAAGACAATGTTATCAGTAAGTGTCCCTTGACCTCGAAACTCTGTCACAACAGGTTTCCCAAGACCACTGGACCTGCCAAATACCTTATCAGTAAGTGTCTCCAGACTACTGGATCTGGCAACTATCTTGTCAACAAATGTCTCCAGAATACTGGATCTGATAACTTTATTTTCAGTAGGTGTCTTCAGACCATTGGACCTGATAATTTTATTATCAGTAAGTGTCCCCAGGTTCTGCGCCTGTCAATTACATCATCAGTTGAAGTCTCCAAATGGCTCGCTCTGGCAACATTAAAACAGCTCGCATCGTACACAAAATGTTGTTGATGTTCCGGGCAAGTTAAATAAAATAAATAATAGTAATAATAGCGTCAATAATAGCAATGTAATAATCTGTCTGTAGAATATATATAATAGAAAGCCAGCGTCATGTCATCAATGCTTCAGTTCATTTTGTTTTTCCTCAAAAGGAAATATATCTACTAATAAGCAGCTAACGATAGATAAATCTGAAAAAGACAGGTTAGGCGTAAGTTCAGACAATATTTTAATAATACGTTGAATAACTTATAAGTTAGCGTTAACAGTTTACGATAGTTCAGGTGGAGATTCGATGACGTACTAAAAAAATAAAAGGTTCACATTTTTATCTTTCTCACTTTATCTAGTTGTATTTTATGGGTGTGTGTGCATTTTCTTATAGCAAAGCCACATCGGGCTTTCTGCTGAGCCCACCGAAGGGAATAGAACCTCTGATATTAGCGTCGTAAATCCCGAGACATACCGCTGTACTGGTGGGGTGGCGTAATTTATAGGAATTACAACAATAGAAACCGGCTTCATTGTGCAGCTTTGTGCTTAATTACAAACAAACAAAATTTTATGATAAAGTATGAACTAATATTGTTTTTATTTTATGATAAAGTATAAACTAAAAGTATGAACTAATATTGTTTTTATTTTATGATAAAGTATAAACTAAAAGTATGAATTAATATTGTTTTTATTTTATGATAAAGTATGAACTAAAAGTACGAACTAAAAGTACGAACTAATAATATTTTTATATTTATGATAAGATATTAGCATTATTACTACTATATTCCATCACTTCTCGGTGGCTCTGTGATAAGTCTTACAGCTTATAAGGTTAAACTTTGGGTTTTAGTAAACGAGCTGGGCTGTGCACAGACAGCCCCTTATATAGTCTTGTGATTTACAAACAACAAGCCTATTATATTTTTAAACACTACATTCTTTATCTAGTCCCTTAGGAATTTTGAAGAACTATAACATTGTATAATAATAGTATTCCACCCACATTCGTCATATTCATTGCCAAAGAAACGTTTCAACTCAATCCAAAAATCTTCAGGCCGGTTAAGATACAATAAACACATCAGTTATCAGAACATTATTTGTATGAGTAATTTGATACAAAAGCAACTGTTATGACGTAAACGTTTTCAGACAAGTTGGCAAAGCGTTATCATAATTACACTTTAAACGTTCTTATCTTGATAAATACAGTATTGTGCAAAAGTGTTAGGGCAATATTTTATCATTCCTTCCTTTTACAAGGCTAATTCTTCTACGCCATTATATAACGTAAATTTCAACACAATGATAATGCCTCACTGATCGATGTTGACAATTGAATAAATCACAGTAAGAATACTTTAAAATTCCCATATATTTGTACTATGTCGTTAGGGTTTCTCTTGAATATTTTATTTTTGAATTTCGCACAAAGCTACTCGAGGGCTATCTGTGCTAGCCGTCCCTAATTTAGCAGTGTAAGACTAGAGGGAAGGCAGCTAGTCATCACCACCCACCGCCAATTCTTGGGCTACTCTTTTACCAACGAATAGTAGGATTGACTGTCACATTGTAACGCCCCCACGGCGGGGAGGGCGAGCCCGTGACTCTCAGATTACGAGTCGCACACCTCAACGCACTTGGCCATGCCGGGTCATTTCTCCTGAATAAACATGCTGATCAAAGTTGGCATCTAAAATAATGTCGTGGTACTAATGTCTTTACTATATTGTCATAAGCTAGCAAGAAACTAGCATATTTTAACAGTATATACTAAAATAAATCATTTCAACATCACTCCACAAATAAGCCTTAATAAAAACAATGTTTAATACCATATATTAAATTTTGTTATCATCCCATGACCCAGAAGCGTATAAAAGTGCCTGTTGAATAGAAAATTCGCATAAGAGTTTCACATAAATATGGATCTACTCTCCGACAAATTTCTGCAGATTTCAAATACTCCCCTAAAAACTGTCAAGTACACCGTATATCGCGAGACCGAATCAGATAACTTCGAAATTAAGAAAATATAAAGCAGAACGCCTAACTGATACTGATGTTAAGTATCTTCGTTCATGCAGCCTTTGGAAAAGAAGGAAGACTGCCACTGATTTCAAGCAAGAGATAAACGACCACGTACCAAATGACAGAAAAGTGTCCAAATCTACAGTATCAAGAAAACTCAATAAGAATGGAATACTTGGTCGGGTAGCAGTTAAAAAAACACAACAAACAAAACCTTGACTTCAATCTCTAAATACTGCCAAGAGACAGAACTTTGCCAAAAAGTACAAAAACTGAACTGTTAATGATTACAAAATGGTGTTTAGACGAATGAGTCTAAGGTTGAAATATTTGGTTCGAAGCGTGGGTTGAACGTCGGTGAGATACTTACCTTAATATATAGCACCAACCATGAAGCATGGGGAGACAGTGTGGTAGTTTGAGGTGTCTGCTGAGACATTTGCAAAGTTGATGGAATAGTGGACCAGTGTAAGTACCATCAGATACTAATCCGTCATGGTATACCCTGTGGTTTGTGTATCATTGGTAAAGGATTCCGTTACCAAGAAGATACTGACACCAAACATTCATCCCACCGATGCAGAAATAACTTAGTTAAAAAAAAGCTGCTGGAGTCATTCAACTTACCCAATCGCCCCATTATCAACCCGATTAAACAGATCTGGGATTAGAAAGATAAAAAAACTTGACAAATCAAAAGTTACTTCCAAAGAAACTTTGTTAGAGTGTGTTAGAGACATTTGGAGTACGGTTGTGAAGAACATTTTGATTAAATATGTTGCAACAATGCAAGAAAAACTGTCTGCAGTTATCAAAGAAAAACGGGGACACACAAATTATTTACTGTCTGCTGAACTCTGTTGAGTTCCTATTGTGCTAAACATGAAGATAAATAATATTTTGATGTTTCACCTGTGATATATCTTACACTGTTCTTTGAAAGTAGCCTGAAATATAATTTTTGACTTTTTTTTTAACACTTTTGCACAGTACTGGAATAATCCGATGTTTGTCTGTCCCGCTCAGTATTTCTTGAACGGTTAATCCTAAAACAACAATATATATAAATTATTCTTGTAAAGGGCATATTACAGATAAAGTATTCATGCTTTGCAATTCTTAAAACTTTATATCATTAGCAACATTGATCCGCCCATCTTTGTATGTGCTGAATGGTGAATTTGAAAAAAAACAACACTTAATAAAAATAAAAATGCTAATTTTTGTGTAGAAATTTCATGAGTAAAAGACAAGACTTTTACCGTAGACTGATTTAAAGAAACATTTGAAAAATAAAAAACGTTTCAAAAGAAGGACGTGTTTTAGAATATATTTGTTGTTCTGCAGTTTATATATATATACTTTCTGTTTTTATGACAATATTACATAATTTTATAACACCACATCGAATAAAGTGTTTTTAATTGAACTTAATATCTCCCCTTTGACACATTTTATAGAAATGGCAATGGTAAGCGAAGTTTTCTTGCGTTCAGTAAAACAACAAGGAACGGTGAAATCCAACGGAAAAATTCATTGCGACTATTTAGCGAACCCGAGTGCTTTATTGTACTGAATGCTTTCATTGCACTGAAACGTTTTTACTTACATTGCATTGCAGTCAGTCTCCTTTGCTTAAAAACAAACTCAAAAGCAATTTATCTTATTCAAATTACACAAGGAATGAAAAAACATGGTTGTTAAAAAGAATTACATTGCATACACCTTCTGATCCAAGGGTCAGAGATGGCTGTACATCTTATAACTTTTATCATTATTTGTAGAAAAATTACTCTTCAAGTGTTTCAAGAACATAGTAATGAAATAATAGCAAACCTTATAAGTGAATCGTGTAATGACGCCAGATGGTTATGTTGCTGTTGGTTGTACAATGTACACATTTGACCTCTGATTAACTGTATTTATGTCTTGATGTAGAATAATATGGCTGCTACATGGTTTGACTACTTATTCTGAATTAAGCACAAAACTATATAATATGCTATCTGTGCTACGCTTATCACGGATATCGAAACCTGGTTTCTAACAACGTAAGTCAGCAGACATACTGCTGTGTCACTAGGGGGAGCTGCTACATGGGAGCATCACTTCTCTAATCTTACTATACACGTGCAATGTACAATGGAAATCAAAACCTGACCCTCTAATTGAACTGCAATCAAAACAGTTAAAGAGCTGTCGGACAGTCGTTATAACTGGCATACCTACAAACATATTTGTATTGTGTTAAAAGTATTTTCTTTGAGACAATGAAAATATCACGAGTATTAATACCATGATCACAAAATCTTCAAGCTACGGGTTTGAACATGGAACTTTTTTTATAGAGACAAGCCCACCTAATAATATTCCATGCCAGCCCACAAAGATGAATGTGGGCTGGAATATAACATTAATATTTTTTAATATGTGAACAAACTGGTAATAGCATCATTAGTCCATTTTATTGGCAAACAGGGTCAGTGTTTCACAAATAAGAAACTTGCACTTTTCAGTCATGTTAACACATTAAACCAAATTAATTACACATATATCTACACACTCATAAACATATTATATTATCTCAGAAAATATATTTAGCAGCCTGTAATTGATGCTTGCTTCATGAAAAATGTGAATATTAGGATATAATCACTCGTTAAAAACTTTACCAGTGTATGAGCTATGAAATGCAAATGTAGATGTAAAGCGACCTTATAATTCACTGTTATTTATGTCGTTAAGCAATTTAGTCTAGACTCTAGGCCTATTGTTAATAGATCAAGTAAACGTCAGCAAACAACCTCACAAATAAATCGATTCTCTTTTGATTCAGAAGGACATCTATTGTCAGTACACATAAAATACTCCGAAGGATATAAAGGTTATTCATTAGAAATGTAGGTCCAGCTTAACAGTTTTTGAATGAATTATTTACCTTCAATTAGATAAGTGGTGTGTTTTCTATGCTATAACAATGCGCACCCAACCTGTCACAAAGTATTTTAAGGTGTAAAAACTTTGTATGCCTTCAATATGAGGCATTCAAATAAAATAAAAAAAACAGTGTAACTGTAAATATCCGGTTATTCCATGTGGGTAACGTCCATAACTGTGTTGCTGTTTATTAACATGGCTTATGAAGCTATAGCTAGACTTGTGGTCATTGCTAGGTCAGATCAATGTTATGGTTGTGGATTCCGAACTGCTGGAATTTTATCTTGAACCGATGTTTAGACTGTTCATCTAAATACTTTATCAAAGCGCTGAAATCGGATAGTGTAGCTGTTTTGCGTCGTAAAACGCCAATCAAAGCGCTAGAATCAACGTTTTCCTGTACACAATATGACGTTACATTTGGAAAGTCGCCATGTTCGCGTCCAAAATGGCTGATGGTAAAAATTAGTTCCGCACTCAGTCACATGACAGCATAACCTCCATGATAACTCACATCAGGCAAGAATAAATAAGCTAGAATATACTTTTAACACGACAAGCAGAAACACTGTATACTGCAAAACTTAATACGTGAATACATCCATTACGTATTTAGATGAATATTATATTTTACAGCATTATGTATTGGGATAAACATCCTATGTTACTTTTTATCAAAGCAAGTGTTTTTTATACATTAAGTATAGGAGATGACCACGTTATGTTGCTTCGTTAAGGAATAATGTATTCTAACTAAACCACGTGTAAGATACAAACAAAATCATGCATTTTTATGTAACATCAATTCACTGTTTCTAAGAGTTTGAATGTATCTTTCATCACATCACAATAAGTGTTTCAGTCTTCATATGTAGATTACAGATAATCTGTTATCTGACCGTTCATGACAGATATGTAAACGCTTTTGTATCTTACGGTTTCATTCACGAAGTTGGGTTTTAAAGTTTAAACAGAAAGTTGATTTTATCTGTTTATTGCATCCTGTTATACTTAAAAATGTAAGACAATAATCATTTTGTAATTCTAATAAGTCACATAATACAATTTAGTAACGGTATTCAAACCTTACTGAGACACATGAAAGGACAACATCGTAAGTACTAACATTTTAAATATTCCTTTCAATTACACTAAAACGATTTTTAACATTCTATGATTGGTTTAATGTCCTCTTCATAATAAATACTTCTTGAATTGCAAAATAAATATTTTTTTTTCATTTGCACCACACCTTTCTATCGAGCTGGAACATCTTAGTAGTTGGCTTGCTAGATTTAGAATCCGTGGTCTACGCCTCGCACTCTGGGGCCATTGGAACGTTATAAAAATGGTGATCAAATTCTAATAGTAGTGGATTAGATGGCAAAAGAATTGACGGTGGACAGTGTTGACTGACTGCTTTTCTTTCACACTATCGGTTCAAAATTAGGAATGTCTTACACAGCTTCACACGAATATCCAAAACAAATAAATAATTTTTGTCAATGAACGAATTACTAACTTTAATGACCAAAAAAGTATATTTTATAATAACGAATAGCTCTTTGTCTATTGAAAGCTTAGTGAAATTATGGTTTACTTTAATGTAAAAAAAAAACACACAAGAAAAACAAAACAAAAAACGTGTTTTTTACTTCATTTTCACAGATACCAAAAAATTATATTTCATAATTACGAATAACTCTTTGTTTATTGAAAGTAAAGCACAACACAAAACAACTGAACACGTCAAATCCCATTTCTGTGAAAACTAATCAAATTAAAAGAGCATCCATACGAAATACAAAGCCAGTACATCATCACGTATTGATAAATAGTCCATCATTATTATTCGAGAGCATTTTATACATATACATATATAGTTTTTTTTTTACAAATATCCGAAAAAAAACATTACATTTTGTAATTTTGAAAGACACTTATTCATTCATACTTTCAAATATTTTAAACATAGTTTCTATATCAGTTTCTAACGTTATTGTTGATTTTCGGCTTTAATCATTTTTACCTAACTAATTGGAAACGCTATTTTTGACGTAATTTTATCTCTTAATGTAAATGCTATCCTTACACAGAAAGATAATTACAGAGATATATGAGTTTTCAATAATAGGTATTGGAAAGGAACACAATAGTGTCACTAAGGTAGACTGACAATACACTGTTACTGGCAGAGTGAAGTGAAACATTACACAGAGTAATGAGCTTGGTGAATAGCAGACTTTAAAAGTTTCGGTTGAACAATAATATAAAGATGACAAAAATCATGGTTGTGAGGAGAGATGTAAAGAAAAAAATTAGAATCAACATCAAAGCGAATGGTCACATTCTAGAACAAGTGGACAAGTTTTTCTACTTGGAAGAATTAATAACTAAAGATGGTAAATGTGAGGCAGGGATCAAGAGATGGATTGAAATTGTAAGTACAAATTTCATCCGTATGAAAGATGTACTGACCGAAGGAAATATTATGTCAGAGACAAAAAAGAAACTCATAAAATGTTACATTATATACATTTTCCTGTATGCTATAGACTTGGACACTAACCAAAGAACTTTGGAACAAAATAGAAGCATTAGAAATCTGGTATCTTGGAATAATGTTGAAAACATTATATAGAGAGTATAAAGCAAGTCAGTAACTATTGAAAATGACCAAAACAAAGCATACACTAAAGGCATATGTTCAGTAAAGAAAGTGTTAGTATTTTGAACTGGCCCGGCATGGCCAAGTGGGTTAAGGCGTTCGACTCGTAATCTTAGGGTCGCGGGTTCGAATCCCTGTCGCTCCAAACATGCTTGACATTTCAGCCGTAGGGACATTATAATGTGCGGTCAATCCCGCTATTTGTTGGTAAGAGAATAGCCTAAGAGTTAATGGTACATGGTGATGACTAGCTGCCATCCCTCTAGTCTTACATTGCAAAATTAGGGACGGCTAGCGCAAATAGCCCTCGAGTAGTTTTGCACGAAATTCAAAAAACAAACAAGTATTTTGGACACAATATCAGAACAAATATGATTAAAAAATTTTATGATAAAGGGCAAGGTGGAAGGTTAAAGAAAGAGGTCAACTGCACAGAAAATGTGTCACAAAGCTCATGCAATTGTTGCAACCTAGCTACAGTGATTGTGTGAGGAAAGCAGAGGACAGACGCGCATGGCGAACATTTACACTTTATCTCATGTTCAGAACCAGCTGTACTGATGAATATAGCTGCCAACTAATATGTGGAAATAGTACATTTTGTCTCAAAGGTCTGGTTTTCTATGATGAAAGATGATAACTGTTCAACAAACTGAAACATTTTTTATCATTAATATTCTACTAAATTTACCTTAAAATGTTTACAATGTAAATATATCTTGGAACCTCTTAAACTCCAGCGAATTTAACTCCTTTTGTAACCACTCATTCACTTAGCATTCAAACTGATAAGTTGTAGAAGAGTGTTCACGGTTCGAGTGGCAATATAGAACTGAACACCTGCTGTATTCCTAGCCACGGGAATGCATCATATCTGTAACGGTAACTCACGCTAGTAGAAGCATTTTCTGAAGCTTTATTACTGAACAATAAAAAAACTAGAGTGTAAGTGTATACTTTGATTTGTTAATATCTCGTAATGTTGCTTAATGCTGAATTTAACCAGTTAATATTATTTGTGTTCTTGCCAGTAAACTAAAGTAAAAGCAACTTTAATGGATACTAATAAAAGAGGTACCCAGCTCAGAATCCTCACCCCATATTTTTGTTAAAGTCGCAGAAAGTAAATGTCCTAAATAACTGCTGTTACTACTGTATCTTATATATCTTGATCATACTTGACCTGCCGAAAACTTTGAACTCTGACCTTATCCAACTGACACGAAAACCTACACGAATTATTTCCAGAATGAAAATTGACCTAAAAAATGAAATTTGACCCAGTCTTCCTGGGAGTACTTGAAAACATCCATTTTCTTTAAAATATCACTGAATAATCGTTTTCAAAAATGAGACTTACAAACTGTGAAATTAAGCACTTATATTTTGGTCTTCATCTTGTTGGAAAACCTATAACTAGATGCAAAATTCTTATGAATTTAAATGAAATAAAATACTTGAACTATTAAATATATTTATTTTTTCACTTTTTGGGAAAGTCGTAATATTTTGAGTTATATCGAATTCCCGTTGTTGTATGTGTTTGTTTTTTGTTTTTTTTTAGGCATCTGCTTGGATTGTTTATTGATTACAAATTTTTGGAGGAGGGTATGTGCTCCCTGGTGCAGCCCAACTGTTACGCCTCTGGTATATATATAAGTTATCTTGTTTTTGTTCTAAAAACACTCGT
Organism: Carcinoscorpius rotundicauda; assembly: GCA_011833715.1. Lineage (NCBI taxonomy): Eukaryota > Metazoa > Arthropoda > Merostomata > Xiphosura > Limulidae > Carcinoscorpius > Carcinoscorpius rotundicauda. The sequence continues at coordinate 17,577,659 of CM022399.1, read as the reverse complement.
TAAAGATGACTATCTGGTCTGCCTGCCTGATGTAACATGATCTACAATGTCATTTCGTGCGCATGGTGCAATAGGTGAATTAACAGATGACGTAATGATGCAAACGAGTGAGAAATTAATCTTTCACATTCTAAAGTCGAGCAACCTGAACACAAATTTTCCTAAGTTTAAGGTTGGTGTTATATTCGGAATATATCTCCACACTGATATAAAATAGATAAAGCCATAAAATAATCCTGTACGTTTCAGACTTTTACTGTTTGTTTCTTTTCAATTTCTTCAATGTATCTGTTTTAATCAAAGTATGCATATATAATATGTGTATATACAACACAGTCAGTCATCAAGCCCTTTTTTTAAGCCTCAGATTTTGGTTGAATTGTTTCGGTTTAGCTTGATATAAAACCAATTGTTGACCTTTTCTGTTATACTACCAATTTGGTAACTTGAAACATTGAAATCATTAAGTCAGTTCTAAATCTAGTTTAATTAACTAGTTACTCAAATTTTAACGATCTTTACACAGCACATTTTTTTTTCTTTCGTAACTAATTATTAGACTAGCTTTTCTTGACTGTTATTTACTTATTACCTTCTATTCTAACTACTTATCACACTAGCTTCTCTCGAAGGTGATGTTATTTATTATCCTACCGAGTTATACAATTAGCTACTCACAACTTTGATGTTATTTCTTGTCTATTATCCTACCTAGTTATACAATTAGCTACTCACAACTTTGATGTTATTTGTTGTCTATTATCCTACCAAGTTTTCAAAATAGCTTCTTTTAGTACAGTGAACAGAATGAAGGTACAGCATTAAAGATACACCACAATGCGAGTGTAACGTATCACAATCCACAATGTGGTGTGGATCTGATTTATAAGTAGTTTATATAACTAAAATTAAAAACATATGATTGGCTAAATCTTTTAACGTATTAAACACATAATTTCGAATTTTTGCCACAAAATCTTAAGTAAGAATAAACAATAAATGAGCAGAGAAAAATAAAAAAATACTTACACTTTACTCATTCCATCCATGAGTTTATAGCTTGCTGAAAATGCAATACTTTAACAACCCATTTTTTATAGTCTGTTTTTTCTGGTTTAGGTTAGTAGTATGGTTTGGTTTGTTTTGAATTTCACGCAAATCTACACGAGAGCTATCTTCGCTAGCCGTCCATAATTTAGCAGTGTAAGACTAGAGGGAGGACAGCTAGACATCACCCCCCACCACCAACTCTTGGGCTACTCTTTTACCAACAAGTAGTGGGATTGGCCGTCACTTTATAACTCCTCACGACTAAAAGAGTGAGCATGCTTGGTGTGACGGGGATTCAAAACCGCAATCCGCAGATTGCGAGTTGAGCGCCCTATCAACCTTGCATGCTGGGCCAAGTGCTTGTTACAGAAGATAGTTAAATAAGATAGGTGGCAAACTTTTGTAGACGTGCTATGTATTAAGTTTAGCCAGTTTGTTTTCATATTATTACATTAAACATCATTTTATTATAATAATAAGCTCAGGTATTGATTTATTATTCTTTATATCTTATCGTGTAACTGTATAAACGTTTGTTTTTCTTTGTAACGAAGAAAAGTTAGTACCCTTAACTCAACCTGGTTTTGAACCAAAGCATGTGACTTGAACTGTCACTGTGACTAGAGGGAAAGAAACCAAATACTTGGTAATGAAATCAACATTCTACGCATCAAGATGTGAATTTTAGAGAAGACCATTATACACGTTAAATGATGAATGTTTATGAAGAGATGAGCTGTAGAGATGACTGTCATATGTCCACTGTTGTAATTATCCAGTATATATTAATTATGAAATTCTTTTTATCATACTCTTCAGCTGTTAATGTATTGTCATCTGTATATATGACCAAAAGTCTACGCTAAGAGATAAAAGCAAGAATCTTTACGTTAGGTTATTAGGAGTAGATATCGGAAAAACCCTGTGTTGCAAGTGACGTAATAAATCCATGAAGTGGCACCAGAAGGGCCAGGAGTTATTTGTTACCATGACATTTTACCGATGGGACTTCAATTTTGAGAGAGCGCGTTGCTCAAAAATAACACGTGAAATCATAGTTCGAGTGTTACTCAACAGAGAGCGTTTTGCTTGATGTCATAGTTCAAAATGGCATGAGACGGAAAGTTACTCGAAGGTATGATACTTGGGGATTTTACTATAGGCAGTTGTTGTTACCAACGTTCTGTAGGCGGACAGTGTTACTGAGGCTCTATAGGCGGATGATGACACTATAATTCTGTAGGATTGCATACAGATTCCAACTTATCTCAAATTATGTTTATAGTTTTCCTTTATGTATTTAACTGTATTACATGTATTTTTTAAAGGCAGATGGTGTTACCAGACAGATAGTTCAATGGGATGACGGACAGTGTTATCATAAATATATAGGCAAACAATGCTTCTATAAATGTGTCACGTTACTAAGAGAAGTATTCGAACAGGCATGACAGTTTAAAACGATGGTGAACTAACCGTTGGTTGTCTCAACATGTGGTTAGAAATCAACCTTGTAATTTTCACCACTAAATTTAGTTATATGGCTTAAAAAGTTGCAGGTAAGACTATTACAGCATAGCATATCTGTATTATGTAAGCCAGTTTTTATCTCATTTGCTATATTAACTTAATCATTATTTGAAAGAGGAAAATATTATAGCATAACCAATAATTTACTTTACAAACATTTACAATTATCTGTCCTTGGATTTTATCACATCTAATGTTCCTTTATTTAAACATTGAACAAAACAGTTATATTATTGTACAGTCAAGTATGTTTTTTTGTGATTTAGTACAAACTTAAGGTAGTTTACTATATTCTTCGCTTCTGTGTTTAGTTTGTATAATACACTTTCACCAATAGAACATTAGTAACACAATCCAACTAGCGCGTTAAGGCGTGCGCTCGTAATCCGAGGGTCGCGGGTTCGCGCCCGAGTCGCGCTAAAACATGCTCGCCCTCCCAGCCGTGGGGGCGTATAATGCTACGGTCAATCCCACTATTCGTTGGTAAAAGAGTAGCCCAAGAGTTGGCGGTGGGTGGTGATGACTAGCTGCCTTCCCTCTAGTCTTACACTGCTAAATTAGGGACGGCTAGCACAGATAGCCCTCGAGTAGCTTTGTGCGAAATTCCAAAACAAACAAACCAACTAGCAGCGCCATCCTCCTTTGTAAAAAACACGTATAATACAAATAAATACATAAACGAAAACTATAAACTTAGGCTGAAATTCGTATACAGTCTTACTACAGAAAGGCCACGTCTATAAACCAAACTCAGTATGCCTAGTAAGGCCATCCATCAGCCTATACAAACACCACTCTTAGTAACATAATTCATCTATAAAACTTCAATAATACCGTCCACCAATAACATTTTGCTAACAGGCCATTTGATATCGAATTATAATGTCACCCCTCCCCGAAAAACTACATCGCCCTTTTGTGCCACTTCACGGAACTATAACCTTAACAACAAGCCCTCTGGTGTCACTTCATGGAACTACGTTTCACTTCCATACGTTATCATTCTACCTTCACCTCCTGAAGCAGAAAATCAACATGAGGTGTCTGAAGTATCCCCTACCTAATATCAAGAAAAATATCATAGAGATCACCAAAATATAATTTAAGATATGAACGTATCATTCTACATATTATATTATAAATATCATTTATATCAGGTCATCAAATCTATTAATTCTAAAGCAGTTCTTCCACAGAAAGTTTAAAATCTCCAGTGTACTAAGACACAAACATGATTATCATGTTTTTCATCTGTATAACTTACACTTGCAACCGTTACTTCAGGAACGAACTTACTTGTTATATAATATATTCCAATGCATGTCTTGTCCTGGCACACAAAAACACTAAATTGTTATATATTGTTTTGAATTTTGCGCAAAGCTACTCAAGGGCTATCTGCGCTAGCCGTCCCTAATTTATTAGTGTAAGACAAGAGAGAAAGCAGCTAGTCATCACCACCCACCGCCAACTGTTGGGCTACTCTTTTACCAACAAACAGTGGGATTGACCATCACATTATAACACGCCCCCACGGCTGAAAGGATAAGCACGAGTCGAATGCCTTAACCCACCTGGCCATGCTGGGCCCCAAAACACTGAAACCGACTTAAATTCATATCAACTCCCTCTCCAAACCAGCAAAAAAGAAAAATTAAGTAAATCTGACATTAAAATATAATTTTCGTAACAAAGATTTCGCCTCCTGACAATATTTCTACATGACTTACCCAATGTTTCGCTCTCGTTTTCTGTTTAACATTACACGAGCATACGCAAATAAATGTATTTATAGAATTATTAGAGTTAACAATAGTTTTGTATTTATATTGTTTAAAAAACAATTTTTATCAGCACATGTTTGTTTTGGAATTAAGCAGAAAGCTACACAATGTGCTATCGGTGCTCTGCCCACCACGGGTATCGAAACCGGGATTTCAGCGTGTAAGTCCGCAGACATACCGCTGAGTCACTGGAGGGCTTATCAACGTATGAAACATATTATAAATAATTTTGATACACTCTCAGCAAATTTAGATTATAATATCTGTAGATTTTAAAGGTCGAGAGGTAAATCATTTGTAGTAAATAGAAAAACCTGTTTGCTTGTTTGTTTCTACAGTTTGAGTTATTAAGAAGTTATAGACGGTATGATGTTATTTGTGGTTAGATAAGATTAGCATCAGGAATAGCAAATTTTAAATAAGAATGAATTAAGGTTTGTATTGAAGATTATCCAATAACATAATCCAATCAGGATTAGCCACACCAACATCATGAGATTTTCAATGAAACTTATCCACAGAAGTAAGAGTTCGTTTATAGTTAGGCTTAACACTACGCAATAGGCTATCTGTGCTTTGCCCACCATGGGTGTCAAAATAATGTCACTGAATTTCCAATAAGGATTAGCCAGAGAATGTCACAGATTTCCAGTGAGGTTAGTCATGTGAAGGTCACTAGTACGGAATTAACTCATAGGCCACCTCGGCTGGGACGTAGGGTCCCGCCAACAAAACAAGTGAAAAGTTACGGTTCGTAAAACTAACAGAATATGAGCAAAGGTGAGGTTTTATTCTTATTCTTATTGTTATTATCATTCCCAAGTATTATCTAGGTCTAAGGCCCTACTTAACCTTAATCTCGTACTGAATGTAACATGAAATAATTGTGTTTCAATTTATTTTCACTCATAAATTAGATATCGGATGTTTACAGCTATAGAAAGTCTATCAGTTACACTGTGAGGCCAGTTTCATTGGAACAGTACTGAAACGGGTTAACACTAACATCATGCATAACTAGTGAAAATATGCAAGTTACATACTACCCCATGAAATGGACATGGTACGAAATATTTAAATTAATTCAAACTGCGGATAATGGACAAAATTTAACATACTGTAAGAAATGCAACAACAGAGTAACAAGGGTTGTTACCTAGGATTTAGTAACAGTGCAAACAAGACAACAATCCATGAGAGGAAGGAAGAGGTTATCGCTGAACCTGACCCCCCCCCCCCATGGTCCAAAACATAGAACCTGGCACTACCTGGTCCAAAATATGGAGCCTGGTCCTTCCTGGTTCAAAATATAGAAACTGACCCTCCATGGTCCAAAATAAGGTCAGAATCCCGATGAAGAAGAAAAACAAATCTAACCAAATAGAACGTATAAATTGATGTGTTTAAAACCCAAGACACTATCTTAAAAACAAAAAATCATGTTATGTAGTAAAATGCACATGTTACATTGAAAGTTGATATCGTGTTTCTGTTAAAGATTTTTTATAGGTCTTCTTCCTTTCATGAACGGTTCATCAATCAAACGTTACATTTCGTTTCAACAATTCCATGTTTTTCTTATGTCAAACTACCCCTAATTCTTGAAATGTGCCTTTATTTTACACTTTGAGGGTCGAAGAGTATTCTTATAAGTTTAGCTTACTATGTAAATATAGTTTTCCAAGCATTTTTATGCTATTATAGCTAAGATACCTGTCAAATTGCAAATATTCACGATATTTTTCTTCTTGTTTTTACCAAATATTAAAATAAACAGTTGACATCTTGAGTCTAAAACATGATTTACAATTTTACAAGTTTACAACAACACTTACTGTAACTTGTGTTCAGGGTGATAACTAAAGTAGCTTTCAAGACTTTCCTGAGTGATTTCAAAAAGACAGGGCTTCTCAGTTGATGGTTCCATGAAATGTAAAACGACAGCTACTAAAACTCATTAAGAATCCAGGGATCTGACTGTTTCATGTTAACTTTAAGACAACACTTTGAACTCTAAAAAACTGTTATGTTCATTTAGTAACCAAACTCGAGTGCTTGGTATATTTACGAGTATTGTTTTATTGTTTAGAATTAAGCACAAAGCTACACAATGGGCTATCTGTGCTCTGCCCACCACGGGTATCGAAACCCGGATTTTAGCGTGTAAGTGCGCAGACATACCGTTGAGCCACTGGGGGGGCTATTTACGAGTAAAATTAAATAGTATGACTAAACATATTGACACAAAATTCAAAACCAAAACTAGTCATACTAATTGTTAAAATTAAAACCTGAAACTAGTCATACTAATTGTTAAAATTAAAACCTGAAACTAGTCATTCCAATACATAAAAGTCAAATCTAAAACGAATACAATGACATTTGAAATTCATTTCTAAAAACAAGTCGTATTTATTTTAATTTCGCACAAAGCTACTAGAGAGCTATCTGTGCTAGCCTTCCCTAATTTAGCAGTGTAAGACTAGAGGGAAATCAGCTAGTCATGACTACCCACCGCCAACTCTTGGGCTACTCTTTTACCAACGAAAAGTGGGATTGACCGTCACTTAATAACGTCTCCACGGCAAAAAGGGCAAACATGTTTGGCGCGACGGAGCTGCGAACCCGCGACCCTCAGATTACTAGTCGCACGTCTTAACACGCTTGGCCATGCCGGGTCAAAAAGTCATAGATACCTTGAAACCAAATCTAAGAACAAGTCATGCTTATATAAAAAATTCAAACATAAAGGCAAGTCATACTTAGGTATAAAAGTCAAATCTAAAGACTAGTTATACCTAAATATAAAAATCAAACCTAAAGACTTGTCATACTTACATACAAAAATCAAATGTAAAACTAGCCACCCTCAAATATAAAACTCAAATCTAAAAACTAGTAAAATGCCCATACATAAGTCAAATCTACAGGCCAGTCATAAAAATGAAAGTTATTATAAAAAACATATTAAATTCATATTGCAGTGTTCATCAAATCAAAATATACTGACTTGTCATGCTTAAGGATAGAAGTACAACTATGGAGTGCTGTGACATTTTCATATCAAACGAATACGTTTTCCTGTTTATATCTAGAGTTAATATCTGAATGACTCGAGACACAGATATAAACAGAAGTCAATCTCTGTTCACAGTTTCACCAATAAACTTTTGTGTGATCTCAATTGGCCATACTTACCTTTAGAACAAGTTTTTCCAATTATATACAAAGGATAATCCGGCTTGCACGCGCATCTTTTCTTTTCGTTACAGTAGGAGTTGTTAATGTGACACATTCCTAAAAATCCACAAGGTTCGCCAATGTCAAAGGTACCTACATCGGGAATAGAATGTTAAACAAAGAGTCGTTTAAATTATTAACATATAACACGCATAATAATAATAAAAATAACAAAGCAGAGATTAAAATAACGTGGCTTACCTTCAGTAAGCAGAAAAAACTGATATTATATTCTATCTGAAAACATAACACAGAAAGTGTTATGAAAACATAACACATAACAGAGAGTGCTATTTCCCAACCGCTTATGCATAAAGTAAATGGAAAATACCTGCTTTTTATTCAAACTTTGCTTTCGTGACCAGGGAGCGTATAACGAAAACATGATGGGAGACTTTATTTGGAGGCTGATACATGAAAGGGATTTACCTTACAGTTACAAATTTCGAGAAACTACTCACTTCTAAACATTTTTGTATAACTTTAGTATAAATACATGTAAATTATGATTCATATGTTGTTTTATTCAGACCTTATGTAAATGAAAATGTGCAAATTTGCCCGTTTTTGTCTAGAAAATAGGCTAATTTCTAAATTTCATTTTCCAGGCCACAATAACAAAGTTTGAAGGGAATAGTGGCCACTTTGAGTACTTCTACAACATAAGCAATTAAGAAATAGCACGTGTAATTTAACTCTATGAAAACAAACCGATCAAAAACATTAAGTAAAATCATTTTTATTGCACATACATTATAAAAATGATCATCAGCAGTAAACTGAGGGTTTAATTACACTGTACACTGTATTCGTCGTGAGATTTATATGTTATTGAAGATCGTATAAACGCTAAATTCGAGGACACACAACTTCTCATTTTTAAATATTAAAATAATGTAATTTTGATTTTGAATAAAATCTAATACACTTGATGAGAAGTAAAGTTTATGTAAGAACGTCTGGACTCAAATAACTTAACATAATTTCATTTGTATGTCCGGCATAGCCAGGTTGCTAGGGCTCTCGACTCGTAATTCGTGGGTTCGAATGACCTTCACACCAAACATGTTCACCTTTTCAACCGTGGGGGCGTTATAATGTGACGGTCAATCCAATTACTTATTTGTAAAACAGTAGCCCAAGGATCAGCTGTGGGTGGTGATGACTAGCTGCCTTCCCTCTAGTCTTACAGTGCTAAGTTAGGGACGGCTAGCGAAGATGGACCTCGTGTAGGTTTGCGTGAAATTCAAAAATAAACAAACGAAACGAGAACTGTTAAAGTCAAGTACATAAAAATAATAATGATAAATATGTATATAAAAGAGGAAAATAAAAAAAAACATAAAGGAAAAAAGAAACTCAAGACAATACATGGACATTGCCCTGAAAAAGGCCGGAGTACTGTGGGTTACTCTGGACCTAAAGCACAACAACTACAACATAGCAGTAGCCGACATGAAAGTTGATGATGGAGGAAGAGGTATTGTGCACCTGACTCTCCCGGGTATCTAAAATCCAACATACCCAAATACCCACAAAGAAGAAGCGAACTGTTAAAGTCAAGAAGAAATTATAACAATTTATAACGTACAGACAACTATGAACCATTTTGTTCTTCATGGCTATCCCTGAGCATCCGCTCTTATGAAAAATTATAGTATGACCTTTATGTTCGAGGAAATAATCGATTATACTTCAAAATGTCAGCTTTTACTACTGTCAATGGAAACTGGTTCATTGATTGATTACTCCGTTAGAAAAATAAAGTATCAATATTTTAAGTAAGAAATGGCCCAATCATTGACTCCTAAAGCACCCTAGTTACTAGGGTGCCGTTTCACTAGATACTATTAATAATAACCTTTTGGTTTTTCTCGTTCATTCAACCTACAATTCAATATATTTGTATTTCAGCAGCCCCTGCCTATGCGATTTTCTTAATTAGTAGTTTGTGTATCACTTTATTAAAAGCCCGGCATGGTCAGGTGGTTAAGCACACGACTTATCACCTGAGGGTCGCAAGTTCGAATACTCGCCACACCAAATATGCTCGCCCTTTCAGTCGTGGATGTGTTATATTGTGACGGTCAATCCCACTATTTGTTGGTAAGAGAGTACCCAAGAGTTGGCGGTAGATAGTGATCACTAGCTGCCTTCTCTCTAATCTTACACTGCTAAATTAGGGACAGCTAGCGCAGATAGTCCTCAAGTAGCTTTGCACGAAATTATAAACAAATCGGCCTGACATGGCCAGGTGTGTTAAGCTATTCGACTCGTGATCTGAGGATTCCGGGTTCGAATCCTCGCCACACTAGATATGCTTGTCTTTTCAGTCGTGGGTGCGTTATAATGTGACAGTCAGTCCCACTATTCGTTGGTAAGAGAGTAGCCCAAAAGTTGGCGGTGGATGTTGATAACTATCTGCCTTCTCTCTAGTCTTGCATCACTAAATTATGGACGGCTCGTGCACATAGCCCTCGAGTAGCTTTGGCTGAAATTTAAAAATAAACAAACAAACTAAAAAAATAAAATGTAAGTAACCAAAACCATTTCCTTTCCAACAGCCAATTAACAAGTAGCATCCTTGAAGCCCCCGCAAGTACAGCGGTATGTCTTCGGATTTACAACGCTAAAATCAAGGGTTCGATTTCCGTCGGTGGGCTGAGCAGATAGCCCTTTGTGGCTTTGCTATACGAAAAACACACACACACACACACACACACAAACATCCTCGAAAAACGATAACAGATTAATAGGGGAGTGTTCTGATTTGATTTTATAAAAACATATTTTTTATGAGTGGAAAAACATTAACACCTGCAACACGAGCCAAAAACTTAGTAACTCTAAAAATGTTTGGGTTGTTTTGGTTAGACGTTTGACATTACTTGCGAGGTCTATGTCGCCGGACCTGACCTGAGACCATGAGAGCAAACATTGAGAAGTGAACTTGCAAATGTAGAATAAAGCGGTGAAGAACTTGTACGAAAATACTCCAATCGAATGAACATACCAGCTAAGTCAGAGATTCGTCAGTTGAATACAACATTGACAGAGAAAGACTAAAGAAAGAAAGGACGGTCATAGTAGTATCGTAAACTTCAGAAAGGGGGCCTGGAATCATACATAAGAAATAATTAGCTTCAGAGTTTTATGAAACTAATGGCACATTAAAACCGAAAGATACAAGGTTGAATTTGAAACAGATCCATGATGCCTTACAAGATTATTTACCAAGCGATGCTTAATTGAAAATGTCGTTTTTACAATGAAGAATAAAAGTAATAATAATGGTATAAAGTCTATTGTAGTTCCGCCATGGTATAATCCTGTAGATTTTATCATAACATATTTTCCTTAATATTTTGTTGTTGTTTTCTTTTCGTTTTGGGCCTGGATGGCCTAGCGCGTTAAGGCGTGCGCTTCGTAATCTGAGGGTCAGGGATTCGCGCCCGAGTCGCGCCAAACATGCTCGCCCTCCCAGCCGTGGGGGCGTTATAATGTGACGGTCAATCCCACTTTTCGTTGGTAAAAGAGTAGCCCAAGAATTGGCGGTGGGTGGTGATGACTAGCTGCCTTCCCTCTAGTCTTACACTGCTAAATTAGGGACGGCTAGCACAGATAGCCCTCGAGTAGCTTCGTGCGAAATTCCAAACTTTTCGTTTTAGAGGTTGTGCCGAATTTCATCCATCGAGATCTGTCGAAGTAACTCTAAATCACCGGTTTCCATAATAACACCCCGGTTGACTATTCTAGATTCAATATTAAAAGATAGTGGGCTGGCTCATGTGGTCGATGTTAAATACTATATTATAATTAATCTGTTAAAGGACTTGTTCGTGATGTTTAATTTTATTTCAATAATTTGTTTTTGAATTTTGCACAAATTTACACAATGGCTATCTGAACTAGCCGTCTCTAATTTAGCAGTGTAAGACTAGAGGGAAGGCAACTAGTCATCACGCCCACCGCCAACTCTTGTGCTACCATTTTACCAATGAATAATGGTACTGATCGTCACATTACAACACTTGCATGGCTAAAATGACGAGCATGTTTGGTATGATATAGATTCGGTCTCGCAGATTGTGAATCGAACGCCCCAACCATCGAGCCTTGGTCGGGTAGTACTAATGCCCAAAGCCTTTTCAAACCATAATGTTCTTTCATTTATTGCTTTGAATAGAATGTCAGATTCTTCGTAATTTCCAACATCCTTTGAAATGTCAACGTGATATTAAATTCTAACATTTTAAACAAGATAACAGAAGAAAAGTCATTAAAGTTCAGAGGTTCTCTACTCATAAATACTATCAAACCAGGAATAAACATCATAGATCATGATTTTAAAATATGTTTCATTAGAAAATTTTCCAAAGCTTTGATTTTTAAGCCCTCTGTAATTTTTTTCCATTGCAGAAGTAAGACTAACCAGTTCACAGTTTTTGGGGCAACTCTTATCAACCCTTTTTAAAATGGAGACACCATAAGCAATCCTCCAACAATCAGAAACTTGTCAACTTTCTATTAATCTACCAAAAATGAATTAGAGATACATAACTCTTTTTCAAGCAATGTCTGGCTCAAATTATTTATCTAATTTCTCAGTTTTTCTTCAAACTATCAAATTATTAATTTAAACCAATCACAATATTTCACGTAAAAGGGTATATTTTTAATATTCTTTACAATAAAAACAGAGAGAAGAAAATATTTAAAAACAAATCATCTCACGTTCTTTAACATAAACATTCCCATCACCGTCCTTTAAAAGCCGAGGCCTCACATGGCCAGGTGGTTAAGGCGATAGACTCGTAATCCGAGGATCGTAGGTTCGAATCCCATCACACCAAAAATGCTCGCCCTTTCAGTCGTAGGGGTGTTATAACGTAAAGATCGATGCCACTATTCGTTGGTAAAATAGTTGCCCAAGAGTTGACGTTGGGTGGTGGTAACTAGCTGCCTTTCCTCTAGTCTTACACTGCTAAATTTGGAATGGCTAGCGGAGATAGCCCTGTTATAACTTTTGAAAGCCCAATGTCAATAGTTTTGTTTATTTAAAACTAAAAACAAAGCATGCTATTTGTTTTATCACTCATATTTGATGTTTTTTTCTCTTTTTAACAAATTCCTTCAAACTTGTGCATGTGTTTTTAATATCTTTGTTTATAGTTAAGTACAAAACTTCACAACGAGCTATCTGTGCTCTGCATTCCACAAGCATCAGAACCCGATTTTTGGTGTCATAATTCCACAAGCATCTCGCTTTTTAATACGAAATTGCTGTTTAGGAACAGTTTTATAATTTATACATTACTGTATTTCACATTTATTGACTCTTTATATGTTGTTGTCATACTTTTGAGTTAATAATTAATTGCTATAACTCGATGTTGATTAAATTTATTAAGAGTTCTGCTTTTACTTTGATTTCTTTACAAGTTTTGAAAATCGAAGCCATAACGTATGTATTTTACTCTTAGGATTAGTTGGGAAACTTCTAAATATGTTATCAAAGCTGTGAGCATATACCGTGCAAATATATAGATTTTTTCTTGAGGATTTAACAAAATTCTGGTATTAATTAAATCAGTGCAAAAACTACTCAATAGCAAATCTTACTCCGAGTTACTTGAATAACATAACTGATTATTGGCAAAGGGGAAGATTTTACGATACATTAACAAGTATTTTCTTCACTTTAAACGTCCAGTATCAGAGCCATATGCTCAATCATTAAAGCCAAAATCACTGTCTCATGAAAATGGATTTTTTTTATTCTGAATTTCGCACGAATCTACGCGAGGGCTATCTGTGCTAGCCGTCCCTAATTTAGCAGTGTAAAACTAGAGAGAAGGCAGCTAGTCATCATCACCCACCACCAACACTTAGACTTCTATTTCACCAGAAAGTATGAATGACCGTTACATTATAACGCCCCTACGGCTGAAAGGGCGGGCATGTTTGGTGTGATGGGATTCGAACCCGCGACCCACAGATTACGAGTCGCGTGCTTTAACCACCTGGCCATGGCAAGCTCATGAAAGCGGAACTATCAAAATAAATACAACAATATCCATAACAAAGTCGAGCAGTATTATCTATTTTACTTATACTTGTGGAGAACACCACCAATAGGTGGATTACTATAATCGAGTGTTGGTGTTTGTTGCTATTGCAACGCATCTACGGTCTCAAAGTGCGAAGAGCAGTATTATCTAGTTTACTTATACTTTTGGAGAACAAAGGTTTCAGCTACAATTATACATATGACTGGGAATAGTCTACTGATTCTAAAAGTTAGTGATTTGTGTCACTGTGCCGTAGAAACACACCCTCACTTTGGGGCCGTGATTCCAGCATACGATTGACGGTGAAATACCAATGTTTGATCAGACCAAGAACGCCAAAGTTTTGGAAGCTGGTACTCTTGACTAGTTGCGTTCACTTCATTCTATCAATTCAAAATTTGTACGACTGAATTTGTAACCCTTGTGTAGTCTAGCGAAAAAATTCCAAAATAAAATGCACACCTAAAGAGGTAATTACATCTTGTGCATCGAACGAAAGTTTCAAACTTGTTAATTTTGGTCTATCATAACTCTCCAAAGTTTTAAAAGTCCAACCTAAAAACTTATCCAACACGTTAGTCGTAACGATGGTATTGCCTGAACAGAATGGTTGTTGTTTTGAATTAAGCACAAAGCTACACAATGGGCTATCTATGCTTTACCCACCTCGGGTATCGAAACCCGGATTTTAGCGTGTAAGTCCGCAGACATACCGCTGAGCCACTGGGGGGCCGTTTGAACAAACTTTCGATTTTGTCGAATTGCACTAACGTTCCATTCCGTTCGCCCCCCAGTGGCTCAGCGGTATGTCTGCGGACTTACACGCTAAAATCCGGGTTTCGATACCGTGGTGGGCAGAGCACAGATAGCCCATTGTGTAGCTTTGTGCTTAATTCAAAACAAACAAAACAAAGAGACTTGTTCAAACGACATGTGCAATATAAATATTTTGCCTAACGCAAAAAACGTACGAAATTAAACTTATTGAAAATAAAGATATATGTTACTCTTTATAATTGCTTTGCAATAAAAAAAAGATTGTTTAGACATATTCCGTCAGTTCAAAATTTGGACGACTGTGTTTGTAATCCTTGTGTAGACTTACGCAAAAATTCCTAAACAAAATACAAAACTAAAGAGGTAATTACATCCTGTGCATCGAACGACAGGTTCAAACTCGTTATTTTGGTCTATCATAACCAGGGGCGTAGATTTTTTACACCCGATGGGGGGGAATGATTTTTGCAACCACTTATGTGGACTGTTCAATTTGCAAATTAGTAATCTCTGATTACATGAACCTGAAAGCTGTAAACATGCAGTCACACAGTAATCTTATTGTCACGATACTTGCATTTATGTTTAGGCCTACTGACTGATATGAACTATCGTTTAAATCGAAAAGCTTAGAAGCACGCCTATATTAGAGATATACATTTCGGCTGAAAAAGCCTATATCTAGGCCTAATTATGTTATTCGATTGGTAAGAACACGAGAATCACAAGAACAAACACACAATTTGTAGGTCTGTAATGCAATAAAACAGTTCAACAGACCAAACTGTTGGGGAGATGATTGTATGCAGCATACATCCCACCTAAAATGAAGGAGGAGATGTATACCCCATCCCCCCCCAGGATCTACGCCTCTTCAAAGTTTTAAAAGTCCAACTTAAACACTTATCCAACTCGTTAGTCGTAACGGTGGTATTGCCTGAACGGAATGAAACGTTAGCGCAATTCGACAAAATCGAAAGTTTGTTTAAACGGCATGTGCAATATAAATATTTTGTCTAACGCAAAAAAGTACGACATTAAACTTATTGAAAATAAAGATATATATATTACTCTTTGTAATTGCTTTGCAATAAAAAAACGATTGTTTGGATATATTTTGTACAACTCTATACAAATCAATCGTATGTAACTACTTTTCAACACCAAAAACCATACAGACAAAAATGTACTTTTAAGCAGCATGCTGTTGTTGTTTTTGCATTTGTCTCGCTCACTTTCCCCATCTACTTAGCGGCTCAACATTTACTTTGAAGACTTACAATGCTAAAAAACTGATTTTCGATACCCATGTTGGTCACAGCACAAATAATCCATGGTACATTTTGTTGGTTAACGACAAACATAGAAACAAAGCATTTTGAATGTTTTTGTTTATTTTTCTGAGAACTGTGCTTGGTAAAAATCTGCGTTGGTATCTGTAATCCATAAAAATATGAACGGTTCCACTAACGATCACTCTGAGTTCGAAATTTTCGTTCGCGGCAGTATTGAACCACATCACAAATACCATGAAGCAGTTATCTCGTTCATAATCGTTAGAGTATTTAAAGGTAAAAAATAGAACCTAAAAACATTAAGTTATTCCATAATATACAAGTTTAAACATCATATTTAAATGTTCAACGTTAAATTCGGAAATAGCTGTACTAGAAGGTTTGCTTGTTTGAAATTAAAACGCAAAGCTACAAAACTGGATATATGTTCTCAGCCAACCACGGGTATCGAAAGAAGATTACAAGGTGTGTGAGTCCGCAGACACACTGCTGTGCCTCTGGTGGCTGTGCTAAGAATTAGAAACTTAATTTCAATTTATTACCAAGAAGCAAATTTTCAGAGAAAAACGAAATTCAGTTTGTTTTACTTTCGTGTAACTGAAAACAAGTCTTGAATAAAACTGTTTAATTCTTCGACGAAGCTACCAACTGAGAAAACTTCGATGAAAAATATACAGTTTGGTTAAAAAATATAGATTGTTTTGAGAAGAAGAGAAAAAAGAAATAAAAACCATTGTGAGTTATATTTTATTTTTCATTTATCAACAAATAAATTTTGAAGTAAGAAGAGAAACGGTTTAGTTTAAGTTTTTGGGTTGTTTTTTTTTCACTTGCCCAAGAGCAACGGGAATTTTCAGAATTTTTAAACACCACCGTCGTCAAATTAATTCCAGAAGCAAATATTTTTTTAACATTTTCAAAATGAAAAACGGTGATGTTACAGTGTTTATTTTGCATGCCAAGTTATAAGGGTTTTAGCATTTTAGCAAATGTTAAAAATCATCAGTAATATCGTACATACAATAATAAGAAGTTATTGTTCATTGTTCATACAAATTATAGTCTTATTTTTTATTTTTTTTTCTTATTATATACACACCTATTTGAATTCTGAAGTAAAAACACCGTCTTTTAATCCCCCTCCAAAATCTTCATACGTCTTCGTATTTAATATGATAAGTATTATATAAGACTACCACAATTTGAAATAATGTTTGGTAAAGTAAAAATATAGATCCAGTATAGATTACATTAACAGTGTTAACAAGGAACTTTTGACACGTTTAGAAACATTCTATATAACTCACAACCATTAATTTGTGCCAAAGGTTAATTAAAGTCGTGTAGTATCTTATCTCACCTTCACAATCCTGATTAACAACGACCATGAAAAGAATTAGCACCGCTGCCTGGTAAAGAAACATAATACCAAATTAATATGATTACATGCGACTTGAAACTACGCATCACAACCTCGTAAGTGTAACTGAACTAGGACTTATCGAGATATAATATAAATAAAGTTTTAATGGCTCCTGAGAGCTGATTGGTTAAAGAAATAAACAAATGTGCTTAACGCGTAATATTAAAAAAATAATTGTTTAAGTTGTCCAATAATAAATCAGTTAAAAGGCGTAAGTACTTTTGATGTGAACTTTTCTTCGGAAAGCAGATAGTTATTCGCCTATATCGTATGTTCAGGTCTCTCAAAAGGTTTTCCAGCAGATAAATGAAACAAAACTTTCTTTTTTACATTTTATAAATCAATAGAAGGACAAATAAGTGTCAATATTTATTAAAATTGTATGCATCTGTTTTAAACTCTGCACAAGAGGAAAAAGAAACGCCTACCGAAAACATACAAAATTGGTTTACTTTTTCTTACGGTTTCTGTAACCTAAACGTAAAAAAGTAATTGGATTGTCTCACACTTAGGTTTTCGTCCCTATGTTTCTTTCGAATACATAGGCCTGGCATGGCCGAGCGCGTTAAGGCGTGCACTCGTAATCCGAGGGTCGCGGGTTCGCGCCCGCGTCGCGCTAAACATGCTCGCCCTCCCAGCCGTGGGGGTGTATAATGTGACGGTCAATCCCACTATTCGTTGGTAAAAGAGTAGCCCAAGAGTTGGCGGTGGGTGGTGATGACTAGCTGCCTTCCCTCTAGTCTTACACTGCTAAATTAGGGACGGCTAGCACAGATAGCCCTCGAGTAGCTTTGTGCGAATTTCCAAAACAAACAAAACAAACTTTCGAATACTGCGTTATTATTAGCTATTTATAAGTGAATAATCATTTTGTTAGGAAATAGCGAAAATAAAAGTTTTAATGTAAATATTTAGTCCTATAATTTTCCATTCCACTACAATAACTTTCAAATCTATTTTTTACATACTTCAAAATCTCTTTCCAGAATACTTGTGTTTTCTAACAATAATTTTTACACATATTTTTGTCGTACGTCTCAGCTTAAATTAATATTATGTAAATTTAATGATTTTCACAACGTGTAACGACCCCATAATGAGATTCGTTGACCACTCTACAATTATCGAAGCTTTTTCTTCCCGTAAGGGGCCGATGGTCGTCTGGAGGGTTGTTTTTTTGTTGTTGTTGTTTTGAATTAAGCACAAAGCTACACAATGGGCTATCTGTGCTCTGCCCACCACGGGTATCGAAACCCGGATTTTAGCGTGTAAGTCCACAGACATATCGCTGAGCCACTGGGGGAGCTCGTCTGGAGGGGTCAACTGTTTTAAACGCTCGCATCATTATACAGTAATTTGTTGTTTGTCAGTCAGCTAGTAGGTATTGAAATTACTTCACATGAGGGATTCTTAGAGTTGCGTTTTGTTCTGTCGTGACGTCAGTAAAACGTGCGTATGCCATGAATCACGAGAAAAATTATTCATGTGAGTTTAAAAAGCAAGAAATAAAATTGTTAGTTACTCTTAATTTTGGTTTTGTTTACACTTGAAACAGAACATTTTAAGGAAACTGTAAAAAGTATGTCTAATGTAAACTCGTGTTTTAGCGTTCTCTCAATTGTATCAACGAAGATACTGATACATCCAAGATAATCCAAATTTATAAAAAAAATTAAATGTATACATTCTTTTAATGAAATACATTTTAAGATGTATTCATTCTTCTATGCATTTAAATTTCCCCCATCGAAATAATAATAACTCTCACAGAAATTACGAACACATTAATGCGTAAAATGCATAAATATATAATTGTACAGCTAATAGACATTTGAATGCTTTAAAGCAGTGTTTTTTTTTAATTTATGACAACATTTCCTATTTAAATCATTCTTTGGATTATATTCTATTATTTTTATTATGTAGGTTACTCAATAACATTTCATTCGTCTCATGATGAAAATTCTGTTCAGAAAATTAACCAACCGATCCATCTATCTTTGTAATCATTGTTTTCTACCTACGTTATTTAGAACAATCTAATTTTGGTGATTCCCAATCAAACTTCAAAATTATTATCTTGTTGCAAAACGTATTGACTCAATTTTTACATGAAATACGAGTCACCTTTTCAGAAAATAATATTCACCTTATAAGAAGTTTGTTCGTTTGTTTGTTTTGTTAAGTTTCGTGCAAATCTAGATTAAGATTATCTGCATTAGGCCTAGTTTAGAAGTAACAAACCAAAATGAAAGCAGCTAACCAGCATCACAAACCGTCAACTCTTCGGTTACTCCTATCAAACTGAATAATGTGGTTCGACTATTACTTTTATAACACATCCACGGCCTCAAAAAACTGAATGCGAGTTTGTTT
Source organism: Carcinoscorpius rotundicauda (assembly GCA_011833715.1). NCBI lineage: Eukaryota > Metazoa > Arthropoda > Merostomata > Xiphosura > Limulidae > Carcinoscorpius > Carcinoscorpius rotundicauda. Next base: position 17,558,113 of record CM022399.1, on the reverse strand, counting down.
TGTTGTTTTTGTTGTTGTTTTGCAGTAACGGAAACCAAACTCGAAATCCGAACTTCACAGTTAGGTACGTTCGGTCTTAAAAAGTAATAAATTATAAACTTTTTACAGATAAATTGTGTTTGCCTAACAACAGAAAATTCAATAATACAGTCTAGTATTCTTTACGTACAATGAAATTTGAAATAGTTTTATGTTTTAGAAAACACAACTTTAAGTATTGTCTGTTTTTTATACCTAGCACGTTTAAACCTAAATATATCATTCTCCTTTCATATTCTCTGAACTGTCAAGTACTTCATTCATTCTAGGAAGCTCTCGATTAGCTTCAGAGATATGCAATAAAAAGAAACACAGTAGCAGAGGAAACAGCTAACGATCAACAAAACGATACCAGCTTTGCAAGAGGTGAATGTTCGGTTGGAAACTATTAAATAATTATTGTAGTTGGATTTAGGCATGATGTTTTGTGAATTTTTAAGCTATATTTTTATTTGTTTGAAATGTTGAGTATAAATTCCTTAATACTTGAGAGTTTTTTCATGAAATAGTATTAATTACACTTATTGAATGACATGCAAAGTACAGATATTCATGTTTTGTTTTGTTTTGTTTTTATTTCCAGCTAAGCGCAAAGCTACATAATGGGGTATCTGTGCTCTGTCCATCATCGTATCGAAACCCGGGTTTCTATATTATTCGTGAAAAAAATTATTTAAATCGACTGGTATAAAGCAATTTTAATTTCACAACTCGACTTCTCCACTGAGTTTCTTCAACGGGCGCCATTGTATAGAAAGTAAAATAAATCAAGTATAAGAAAAAGACAATGTACAGAAGGGAACCTTTGTTTTAGAAATAATCGGATAGGATGTTGACCTCAACCTAAAGATCTTAAGTTAGCGGGAATGAAGAGTGAATTATTGAGTGATTGAAGTATAAGAAGTCAATCGCGTGGGCTTATGGTGTTGACGTCTGACAATCCGTAGACGTTAAATATGTTTATTTGGTGGTAAGTTATATAATGGACTATCTGTGCTGTGCTCTCAGACTTAACACAAAGCCACTGATGGGGAAGGAGCATCAGATATGTATTTGAGGGGCTATACCATATGGAAAAGGTATAGTCTTGAAAATCAGTTGAGGCAGTAACATCCAAAAGATGTTGAAGATACGATATCTCGTCTTTCAAATAACCTCCTAGTTTATCTGTTAATTTTGTGTTGTGTTGCGCGATCTAAACTTTACTGTTTGTTTGTAAATAGGAACATTCACAGGAAATAATACTAAATGGTAATGCTTATTCCACTTGCAGAGGTAACAATTTAAAAAAAAACTTATTTTTTAAAGTATTTTTCCTACACACGTAGTCCAGGAAGTTGTTGAGATTGCTTTGTCCTAGTTGCTTTGTTTCTTTGTTCTTTATGGTAAATAATATCTATTTTACCAAGAGGATACTGCAGTGTCATACAGCATCTGAATTGAAGGGGTGAATGACTATAATATCTTTTGTTGGCCGGCTCAACACTATCTATATCTAACAACCTTCCAATGCTTTGAGAGAACAAAATCTATGATGTGATGCTATCGACGATACAAACAAATTTGTGTTTGTTTTCTCAATCTTATCTAGTCTCATTATTTTCTACTCACTAGGAAAGTTTCCAAATACGGATTATTCTCCTTATCTTCTGAACGAATCGTCTATTATTATCAGGCATTATTATATATTTGTCTATAAATCCTTTCCATTTGAAAATATCAGGCGTTATAATGTGCGGTCAATGCCACTATTCGTTGGTAAAAGAGTAGTTCAAGAGTTGGCGATGGGAGGTGATGACTAGCTGCCTTCCTTCTAGCCTTACACTGCTAAATTAGAGATGGCTAGCACAGATAGCCCTCGAGTAGTTTTGCGCGAAATTCAAAAACAAAACAAACACAGAAAAAATTAAAAAAATTAACTTCTTGAGAAAGTTCAACACTTAAACGTTACTAAACTTTTTTCGTATTTTTCTAAAGAACATCTTTCCATAACACTACGTTAATTAAATAAGGTATAGAAAAAAACATTAACCGAACTCCGAAGGTTCACAGGATTACCTTCGGAAAACCCAGAAATGTTACCTAGTTCATGGAATAATACCAGAAATATTACATAGTTCGTGAAAATTGTAATTAATTTCCACCAGAGAGCCGACCAAACACTTTATAAAGAATGTTTTATAGAATAATTCCAGTTCAGAGCTGAAAAAATTAATACTGGAAAGAGATAGACTCGCCTTAAAACAACTTTTATTCAATGCAAGATCAACATTCCTCCACCAAAACTACATCCTGACCTCACAACGATCATAACTTCGCAGGAAACTGCAAATCCCATCACAAAGATGAAAAAAAAACATTCCCTTTCAACCATAGTATACAGATAGAAACAATAAACCAAAGAAAACAGATCCAAGCTTATATACCCACAGACACGGAGCCTGCAGCACTGCATAGACCATAACGCCATGTGAGAAGACGTACAAGGCTACTGGCTTCAGAGTCGTCATCTTCAAGCATACATCACAGGTTAGTCATTTCTCGATTGATGTCACCAACGATCTTGCGGTTCTATGACTATAACTTTTCATGATTACCGTACTTTACTTTGAACAATCTCAAGATAACTGATTGAGGCATATAGAACAAAGAAAGCGAATTTAGCCTTTTAAAAGGTTGTTCAAAATGGCATATGAAAATATGAATAATTTTCATTATAAAAAGAGGCAAATGTTTCAGTCAGAATTAAACAATTTCATATCGTTAGTTAACATCAAAGAATGTAAATAAATGTAATAGGACTGCCTGTTGATGTGACTGCTTCGTAGGGTAAGGGTGGACCTTTATCAAAATTGGTATAAATGTTCATTACATCCACTTTGGGATACACACCTATTTTTAGTTTTGTGGTTTGCGTTTTTATGGATGGTTTTGCGTTTTATACCATAACTTCGCCTCCTGTGGATAAATCTTTACCACATCAAATATGTAGCGTTCATTTGATTCATATATATATATATATATACACACACACACACACACACATATATATGTATATTCATATAAATTTTTAGTGTTGCTGTTTTTATGCTTCTTTTTATCGCTGCTTTGCTTTCTGTTGATAAGCCTTTACTAAATTTGGTATATGTATGTGTTTTTCTTATAACAAAGCCATACGGGGCTATCTGCTGACCTCACCGGGGGAAGTCGAACCCCTGATTTTAACGCTTAAATCCGTAAACATACCGTAAACTGTACTAGCGGGAGGCGAATTTGGTACCAAGGTTTGTTGGGCTCATTCAGAGATACATACAAAATTGCGATTTCACATTTTGTGTTTTGCAATTTTTACGAAATTGTTTTTTTAAAATTACGTGTAAGTATATGTGTGTTTTCTTATAGCAAAGCCATATCGGGTTACAAATAAGGGGAGCAATTTGTTTGTTTTTGGAATTTCGCACAAAGCTACTCGAGGGCTATCTGTGATAGCCGTCCCTAATTTAATAGTGTAAGACTAGAGAGAAGGCAGCTAGTCATCACCACCCACCTCCAACTCTTACGCTACTCTTTTACCAACGAATAGTGGGATTGACCGTCACTTATACGCCCGCACGGCTGGGAGGGCGAGCATGTTAAGCGCGACCCTCGGATTACGAGTCACACGCCTTACGCGCTTAGCCATGCCAGGCCTATAAGGAAAGCAACTTTTCTTGTGTAAAAATAACCTTTCATTAATCATGAATTTACAGAACTTGCGTCCAGGAGATGGGTATTTCAGTTCGTTATAAATAGCCCCCCAGTGGCTCAGCGGTATGTCTGTGGACTTACACGCTAAAATCCGGGTTTCGATACCCGTGGTGGGCAGAGCACAGATAGCCCATTGTGTAGCTTTGTGCTTAATTCAAAAACAACAACGTTATAAATAAAATCAAATTAATAAAAAGCTAACAACTTGCAGTCATGTGTAGGTAATAACCTAGAAAATGTTTTACTGTAACAACTACGTGTGAGTGTTTTCTTTTTGTTTTTGCTACTATAGTTTTAAATTAACAAATACGAATCAACGATGATATAATAAATTTTAGTTAATGTGGATTTTTAAGCAATTTTGGTTGTTTTTGTAGTAGTGGCGCTGCAATTTGTGGCTCTTGGTTTTCAATATCTTTGTGAGAAGAGATATGGTAAAAATAGGTAAGGAACAAATTTAAACTTGTTAACAAAAAAGTAGAAATTTAAAGATGTATGTAAATGGAAAATTCTTTGATTTTATGTGAATCTTAAGTACCGATGTGATACTATAGTGGTGAAGTAACAGCATTAAATATAACAAAATTAAAACAGTGACGTTCGTGATTTACTTGTTTGCTATAAAGTGCAAGTTATAACAACGTAAATATAATTTAAGCTTTAATTGTAATTTGTGTATATTTTATGAAAATATTATTTTTGTTAACTTTTCTAAACAATAGAACTGTAGTATAGGTTTATTGTTATGCGTTTATTAGTATTATTACTAAAAATATCTGCAACTGTTCATTTACCATTGCTAATTTGCATGAAGAATAACTAAAAAGTGATACAAATACAAGTAGTACTGTTTAATATTTAATAACAGTATTACTGTTTAATAAACAGTAAAATGTAATTTAGAGCAGCATATAAGATGAACAGGAGCAAGTCCAGTCTCTCAGGTACTCGTGTTGTATTTAATAACAGGACATTTTCTTATTCCCTGAACTTTTGTGACTGGCAGTGTTGCCTGGCTTTTGAAATAAAGTTTACTTAACAGTGTCAAAATAAGACCAAAATAAAAATAGTTTGATGGTGACAAATTTTTTTATCACTTGCAGGATTTGAATACAAAGATGAAAGTAATAAATTGTACATAAACAAAAAGTTTTAATTAATAAATACAGAAATCACACATTTATATTCCAGAAATAGTAGCTGGAAGCCTTTCATAAGGTGGTCAGTTTCAGTGAGTGAACAGCACATTCTAACTGATACACTTGGTATCAAAATAGAGGTGTCTGAAATATAGTAATATACAAAATTGAGTATGTGTTGTCATGTTGAGTAGCTTGAGATATTGTCAAAGAGTAATCATGAAGAAATTGACCAGTCCAGTAAATAGCATTGATTGAATGAAGATTAAACATTTTTTTTACTTTTAAAATATTTTGTACTATGACTAATTATAGTCAGTAGAATCTAACTTCTCATCTAAGAGTAATTAAATAGTGATTATAGCCAAAATTGGCCAATGCAAAGTGCCGGTGATTAATAATTTTTACCAGTATGTGGTAGAAACAAAGAATTTCAGAAATAGAACTCAAGGTTATTTAACTCATTTACTTATGATTCCTCTGCTTGCAAATGTTCTGAATATAGTGTGTGACTTACAAAAATTCCAAGTGTGTTTCCAGCAACTGCAGTCAAAAGGTGAATAATAATCTAAGGTGTGCTTTTTTATGATTCAGAAATACCTGTAAAATCAAACAGAAACTATGTTACTTGATATATGTATATATATATATATACAAGATTTAATTTTTGTTCTCAAGTTACACATAATTAGCAAGCTTATGTACTAGAGTTAACAAAGAAACTTAAAACAGCAGGAGTTGGGAAGGTTGTTTTTTATATGTTCAGAAATATACATACATATATATACAAATATGATAATATTCTTAAAGCATACAGTTCTATCAAAGTGTTTACTGATAGTTATAACATATTCATGTATGTTGTGACATTACATGCAGTACTTCTGTTGTAAGAATATATAATAAAGTAAGGAACAATAAATAACCAATTTTTTTTTTGGAGGGGAGTGAGAGAAAAACATGCATAAGTTAGTTTTTGCAAAACATATGAATGAATGAAATGATGGAAGGCAGGTTAGAACATTTGCTGAAGAAAATTTCAGAACTAAATTGAATATAATAAAATATGTCTGATTATGATCAACACAGATAGGTATTATTTTCAGGAAATGCAGTGATTTTGAAAAAAGCCTTTACATCTCAATTAAAACTAATTTATATTATTTATAGATTGAACTAAAGGATAAAGTTTCAAGTAGTAGTGGTTTAAATCATATTGGGCAAACATAGAAATATGAAACTTAGAATAAGAGAATGTAAAAATGCAGTTGATAAATTACAAATGTCTAGGATGGACATGTGATGTCTTGACATGTCATTACTTGAGATAATGTTAACTTAGATAAACAAGCAAATTTCAAAACTGAACTAATATAAAAAAGTCATTAAAAATTCTCTTATAAATGGTAAATTTGAATAGAACTTTAGGTTCAAGTGTCAAGTATGTGAATATCTGAAATTCTGCTCCATCAGTGGTACTACTATACAAATCTACATAAGTGATAGCCTCTTCAAAAGATTGGTTAGGCAAGATTTTTCTGATTTTTTTCTTAGTGAAACCATATCTACTATCCAACAAAATTTTAAACTTTTAAAGATTATCTTGCAAAGAAATATTTTATCAGACTGTCATACTTTTCTCATCACTGATATAACACTAATAGTAATAGGTCTATAATTAATGCAATAATTTTTATCATCTCTCTTGAAAAAATGAGTAACATTACATTCCAATTTTCTGTTACTTGCCCATCATTTGAAGACTTGGATAAAATAGCACGGAGTGACTTAAAAGAATCATGCTACTCGCCATGAAAAAAGTCCTTTGTTCTGCGGGCATTGTGGATTGCATCATTGTCTTGCTGAAAGATCCAGTCTTTTCCATACAAGCGAGGGCCTTTAGTCAATAAGGATGTTCTCAGCAACATGCCAATGTAGCCAGCTGCTGTTTGATGCCCCTGTATAACTTGAAGCTCCATTGTTCCATGGAAGGAGAAAGCACCCCAGATCATGATGGAACCTCCTCCACTGTATTGTGTAGAAAATGTCTCCAGTGGGATATCCTTATCATACCAGTGACGTTGGAAGCCATCTGGAACATTCTGGTTAATTGTTTTCTCATCAGAGGACAAAACCTTCATCCACTTTTCTATGTCCCATGTTTGGTGCTTCTCAGCAAAGTTCAACCAAACTGTTTCATGGCATGGCCTTTGAAGACGTTTTCAGTTTTTAAAGCCGCCTTAGTGTTTTTTGAGCTGCATTCTGCTTTCATAAGGGCCTTAATCTGATTTGACAATTGGCTGGTGTCTTGCTTGACAACCCGTTGAATTCTCCTGCATAATGCCGGCGAAATCTTCTTGGGCCGACCTCTTGAAATTCTTGTTCCGTATCCCTCATGGTCTTTTAACAAATTTGCAACAGCAGTTTTACTATGCCCAATCTCAGCAGCGATGGCACGTTGAGAGAGACCTTGCTTTTGCAGCTCGACAATTCTGCCACATTTAAATTCTGTCAACGTTTTAGTCTTTGCCATGTTTTTACCCAATGTTACACGGGAGATGTTGGCAATGCTAATACTTGAACATAAATTACTAAATTTCTTTACGTGTTTATCGATTAACGCTTTATTTCAGTATGGTCTTAAACTTTTGACCAACTAGAATTTAAGGTAATTTCATAGAGTTCACATTTTTCCTATTAAATGCTAAAAAAGTTTTTATTTTTATTTTTTCTATTTTCATCTTTCGAAGCTCTACTCAAATAACTGGTTGAGTTTAACAACACAAAATATATTTTTTCTTTATGTTCTTTGACCTTAAGATTTTGGCCAGCAGTGTATATTTAATCCCACTGGTAAATGCTGCTTTTCTTGATTTATTTCACATGGAAAAATCATATGCAACAGTTTACTCGGTAGAAAGTCTACCCCAATTATTAGGACACATTCACAATACCACAATACATACAGGTAGATAGATAGAAATAAATGAGCACACACACACACTGGAAGTGAGCAGTATAAAAACAAAAATTTGAATTGAAGTTTAAAGCTGTGTTACCTCAATTATGCTGTAGAATAAATTATTGCTGGATTTTTTTTTTTTCAGGTTTTGGAAAAATTTAGTTTGCTTTTGAGAGATTTAATAGCTATACATTGGGTTTTAAGTTATTACACAAAGATTCATTCTTAAGAATCCAATAAAAAAATTACTGTCCTTTTCTCTCTCTTTTAAAAATATTGTACTTGCATAATATTGTGCAGAATGGTGCTGTATGTGTATCCTATTTGATGCAGAAAGAAGCCGAAAATGGTGTTAATACTAATGTATTATTATAGATGAGTTAAAACAGTAAAATTTTACAGCAAAATCTTGTTTCATATTCGAAATAAATTGAATTAATTATGCTTTCAAAATTGGTTTTCTGTAACTCTAAACAGTGGCATTCATAAACCAAACTAACATTCCTTGTATTTCCATCTTTCTATCCCAACAGCTATTGTTGTGGGGCAAACATCTTATTTTTTACAAAGGTTTAAAAGACCTATACTACTGACAGATTGCTAATCTGTTACATATCCTATCTGTATAGAAAATAACTGTATTAATGTTGCATTTTTATTCTGTCAATTATAAAAAGTCATTTAATGAAAATGTAATACTAAGGACAGGAGATAACAAAAACATGCATTCAAAATAAAAAAAATGATAATTTTGACAATCAGTAGTTGCCTTGTTGATGAACAGTTATGGTTTTTTTTTCCGGTTTTGGAACTAAATATAGGAACTAAATTTTTTCCCAGGAAATAAAGAAAAATTATGTGGTTATAGGTGTTCAATTTGCTTAGATCTTCCCCAGATATCAGGACACATTGCAGTACTGTAGTAAATATCTATAGATAGATCTATACAAATGCACACACACACACACACAAGTGAAAGTAAAGAAGAATATGATGTGTCACTCACATTATATCTGTCACATCTTTTATCATCAAGCTTTTCAACCAGTACATTACAGCATTAATGAGAGAACAGACACGAACAAAATTTCATTCTTTCAGAATGTTGTGTTACATTTGTGTATTTTGTAGAATTTATGTATGAATGCATATATTGAAAATTATATGTACATATGATTCTTGTTATTCGAACTTTCAATATCTATGTCTTCATGTGTTTGTGGTTTAATTTCAGTACATTAAATTCCTGAGAGAAGCCATATTTCTATTGGCATTTGCATAACTATCACAAGATGTTTATCCACAGTTAATATTTGTTTATTAATGCACATAAATATATTAGTTAAAATTAAAGTTATATTTTAAAACATTATTTTAAAAGAATATTTTAATTGATGTGGTGTATGTGTTCTCACTTTACCATACGCAATAACATAAAACTGATCTTTAGTCTCAACAGTCACTCTGTCTTGGCTGTGTTTAATTGGACTTGTGTTTTGTAATGTATTGTCACATTTCATTTGTACATTATATGTATATAGGTTATTATGATTTGTAAATAAGTTATTGAAATGTAGAACAGTGAATAAAGAAGTAAAGCAAACAATTATCTTTTTCATCTATGACCTTTAGCCTCTATTTCTAAGCCTTTTAAAATTTTGCATGTGCAGGATATGATACAAAATATTTTTTTAGGTTTCAAATGTGCAGTTGAATAACCAAAAAATAATAAATCATGTTATCAGTAGCATGAAATTCTACTATAATTTACCATGTTTGATAACTTAGTTGTCTGTGGGTCTGAAAAAATATGAAGCAGGTGAAAGACATAACCAATCTCCTTGGTATCTTGATTGAAAAGAATGTGGTAGCCATTTGACAGATTAAAATGGCTGATAAAATGATGAGTTGCAGATTCTGCGCTGTCAGTTGGTTATTCACATGACATATATTGAAGTTATTGTGTATAAACGTCTGTTTCCAAAAATGGAAAGAGGTGAACAGGACCATTCTGATTAATTCAGTACATAAGCTATATCTCACCAAAATAAAAATATACGAGGTTCTTATTTTATATTCTGCCTTCTCATTATTGGTAATTTGAGTACATAATTTGTATAAAACTGTAGACTTATTATTTTGACCTTGAAGATATTTAATTTTAACTAGTGTTGCATTTAACACCACATGACTGACAAAAATCAATGTTTATATATGTAATTTTAATATTTACTTTTAAATTAGTAAATTAAATCATATTTAATATAAAAGTTTGAATTATAATCTACAATTTGATTCCATACTTATTGACACAAATTAATAATATAATAGTTGAATAAAATTTTAAATGCAAGTAAACAAATGCAATGATACAACCTTTAATTCATGACACATCATGAAAGGATTAACCTAAATCTATATTCAGCTTTTTTTAATTTATTTTTTTAGAATTTTCTACCTGTCCTGAAGAATAATGCTTTTTTTATTAAAAACCTGTCTTCCCTTGAGAATATGGTATTTATTTCTCAATTTTCAAGCATTTTCCTCAGCTTTAGTACAGCCCTTGGTTGATACCTTGTATGGTGCAATTTCAAGTGGTTAGATCATTTACTAATGTTAACAGCTTTGACAACACGTGCAATGAAAGTTTAAATATAAGTGAATGTAGCAATAATCAGCCTGTCTACTATTAACATTGTAAATATATAGGTTTAAAAGTTTTCTTTATAGTACAGTTTTTTTTATTTTGAACTATGTTGTAGAAATTTCATTTAATGAAAGAACATCAGATAGCTTGAGATAAGGTAAATAAGCTCACAAAATTTAAGGGTGGATTGAATGATTCCAAAGAAAAGTTTAAGGAAAGTTTAACAAATTTATAATGTTGAAGAAAGTTTTATTGTCAGTTATTTGTAGCTGAATAAAACAAATATATAACTGGAGACTGCTTAAGGATATTTCTTTATAAAGACTAAAGATTAGTTTTTATAGTATTGGATACAGAAACATGATTGCATGTGCACCACATCTATGCAAGTTCTGTAATGTTAGCTAAATACAGCTGTAGAGTTAATGTAATAAAAATAATTAATATATATAAATGTACAATGTTATGAGATCTAAACTATTTAGCCTAAATACTTGTGCTTTTGAATAGTCATTCTAGAGTGAAAAAGCATAATTTATTTTTATTTCTTTTATGGTGGTTATGAGGTCAGTCAAACCTAGACTATATATAGTAATGATTGAGAAAATTACAGACAAGATATAAAGTCTTACTGAAAACAAACATTTAAAGTGTATTTAGGAGATGTTAGAGAATGCACAAATGATATTTGAGATTTTTGGGATAAAAAATACTTTTTAATCATAACATGAAATGTTCCTTAGATAATTCTGTAATTTTTTCCATTTATGGATAAAGGTAGATATATTTTAGGGAATAACATAAAAATATTTAAAAATAAACTATGCACACATTTCAGAATGTTTAATTTTAAAGTCAGTGTCAATAAGACAGGACTTTTTCAAAATAAGGGACGTAATCAGCTATTCAGAAACTTTTACTTACCTTCCCATAACAAAGAAGAGTTACTTTATGCTGCTGCCATGGAGATTTTTGTGTATGCCTCACGTCTTCAATCAGCTCATATCTTTACATATATTAAAATATACTGCATTAGTCTATGATGTAATTATCAGACTTTCCTTGCACCAACACAAGGGTGACGTCTTTAACTCTCCCACTACTGAGTTACTACAGTTCTTTTTCCCCCATCATTCCACTCATCACCTTGCATGATGAGAATGCCAGTGAACAATTTCTCAACTTACCTTTGCTGTGATTTTGTCCACATGTCCCACTTGTTCACCAGCATTTTGCTTCCTTCACTTTGTCCATGATGGTCAAACATTTGATTCACAGCTTTTCCCTTCAAGTCCTTAATGGCCCTTTATGTTTTCCACTGGGTTCAACGTGGCTTTTGTTTCGAAGCTAACTTCCTGTTGCATTCCTTTCACTATTGTAAACTCTCTTATTCTTTTGGAATAATCTTTCTTATGAAAGCTGGTTTGGCATTTCCAATTCATTCTTGATACCCTAACCTGCATCTGTTTCAGTTGAAAATCTTAATGTTTTTCTCAAGAAGATTTGGCTTACTTCATTATATCTTTGAAACATAGAGCTTCTCATACCAAGGCTGTCATATCTCGTTAATTTTTGTGTCTGAAAAGATTTACCTCTTTCAAATACTTTCCCTTTTCTTTGAGTTCTTTTGTGCTTTTTGAATGGATTTATAGACATACCCTGTATTGAATTCTGGCCAATATTTGCATTTGTATCCAAAGATCCAGTCATCTTTACATAACTTGTTGTTTATTTGATCACATTTGACCCTGAAGATTCCTTTATCTCCCACCTCATAAGACTTGCACCCGTACAGAGACAATTAGTAAGTGAGGGCTTATAACACATATGCAAGTTTCAATGCTTGTGATGAGTGCATTGCAATTGTAGTTTTCTACACAATGACAACAAACTTGTCAAATAATGACTATTCAAGTATAGTGTAGTTCTGGACACCTGATCCATTTCCAAGATCTGGTTTTTTAGTCTACCAGTTTTGTCATGAAATGGACAAGATATTGTGAAATCAACCATGCATTGCTTTGAGCAAAATATAAACAAACTCTATGAAAGTTAGTTCCGGTAATGTTTTCAGGAAACTTGACCAAGAAACTGTTGGAAATGTACATGAGATAAATTTCAGTATAGTATGTAGTTCCAACAGTGAACAGAATTTAAGAATTAAAGAAACTAAGAACAAAGTTGAAGAATGATGGCAAAATGCTCATGAAAATATCAGGTTTCTGACACAGTGATTGAGATAACTGAAAAATATAATGAAACAGCAGTGTTATTTTAAGGTACATACATTGTTCATTGTTTGAAGAATTTAAGTGAGACTTGCAAAGTTAAAAACAATTTTACCCAGATTATCTGGAAAGTTTTTGAATGAAACTACAAATGCTATAAGTAATGTAAGTAACATATATCATTTACGTATTTTGTTTGAAACTCTATAAATGTGTTGAAGATAAACATTTGTATGTTTAGACTTCAAATTAATTTCAAAGCTTTAAAAATTAGTAGTTGATTAAAGTCAGATTCAAAACCTTTCCAACATGAAATATGGAAAAAACAAAGAACCATTTAGTATTTTAAGGCTATTTTTGCACAAACATCCTTGGCAGAAGTAAGAATGTAAATCCATCCTTTATTTAAGAACTGTATTTCCCCATTTTGAAGTCTTGTGAAGTGACAACCTACTGTAATTACTTTCAACAGCAACATATTTCATAAACTTGTCACCCTATTATGAAAAAGGAAAAATCAACAAAAATTAAAACTTGAAGCACAAAATGTTTTGTTTTATAAATTTCTTTTTTTTGTAAATATTTTTGAATTTAGAACTGCAAAAATTAAGAATGAATTTTTTTTTAATTTTTGGCAGGATATTACCATCAGAGAGATCAAATATGCAGAATCCTGAAGCACTTCCAGAGGTTTCCCCGATTCATGACAGTATAAAAGAAAACACAATAGGTATGTTATAGGTTTCAGACATTTGCACCAGTTATTCTCTGCTAATACAGTTTTTAATTTCATGAAAAATATAAGCCTGTAAAACTTGAGCACCTTCTAAAAATGGATCAGTTCTCAAAGTTTGCCTCTGATGAAAAAATTCCATCTTTTGGAAGCACTTAAGTGATATAGATATGTACTCTTGTTTTAATTTAATTTTCTGAACCCACATTTTTTTATTTCACAGTGGTTTTTCTGTTTTTTTGTAAAACATTTTGTTATTAAAAACTAAGCAAATGATAACACAGAACTAAAAGAACACAGAAAGCATAAAAATAAGATGCCAGCAACAATCTAAAAATTCAGTGTTGCTTTTCATGCAGTAGAATAATATATCAAAGTAATAAGTTCAAAACTAAGTCATAAAGATGACAGAATCCATTTATCCTGTTGAGTTTGCATTTCATCTGCCAAACAAATAACCAGAATATCAAAACCAAATTAAATTTAGCTTTTCAGACTTGTATACCTATCAAGTAGAGATTTTAAACTTAAAACTAATTAAGTATACCATGTCCTCATGTATTCTCTTCCATGGCAATTTGGCCAGAAAATGAATTTAAACAAATCTGCATCTAACAAATGGTGAAAATGTGCTTTTCCTTTTTAACTTGGAAAATATTATTATTGGGGTTCCATAAAAGTTTGTTGTAGGGTTTCTGTTGTTATTTTTGTTAATGACCTATAAGGTTAAAATTCATAAATGTGCTATTGATGCTATTTTGTTTACACTACTTCTCCAAGCACGAAGTACTTTGACACTTTTATTATGTGTACTCGTCTGTGAAAGATGACTCTTAATATTAAGACATTTAAAGTTATGCTTTTGTAGTAAAAATAGTTGAAAAGAGCTAACAGTGTGAGAGAGGCATTTACTTTGTGGAAAAACATGAAGATTTATGTTTCGATGAAAACCTTATTTTCTCAAATGAGTGTTTAATTCTCATGACAAGAGACAACATGGTTTTTGATATTATTTCTAATGGTAAAATATTGCATCTCTGTATGTGACAGCTATAGGTCTAAGAGGAAAGAACCTAGAAACCTGAAATATACACTCATATTAAGTGAACTTTGAAGCTGTATACCTAGATATTATTACTTATTCACATGCATGCATGTGCACATATTTTTAATAAAGCAAGCTAGCAAAAAGAATAGAAGATTCCTTTTATAATAACTTCTAATATATAGAAAAGCCTCTGCCTTTTGGTAAAAATGAGTTCCAATAATGGCTTTTATGTCATTTTGCATAGAAAGAAAAGTATATACATTATACTTTTATGCGAAAATGCATTTACAATACACACACTGACATGTAGTATATATCAACCATCACTGTTATGTAATAATAAAATGGCCTGTGTCTGTTATTACCATAGTATAAGAGGAAAGAACATGAAATGTTTCATGTATATTAGAGTTCTGATGGTGTACACCTGTATATTATTTTGTTGATAAAACATAAAGACTTTGGGCCAACTTTTTGCCCTGTAGCCTATAACACTGTTTCCTGAAGGTCTGTAGAAAAGTATATTTTTTTCTAATTGAATTAGAAATTCTCACATATTGAATGAAGAATATTTGAAGTTTCCTGCCAGATACTGTTAAAAAAGAACAAAATAGTCAGAATATCTGTCATAATTTGGAGGAAAAAATGAACAAAACTGTATTGGGTGTGACGCCAAACATTTCTTCATTGATCAAACACAACATGAAGGGGGGCAAAGGCATCAGGACCTCTCAGTACACATGGAATGGACCCTCAAAATACTAGAATAAGGTTTAAATAAATGGAGTTTAGGAAATGACGTCAAACAAATTGGTAAAAGAATTTAAGTGCATGAAAAGACAATAGTGTTAAAAAATATTAATTTTCCTCACATTCATTCAGGCTTCAGATTATAAGTGAACACCAAGAAAATATATAAAATAAATAAAGTATATTTTACAAAATTTGAACGTGTAAATTTGCATTCTTTTTTTTTTTTTAATTCAAGAAATGGTATCAATAATGGTGTCAGGTCAAAAACATTGAAAATAAAAGTTCAAATTATATCTGTGTTAGTTGTAAAATAAGTAAGAAGTAGAATTTAAAAGTGAAAATTAATATTATTACTTTCTAAACTTTGAATTGAATAAGAGTTTAGACATAAATAAAAACAAAAGTGTGAAAAATAAAAATACCTAAATAGATTTGAAGTATGCACACAGAGACAATTGACCAGTAAAATTTCAGTCCAGTAACTTGAACAAAACTGGGTATTTTGGGTAGTGTAAAATAATTTTAAATTTATGATTAACAGTGCTATTGTAACCTTATATAAAACTATGGTGAGCCCTCATTGGGATTACTGAAAACAGTGTAATATAATATGCCATTTGTTTAATTAAAAGTTTGCCTTTCTGCTTGTTATAAGTAGTGTAAAACATCAGAGATGATTTTCAGAAAAGGAGGATGTGATAGGTGTGTACTGCAAATGGATATTGTTTTTTTTAGTTGATACCTTCACAAGGAAAGAATATTGAAAACTATATGCATTTGAGTTTGTCTTATTATATATATTATAATCAGTAATTTGCATTAAATTTCATGCTAAAGAGATTAGTAGTAAATAAATGACAGAATGGGCAAGACCTAGGGATTAAATATCATGATTCTCACACAAGTGATAATTGAGAATTTATGTAGATAGTTCCCTTTAAAATAAAGAAATTAAGCCTTATATTAAAAGTTGATCTGTTGGCTGTGTTTTTATGCCAAGTTCATTTTTATATGTTGATAATAAACTTGTTTAAAATTTTAATATATATCTTTAAAACATTGTGATTCACAACTTAACCTATTGGGTGTTAGAGGGTTAAACATTTTTATTCTAGATGTACACTTGTCCTTAGATAAAATTATTTTTTGATTAGTTTAATAAAATTGAGGGATGGTTTTACTGGTGATACAATTTGTACAGTTAGTTTTTTTTAACATTCTGATAGCTACTTGTATAAATGGAGAAATGCTGTGATGTTTTTAATATTAGAGTTTATTTTTGAATTTGTCATTTGATGATGAAGATTGTTCTTGATGACCCAAATGTCTTGTTAACACCATATTTTTTAAGTGAAGGTCTTTTTTTTACCCTGAAACCTGTTTTACAGATCTAATCACATTATGACCCAAACCTATCCTACATAATATTTCATGTAAAACAGGTAGACTTAAATATTAATAGTTTTTTTCTTGTGAAATACTTGGATGCTGTCCATTACTATGCAATTCACAGTTTTGAATGTCCTTGAAGCAATATGGAAAATACATGAACTTATCCAGAATTCTTTGCTTATCTACCTTCTACATGACTTACTCCTCATGCACAAGGAGAACTTGTAGAATTTCTTCTGTAATTCTGGTTCTCTTGTTGACAGTTGTGCTGTTAACTTTGGTCACTGTAAAGTGTGTAATCAGTGCTAACTAACAAGGTTCTTCATACCTTAGTGATTTTTGTTCCATCCACACTAGTAAATTAGTTTGTGAAACTGATCTTCTATGTCTGTTATGATCAATACAAATTCATTAAAAGTTAAACTAAGATTACATCTCATAACATTTCCCAGTTGGCAATGGCTTGGTCTTGTTACCCATTATAAAACATCTTAAAGACTATCATTGATGAATCCAAATACATTTCTGTAATTCTGTTCACTACGTATTGTTTTCAACTCAGCTTTGTCACTTGCAGTTAATCTCCAAACTAATGGAATCAACTTTATAACATCTCAATGCTCCTGTTAGCCCTAATTAGGTTGGAGACCATATACATATTATTCTAATTTGTTTGGTGTTCCCATTACACTGTCTTTGATGTTTTGAATTCCAACCTCATGGCAACTTGGACCTTTATTTGGTTATTTCTGTGTTCCCATTGATTTGATAGTGGAGAGAACTAATATACCAAGAATTTGTTTATTTACAGCTTTTTAGCAGTTTGTTCCTCTAAAAACATTCTTCAACAGGTACAGGACATATTATTCTTCATACCTATATGTGCCATCACATCTATCATTTAGCTCCACATGTAAACACAAGACCACCCTAACCAATCATCTTTTTTTTGTACAAACTAAAGAGCATCAAGGAAAAAAGGTGCCCTACTGATAAGATTTTCCTGCAAAATGCCCTTGAGTCCAGTCTATATTAAGCTCATCTGCTCCACTTATTTTCCTTTTAATTCAGTTTTTCAAACATTTCTTATTCTGAACTCTACTGCAACATTGCTCAACCACATCTTTGTTACAATCTAGACAGTTACCTTCCTTGTTGTAACCTGATTCCAATCTTTGCTCTAGGTTTCATACGTTATTTTTGCATGTGATTTTTCCAACCCACATTAGTAAATTACATGGTGCCAACTGTTTGTGCATGTATTAGGAGAGATTTAGAAAGAATGAAAACAATATGGTGTTACCACATTTATTGGAAACAATCTAGTATCACATCTGGTGCAGATTTTTACTTCATGACAATGGTAGTTATAATCTCCAGTCGCCCTATTGCTAAGTATACCCACAATACTTTGATTAGTCATTTGATCTGATATGCAGGAACTGTATTTTTATCTTTGGTATTGTATGTTTCATTTTTTTACTTTGTATTAAAAATGTAATGATACTTTATCAATGTGTTCCAAATATTTACACCATAACCTAGTTGAGTCACTTTGTTAGTTGCTGCATGAGTATTCCTTACAATATTCCAACCTCTTAGGTTTTGTTGTTGTTTCTTGTAATTTCTAATACCTCTATATACTGTTATTACAGGCTTTTTTATGTTCATTTTTCAAACATGAAGAAGTACTGGTTTTCTGGCTATCGGTGCTTCAGAAGCAAATCATTATGATGTGAATTTTATATTTTGGGATTGGAATGAATTTCAAACAGGTACTTATTTTCCATCCATCTCCTCATGGTTTTTCATCCCAACTGCAAGAAAGAAATGTGATTTATGTTCGGAAAGCAGAACTTGTACAAATTCTACTGATGCATGTGCAATATGCTTCAAGGAAATTCAAAAGTAAAGAATTCTGGGAAAGTTCACACTTGTTCAGCAATGTATTAAAGACATAAACATTAAGCCACATGTTTATTGACAGTATAAAAGTAACTTCACAAGGGATATCTAACATAGGTAAGTACCCATTTGAGGCTCATTTTAACTTTAGAACATAAAATATAATTGTTATACCTCACTAAATTTTCTTTTTCACTTCTAACATTTGGAAAAACTGAAAATATTTAAGTCTCTGACTCAAACTATGTAACAAATTACTCCTACTAAAGATAAAACTTCTAGATTTGACCCACGGGCAAGCTGCAACATAGAGGAATAGAATAAAAACAACAATATTGTTTAGGTAAACAAAAAATAAAAGACATGCATAGAAATATCAAATGTATAATACTTATATTGCAATAAGAATTTATCTCAAGTGTGTCAGAAATTTTAACAGTTTTTGCACTAAGACCACAGCTTAGTCTCTTTGGAGGCTATTATTATTAAAAAACAAAACAAAAAAGAACTGATCAAATCATTATGTGTTTCCTAAGTAAATTGTTTTTAGAGAGTAAATAAAAGACAGTTCAGTAATATGAATTTCAGTCCTGCACTGGTATGATTAACAATAAAAGAAATTTACCTTATTTAGTAGTGCCATCTGGTGTTCACGGAACGCCACCACAACCATTACCTCAGACATCCGAACCACAGATGCATTATGGAATACAATCACATGTGAGTATCAGATTTTTAGATTTTGGAACTTTGTAAATTTGCAGCTGTTTTGTAGTATAGTGAACAACAATATGTCTTGCGGAGTATGTAAATTTGTGAGTTTTCTATTAAGTATCATTATTAAATAGGTTAATGATATTTGTGAGTTGTGAGGTTAAAACTATAATAGGTACAATATGAAGTCAAAATTGTAGCATTATACACAGTTTTGTAAAAAGGATGTTATTTTCTACATTTGTATTTAACTAAATGTTTTCATTAGAATATTAATCATGTTTTCAAAAATCTTTTTAACTAATATACTAAAATACAGTTTTTGGTAAATTCATAAATCCATACTTTTGAGTTATGCATTTAAAAAATTGTAGGAAAATCTGTCTATATGACTCCCTTTCCCTCCTCCTGATTTATTTTCCCCCTCAGTAGGATTTTGTTTGTTATCAGAATGAGTTGGAGTTGGCTGGGAATTTCCTAAAGGTGCCATTGAAGATGATATCTTTCTCATTGAGATCTATTCTCATTGTTTTTGTTGTTTCTAAAGTGACAGGAGATTGGAGACTGATTTTCTATTTATTGTCTTTGAACTGTATCCTCATAACTCTTGAGTTCACTATAGAATCGTAATTCCCTCTTTTTCAGATTTTTCACTCCTGATTTATAGATGTAGTAGTTTCATATGTCTTCATGTCTATATATTTCAATTTTAAGCATCCAGACATTTTTTCATTAAGGATGTGTATTCCAATTTTTGGGGTTTCTGTTTGACCTTACCTTGCTGCTCTGTGTGTTCCCTCAAAGAGTCTGAACACTTGGTCAACTTCTTCATTCTCAGGGCCTTTGTTTACATTGTTACATGAATGACTTACTACTTCTAGCTTCCTCACAGGCTGCCCCTCAGTGCGGATTCCTGTATGTGGTGAGGGGATCTCCCAGGGAATGTTCTGTTCTTTCTCGTTACCTCCTCTGGGATCTAAACATCCACCCATGTGTTTGCCATGCGTGGCGACCAGTGAAGAGAAGGAGAGGATCCTGGTGGTTGACTGGTTCAACCCAAGCACACCACTTTGGCCTTAAATTTCTGTAGACGGGCAGCCTTTTGGTGCCCCACCTTGGGTCAGTCAGCTGGCCCACTTGGGCTAGAGTCAACCAAGTACCAGTGTTGGAAGTTTTCAACAGGTGTTGTGGACATTGTGTTTGATGCTAGAGTTTGGGTGTTGTGCTCATGAAACCCTGGCATTGCTACAGTGTCCTTGCATGACATTGTAGTGCGTCCCCTCATAGGTCTCCATAGTGGGTGGGGTCAGTGGTACCGAAATTTTCCTTTTTTCTAATGGATCCTCTGATGAAAAATTAAAATAAAATAGTGAAAAAACAGTCGATAGGTAAATGACCATATCTTGGAAGACTCTGAGCAGCAATCTTTAACACACGTACCTCATTTTCTTATATTACATTTTTTTTTAGAAAAACCTTCAGGACAAATGTCCCCCCTTTTTATTCAGAATGGACTAGAGGGACTTGCTGGCTCTACAAAGTCAGTAAAGAAGCTTCGATTTTGGAGGTATATTGATTGAAACATCCACATCCCAACACAGTGAACTCCTCAAGGCAATTGGGGATGTACCTATTGAGGTTACCCCTCATGCTATTTTGAATTCATCACGAGGAGTTATTGTTAAGAGGGATTTGAAGAATGTCCCCAAGCCAAAGATTCTCACAGGTTTCTCCACTCAAGGAGTTTCTGCAGTGAGGCACATCTCCACTCCCAAAGATGGAGTTACATTGCTGACAGATATCCTTGTTTTGACATGACATTTACATCACCATGTGCTCCTGCCATTACTAAGGCAGGTTATAAAAATTGCAGATACGGTCATACATTCCAAACCCTCTCCGATGTTTCCAGTGTCAGAGGTTTGGCCACTCAAAGACGTCACGTTGTGGTTCTATGACGTGCTCATTGTGGTGGCTGGGCCACAATGCCTATGAGTCTAACACGGACCCACATTGTTTCAACTGCAATGGTTCTCACCCTTTTTACTTTAATTCTTGTCCAAAATGGTTGGAGGAAAAAAGAGTTGCAGTGCTTGAAAACGATTCATAACATTAGTTATCCTGAGGCTCGAAAATTGCTGTCCACCACTTCATCTTGGACATATGCTGCTGCACTTAGTTCTACAACTACAGTGGGAGTACAGACAGATCTTTCTGTGCCTCCAAGAGAATTGTTTTCAAAACAAATGAAAAGCCTTTTGATCTCCATAGTTATAAAGGTTGATGAATCAACTTTTACACCCATCTCTGTTCCAACAAACCCCAAAATCTACATCTTTTGGTTTCAAATACAGGCATTTCTTCAGATACATCTTCTTCTTCCACCCCAAGATGCAAAACAATCATTCGTTTGCATCCAAAGTCACTGGAATTCCCTTTCAACAACAAAGACCTGCCCAATCGACCCAGGGCAGGAACCATAGAGGTCGATAGACCTCCTTTGAATAAGGACAGTAAGGATAAAAGACATAGTTGTAAACAGAAGGGTTCTCCAGCCACTTCACTAACCCATCATTAAATATGACCACCTTGATACAATGGAACTGTCGAGGTTTACATTCTAATCTGGATGATATCAAAACACTGATTGCTTTCTACCATTCTGTATGTCTTTCTTTACAAGAAACATTTCTAAAACCTGGTAATACAGTCACCATTTGGCAGTTTTCTCTGCACAGAAATGAGAGGTTGTGTAATGGACGAGTACATGGAGGGGTGGCACTATTGGTTGATCAGCATGTGCCCACCCTGTCTTTGTCACTCAACACACTCTTTGAGGCCAAAGCCATCTGTATTTCCTTGGGTCATACCATCACTGTTTGTTCACTCTACCTGTCCTCTGGAGAGACAAATGATCAATGAGACCTTGATGCTCTCATTGAATAGTTGCCATCTCCCTTTCTAATCCTGGGGGAGTTTAATGAACATCATCCCCTCTGAAGAAGTGCTGTTATTAATGGAATGGATTGCTTTGTAGAGCATATGATCTCTGATCACAATCTTTCTCTTTTCAATACTGATTCTTCCACTTATTTTCACGCACCTAGTCAGTTCTTTACTGCTCTTGATCTCTAGATTTACTCCCCTTCATTGTTCTCTCATTTTTCATGGAGGGTTGATGATAATCCACTAGACAGTGATCATTTTCCTACACTTTTGAGAGAGACTGGCCATGGTCAATACCACCTCACCTGCGTGCCCCGGTGGAAGCTGGATCAGGCAGACTGGTCCACTTTCACTGCCCTTGCAGAATTTTATCATGTCATCATGAATCAGCCATTAATGGACTACCATGTGTGGCAGCAGAAATTGACTGTATTATACAAGTAGCTGCTCAGTGTATTCCTAAAACCTCGACATGTTTTACTCGATATTCTCGTTCTTAGTGGAATCCTGCCTGCCACATGGCACAGAAGGCTCAAAATTGGGCCTGGGATACTTTTCGTAGATATCCCACACTTTCGAACCGCATCACTTTCCAGTGGGCCCGTGCACATTCTTGATGGGTAAGATGTCAAAGCCAGAGGAAATCTTGGAGTAAGTTCACAACTAGCATATCTTCTACCACCAGTTCCAAGGTCACATGGGATGGGATTCAAAAGGTCAGTGGGCACCATAATTTTTTCCCCTTTCTTTCTTACTCTTTGATGGTCAAGAGGTAGCTGATGTCCGAAGCATCGCCGATACTCTAGGTGAAAGCTTTTGCCAGGTATCTAGCACTTCTGCTTGTTCCTCCACCTTCTTGACTATCAAGACTTGGGCAAATTGTTCACTTTTTTCCTTTCAAACTGACTGTCTCTTTCCACTGCAGCAATGTTTTTGGTGTTGCCTCCTCACCCTATGTCTTTGTCAGCCACATTTTGGTGTGTATCATCCATTTACACACACACTGTCTTCATGCATAACTTTTGTTCAGTTTTTCG
Source organism: Carcinoscorpius rotundicauda (assembly GCA_011833715.1). NCBI lineage: Eukaryota > Metazoa > Arthropoda > Merostomata > Xiphosura > Limulidae > Carcinoscorpius > Carcinoscorpius rotundicauda. The sequence goes on along the minus strand of CM022399.1, from coordinate 17,534,823 downwards.
TGTGAAGGTCGTGGCACAAAGGCATTTGGATCTCTTGGTTTCCTCTTCAGTCCATCCTTTCTTTTTGCCAAGGTTTATATCCTTCATTTCCTACCATTCTTCCATTGTCATCATTTATCACTTGGTTTCATGACTGGAACCTATCAATTTCCTTTGTTGCACGTTATAGGGCAATTTTATCTTCCAGTTTTCTGTTTAACAAATTTCTCCTGTGTTCCATTTTTGTACTGTCTATATTATTTTGTTCATCCTCTCCACCCTGCTTTTTTCCAGGATTGGAACCTCAATCCTCAACTTCATACTATTATTCATCTTCTGTTTGAACCTTTCTCATCATGTTCATTTCATTACCTTTCTTTACTGTCCCTGTTCCTTATATTGTTATCATATGATCACCATATTTGTGCCCCTTGGTGTGGATTCCTGTATGTGATGAAGGGAACCCCCAGAGTAGTTTCTGTTCTTTCAGTTTACCTTCTCTGGGATCTAAACATTCACCCCCATGTAAGGGAGGAGAGGATCCTGGTGATTGAGGAGTCCAACCCTAATATACCACTTCTTCTACTTATTTTTATGGACCAAGTTAGTCCTTTACTATTGTTGATCTCTAAATTTGCTCCCCTTCACTCTTCTCCCATTTTTCATGGAGGGTGACAATAATCCATGAAGCAGTGATAATTTTTCTATAATTTTGAAAGAGACTGTCCATGGTTGATGCCACCCGATCCACATACCCCAGTGGAAGCTGGGTTGAACAAACTGGCCCTCTATTACTCCTCTCACAGAACTTGATCCTGCCATCAATAGATGACTATGTGGCAGCAGTAACTGACTATATTATACAAGAAGCTGCTCAATGTATTCCTAAAACCTCAACAAGTTTTTACAATATCTTCATCCATGGTGGAATCCTGCCTGTCACATGGAAGACTCAAAAACAAGCCTGACATACTTTTTGTTGGCATCCCACATTCTCTCACTGCATCACTTTCCAACAGGCCTGTGCACATGCTCAGTGGGTAAGACATCAAAACCAGAAGGAATCTTGGATTAAGTGTACAAACAGCATATTTTCTACCACCAGTTCCAATGTCATATGGGACAAGATTCCGAAAGGTCAGTGGGCAATATAATTCTGTTCTCCTCTCAATTTTACTCTCTTTTCTACAGGAACTTGGACTCCCTCATGGCTATGTTTCGAGTGTCACACTTTTCAGTATAAAGATTAATGCCATCACTGAAGAACTCACTGTTACTGTTTGAAACGGGCACTGTGTCAATGACTTTCACATCTCGTGTCAGTCATCGAACATGAGATATACTGAGCAGAAGTTACAGACTGCTCTCAATCATTAACTGAAATGGACCACAGTAAATGGCTTTAACTTCTCTCTCTCTAAAACCATTTGCATGCACTTTTGTTGCCAATGTGGTATTCACCCTGATCCTGAACTCTGTATCGGTGAAATTATGCTGCCTGTGGTCCTTGAGACAAAGCTCTTGGGACTTATTTTTTACTGTAAGCTGATCTTTATACCACACATCAAGCAGCTACAAGTCAAATGTACAAGAGCACTGAACATCCTCTGTGTCCTTTCTTCCACAGCTTGGGAAGAGGATCGATGTTCTGTATGAAAGAGATATTGTGCTCTTATTCAATTACAACTTGACTTTGAATCACTGATCTCTGGCTCTGACAGGACCTCAGCCATAAATTTGCTGGATCCCATTCATCATTAAAGACTTTTGCTCTAAACTGGGGAAGTGTGGCAAGCGCAAGTGCCTTTGTACCTCTGCCGTTTGCAACTGTCTTTACTGTATGCTTCAAAACTTCATTCCTTACCAAAGCATCCCACTGGGGGTTGTGTTTTATTTCCTTAGTGAACCATCCTTTTTCAGAACAGATGATTTGCCATTGCTACTTTTGGCCTTCGTGTCCAGGTGTAGTTGGATGAATTGGGTCTGTCCTTGAATAATATTGCTGTATCCAGTGGTCAGCCCATCCCACCATGGCTTCTTACAGTTCCCAAATGTGACCTGTCTTAAATCATCTGGGAAAAGCAGACACTCCTGATTGGAAATGCCATCAGTTATTTGCTGAACATCTTTCGAACCATCCTTACATTCCTATTTATACATACAGTTTGAAATCAGTTGACTGTGTGGGCTCTACCATGGTTTATTGTGGTTTGGTTGTTGCTCACAGAATCCCTTTTACAGCTTCTGTGTTCACTGCTGAACTGTATGCCATTTCTCTTACCCTGGATCACATGGAAGCTAAGCAGTACTTACACTTCACAATTTATACTGACTCGCTTAGTTCTCTACTGGTCCAGAAATCACTTCACATCAGTTCACATTTTGTGCTTGATGATATTCAAAACCAACTGGCCCATTTATCTGGTCTGGCACTATCACTGCTGTGCTTGTTCCATATATAGACTATGGTCCTGTATTCAAGGCTCGGTTCCGTGCAAGTTGGCAGTCAACTCGGAGGGAGCAATGTGAAAACAAGATTTTACAAATAAAACCCTACATTGGACTTTGGCCATCTTGCTTCCGTAAGGATCAGAAAGAGGAAGTTGTTCTAACTAGGTTATGCATTGGTCACAATTTTTTAACTCCTTATTCTCATTCATCTGGGACTGATGCACCAATGTGTTATCTGTGTAACACTCAGGTCACAATAAGTCACATTCTACTGACTTGCCATCATTATGATTTAATGACAACACCATTTTAAACATGTTCTGTCCCATGGTTTATCCATTATGTTAGACAATGTTATTAGTGATGGTGGCACTGCCCATCATGGCCATGTTTTTAGTTTTTTAAAGGCCATTAATCTTTTTAATGCTGTACAAGTCTTTTAATTTATACATTAGACCTTTTTGAATGTGATTCCCTGTGAAAAATCAAAGTTCATCTGGTTCAATTTGAAATTAGAAAATGGCTCTAACGTCAAATTACTCACAACCAGGACTGGAAAGGCCAACTTAGGAGACTGAAGGTGGTTTTTGAACTTACCTGTTAGTCTTTCTTGTGAGTTGTGATTACGCTGGAGAAAGTCATAACTTGTATTACTGTATTTTTCTCTTTCCACTGCAGACTAGATGTAAACATTGGTTTTAGTACTATTTATGTTTTTTTTAAAACTTTGTTTCATATTACCTCAATTTCCTTTTATGAATTTTACTAAATTTACTTTTTAACTTTTCACAAGGTGTTTGGTGGAGACAGCCTAGCTGCTTTGTGACCTGTGTTTGCAATGTTCGTTCCATAGTTTATTTCTTTATAACCAAGACTTTGACCACTCATGAGGGTAATCTTGATTTCACACCTTTTTCCCTTCCCTTCATCTCCCACCTTTGTCTGTTCCAATCCTGACTGACTCTTTTGCCCATATATGGATCTTTATATGGTATATTACAAGCACTGTGTCGTTCTGTGATTCCTGGATCCATTTTTACTTCATTGGAATCCTATATTTAATGTTACGTTTCTCCCAATCCATTTTTGTCACTTTACCTGGATTATTTTCCCCTTTTTCTGGATGTTTTACCCCCCTCCCCATCAGATCCATCACCTTATTTTGTTTCTTGCTGCCCCTTTCTATTTTTCCATGGTGAACATCAGGGTGGGTGTGTGGACTACTTTATTTGTATTTATTCTTCTTTACACTGGTCTTTCATTGCAAATATTTTGTATCCTTCTCTGCAGTGAATGATGCCTGACCAGGTATAATTTGTCATAATATCTACACTGCTCATCCTGTGACCATGCTAATCATCTATCACACTGAAGTTCTTCCTACTATAGACTTTTGCATATAGTTACAATTGTCACCATCTGTTGGTTGACTGACTTCATACCATTGTAATATGTACATCTCTTTCAAAAGTATCACATGAAACATGATAAGACATCATAGAATCATGTTATACACACTGTAGAGATAGGGTGTTCTTTCTTACTACTGATAGTTATATTTCTTTTCCAATTGTTTCATAAAAATGTTTGTCCCAGACCATACACTCATGAACTTACATGGGTAAAACAGGTAGAAATTACTGCCCATCTCTTGTGTTCTGTGGCACTGAGACTTTTCTTACCACAGGCCTGATGTATAATTTTGTGTGTCACAAGCTGTTGATTGAATGACTTCCCATTTGCAGTCGTGTTGGTAATAACTATCTTCTGAGATATCTACTTTGTGCTCAGATATAGTTTGGTACAGATGTGTACATTCTGGTTAAATGTTTATGACAGTAATGTTTCTTGCATAAGTGGAATAATCCAGCTCATAATTTACTGGAATTCATTGTACTTACCACTGTAGTTAACAAAACCAGACATTTTCACTAAAATAGCACTTCCATAATTTTTTTATTTTTTTAAGTCTCAACTTCTTTATGTTTTAAATAATCTGAATTATTTTGATATATTGTTGGTTAAATTATTTCAGTCTTGTTAACTTGGAAGCTTGAGAAGGAAATAATATTTTCTTTCAGTTAAGTTACTGTTGTAGTAATTTTATTTAGAATGACTTAACTGTACAAAATAATTTGTATTTTATTTAAACTAACATTTCAGTTACAAACATAATCCATAGATTGTTTTATTTATAGTGAAAGAATGTAGGAAGATTATTTTATGTGGTACATAAACATCTGAGGGTATGTTGAGACTTGGAGATGTGAGAACCTGTAAAATATATTTATAAGAAAATAAACCCAATCTCCCAAAATTAGAGAGCTATCTCAGTCAGTTAAAAGTATATTTCATGAGCTAGCAAATGCTGTTGATTTATTACTGACTCAACCTTAAGTTATTTGTTACAGACATCAGGGGTATACTGTTGGCTGAAAGTTCTCACTTGCGAGGGTGAGGGATACATGACTTTAAAATATTGAGATCCACTAGGTTAAACTTTACTATATGTGACATTAAATAAAGATTTTGTGTTTGAGAATTCTGTCATTTTCTTATTTGTCTAGCTTAAAAAGAAAGGAGGTTGGCCAAAAGGTAAAAAACGTAAGAGAGGACCACGAGATGCCAATGCTCCAAGACAGCCACTTAATGGGTATGTTAGATTCCTCAATGAAAAGAGAGAGAGGGTAAGAAAAGAAAACCCTAGTGCTTCATTTGCTGAGATAACAAAAATTCTCGCTGGTGAATGGAGCAAACTTCCAACAAGTGAGAAACAAGTAAGTAATTATTTATGATTAAATAATAAATGTCCAAACTTGTAAATGCTTGGTATTGCTTGATTTAAAAAGAAATATAGTGATTAAATAAGTTAACTGCACAGTTTTCCAGGTGACCTAGAAATTTATATAAGAAGTAAATACTTAATTTTTTCATGACATTGAAATATCTGTATATTTTAGCTCTTAGTAGAGTTAATTGTAGAATACTATTGTAAAAACTGCTACATGGGGTTGAGGAAATTAAAATAATCTTTAATATGCAAATCAGTGAGTCATTTAACAATAGCAGCTGATATGATGAAGGGAAATGCCATGTATGAAAACATTTTGGTAATGTTTGTTGTTTAATAGACTGTTGGCATCTAAAACAGTAATGGATCTGTAACAGTTTTCTATGACTCAAAATATTCACCATTCGAATCTAAAATGTATTAAAATTAGTAATTATTAATTTCAAAGACAGAGATATTTCTTGTACTTAATGGCATGGGAAAACAGAAATATGGATTAACTTATGGAAACAGACACTGGAAGCTATTTTACTTGTATGCTGGATGGATTACGGAAAATTGCTGGTTGGGTGGGTGTGCTCAGAAAATAAAAAGTTAATAATGTAGACTTTTACAATGAAAATTGTATTGCAGGATTATTAGGAAGATTCAAGTTCATTGGAGAGAGCATAATGACATGTCTTGACATGAACTCTAATGGTTTTATGAGATTCCAAAATTGATTTAATATAACATTCTCAACCACTGTTAAAACTAATAGGTTTCATAGGTCTGTGTGTTAATTTTGTACTTAAAAATATTTTACTTTTCTCACAACTGTTCTTCTCTGAATGCTCTTCAAACAAATATACATAAATTAAGTATTAAACAAAAGGGATTTTAAGTATTAAACAAAAGGGATTTCTAATGTGTAGCCTAGCAAGACAGGAAAATGCAATGAATAATACAATTTTATTTTTATTTCTATGGTTATTACATACTATAAAAAATCATACATTATCATTGTTGTAACAGAGTAATTTAAAGTAATTATAGTTTAAAGTGAGTATGCTTTTCTTATTTTAGATTTAATTAGTTACAAAATCTTCATGTAGCAATGCCAAGAAGAATATTTCAAAGGTGTGAATTAATTCAATACTCTACTCATATAGTTTGTGTTCCTAATCTTGTAAATTTTCTTAATAAGAGTGTCATATCAAGTTTTTTATTTATTTGTGTACATTCTGCTATTTTACAGTAAAATATGAAAGAAATATTTTACAAACATGTCTCCAGCAGATCTAAAAGAGAGTATATACTTTAGTATTGTTGCTTGCTTCTTTATGTAATTATTCCATTGTCCTCAACAGTTAATATACTACTAGTTTTGTATCAAAAACAAAAACAGGTAATACTGTAACAAGCTCATCACAAGCCAGTGGGAGACATTTTTTCTTAAAAAAAAAAATTACCCAATCTGTATTTTCTTAATTTGAACTGAACACGTGTATTGACTGAAAAGAAGGCATTTCCTGCACTATTTTTAGTATGGGGCCTGTGGAAAGTGATTTGAAATGGTAAGGTGGCTAAAGTCTGTCAGTACATCACAAAGTTAAAGGCCAAGTATAAGTAGTGTGGAAAAAGTCACCAGATGACATTCATGAACTGTTAAAAACCACTTGTGCAGCAAGCTAAGTACAATATTGTTCCAGTAGATGTCTTCAGATTGTTCTTGTCTGCTCATCCCACTGCTGACTGTTGTGATGTTTTGATGTTCCTTCCCAACTCATAAATGAAATTATTCGTATCTTAATTGAAAGCTAAACATAAACAGAAGTGTAAAAGTTTGGTTGTTACTTAATTAATCTTGCTGAGGATGTGGCTTTATCAAAAAATTTGGATGGGAATAACCTTAATAATGTCACAAAAGAAAGAAATCTTGGTGTAATAATTGATTAGTGCCTAAATCAGGCCAAACAATATCCTTTTGCTAGTGGTGGGGCAAATATGATTTTAAGCTGTGTCTGCAGAAAATTTTGAACTCAAGTTTAATGATGCCATAATTTCCCAGTAGAGGTCACTGGATAGGCCACATTTGGAATATTGTGTTCATTTCGGGGCTCCTTACCTCAGGAGAGATATTGTTAGAAAGTGTTCAGAGAAGGTTTACTACATTGGTGCTTGGGTTCAAGAGTTTATCGTATAAGAAGAGGTTGAAAGCTCTCAAATTATTTTCTCTTGATAAAAGAAGAGTTGGAGGGAATTTGATTGAGGTGTTTAAAATTGTAAAGGGAATTAATAGTGTTGAAACTTCATGTCTTTTTAAAATTTAATAGTGATAATAGTCGGACTAGGAAACTGAAGGAGTCATCTTCACTTTATAAAGTTTTATTTCTCTAATAATGTAATTGACCTTTGGAATGGGTTGCCTTTGGGTATTATGGAGGCAGTAAAATTGAGCTTAAGAGTAACATTATACTTGTTAGTAGATCATTGATAATGGCTGGTTTCAAGATTATCTTTTTTGATAATTTTTTATTAATAGTTTTAGTTTAGTACAGAGGATGGAACAGCGAAGATGGACCAGTAGATCCCATATTGTTCCATTGCTGTTATGTTAAATATTGAATTTACTCTCAGTGGCTAGACTTTGTACTGTCTAGTATGGAGACTTGAGTATGCCATATTTCACTTAAATATTAAAGAACTGACAAATGAAAACTTGTCTTAAAAATGTATCAAGGATGGCTGATATGAGTATTGACACTTTTACCAAAAAAGCAGAGAATATTGTTTCAATTGTCTTAGGTCATCTTCAGGTTAACAAAGAGAAAGTTTGCAACTGCAGATGACATAAGATGATTGAAACATTATTCTCTGCTTTATTAGTAAAAGTGTTCATATTCATACAAGCCATCCTGAGATACATTTTTACATCAAGTGAGTTTCTTGTCATCACAAATTACCTCATCATGAAAACTTGTCTTGAAAGCATACGTCTAAAACCACCCTTCTTGAGTGTTTCTGGATTGAGCATACTTAATATTCAACAAACTATAGTGTCAAGAAACCCCTTAGTTCTTAAGGGATGTATTAAAAACAGGTAAAAAAAATATTTGGAAATTAGAAAAATGTAGTTAGTATATTTTGGGACTTCATTGTTTCAAATCTGATATTTATATAACAAACAAGTGAATTCAAATATTTCTTTTATGCCACCTTAAAATTTCATCTACTGTTAACTTGTATTAACTTGTCTTATGATTGACAAACTTAGTAATGTGTCTGATATGTCTCTGTTTGGTAACTTCTGTTGTTTTAAGATCAAGAAGCCAAAAGTGTCTAAATTGTTTCTCTCTTATTTTTTAAAAGTTTTTGTATTTTCATTCTTCTAAACAAGAATTATTAGCTGGTGATAAAAAGGCATGATTTATCAAGTAAACTTTAATGTACACATTAAATTATTTCATCACTTGGAAACCATTTCATGAAATTAGCAGTTTGTTTGGTAGACAATAACTTTTGTTTTCTTCAAATATTACTAAATTGTAGTTATTATCTTCTGATTGTGTTAGTTTTTAATGAAGCAATTCAAAAACTTTTCTTTGAAAAATGCAATAATATGATAAGATTCAACAAGCTTATTAGAGTAGTAAAGATAACTTGACAGGAAGATGTTTCAATTTTCACAGAAATATCTGGATGAAGCTGAAAAAGATAAAGAAAGGTATGTTAAGGAGCTAGAGCAGTACCAACAGACAGAGGCGTATCGACTCTTCACGAAGAAACAACAAGATAAGAAAAGGAAAGGAAATGGTAAGACTGTCTCTTAACTTAGATCAGAAGTTTCCAACTGCTGGTCTACAGAAATACCAAGTTGTAAAAAGAATGAAAACAAGGAGAAGTCTAATTGTGTTTTGAATAATTATTTTTATCATTAAAGTTTATTGCTTATATCGATAATAGCCCGTATACATTTTACAAAGATTTGTAATTCTGTGGAATTATATATGAGGAACCTCTGTCTTACATTAAGTGGTGGTTAATACTGTTTTAAAAATGTGAATAACATACTAAGTTTAATGTAAATGTAAATCACTTTTACATAATAAAATATTTGGATGATACAAAACAGGAAACAATAATTTCCTAGTTATGTTTGTTATGCCTCATCCAGTACACAGAGGAATATAATTTCTCACTGCAAGCCAGAAAGTTTATACTGAAAATTCAGTCCCAAAGACTGGGTTCCAAAATATTCAGTCCCCTTGTGAAATTCTTTAACAAGTCATAACCCAAATGGTTGGAAATTAATTACTACCTTGGAAAAGGAAGAAGCACTTGTGCAAATAAATAAATGCTCATATGTGTCACAATGACGTATCATTAAAGAATAGAAAATATCACACAATGGTCATGCACATAAAGAACATCCTAGAACAGTGTGATCATGTAATAAAATTAGATTTTAAAGCAGTCAGGCATGATCTAATCATGTTTACTTAATGCTATTATTGTGCTTTTAAAAAAATGCATTAAATGTTTAAATCTAGGGTCATAAATTTTTAATACTGACTTACAGTAAAAATAACTGTATGTTATTTTATGACCAAAAACTTTTTGTTTTTAAGTGCAAGTCTTTATCGTAGCTAATTTTCTTAAGATACAACCTTTGACATGAACTTTTTAGGACCAGATCTTCTAAGAACTGTCTCTCACCATTTAATCCATTTGTGGAGTCAAAAAGAAACACTGAATAAAATAATCTAGGTTTTTAATTCAAGCCAGTACAACTTCCTCATCTTACAAATAATTAGGACAATTATAACTTTCATTTTCTCATTTTGAGAATCCTAGCAAACAGCAACATCTCAGACTTAAAACTGTGACTTAGCTTTAGTTGGATGTATTTTGAAGTTTTTTGTATTAAACATAATACCAGTGTACAACTCAAGTATTTGGACATATCTCTGTACATATAAAGACAGTTTTATTTAATTTAGTTACACATTTGTCATTTATACATCCTCTGGTAACTAACAGTCTTTGAGCTCTGTTTTGGCTGTCAGTGCATCTCAACTGGTTTTCCACCCTTCATTACAATGTTTGTTGTTGTTGTTTTTTGTTTTTTCTATTTAATAATTTTATTTGTTGTTATTTTTTATAGTTTTGTGAAGGCACTGTATTTTTTACAGAAAAACTGAATTCACTTGTCACTAACACATTTAAAAAACTAACACTTAAAACAAAATGAATATTTTTGTGAAAAGGGAAGTGAAAAAATGAAATAGACTTTTAAGCTGTTTAAACTGTTATGGAAGGCCTTCAAGAATTCAGTCAGCTGTATATTTAGTTCTTTCTTCTCTATGCTAGCAATTTTTGGTGTTGAAGTATCATTTTAATTCTCACTTTTGAAGTGGCTTCTGATGCTCCTACAACTACTGTTCATATGACTCAGTGGTATAGATATGAAAAGGATATTTCAGTATCAAAAATATTAAATATAAAGGCGAAGAAGATGAAAAGAGGTATTCATAAACAAAATAATACCTGCTACATTGTTTGTAATTTACTATGATACCAGTATCTCTGCATTTGGTTATTAGAATGCTTTCAATTGTTTAAAACCAAGTAAAATTAAAAACATACATTCTAAGGTTTGCAATGCATACACAGCACCTTGCTAATGTATTTATTAGTACATATTAATAAACACAGCTGTTACTGTCAAATTTCTCAGCTTCACAAAGCTCTGTTGGTGTATTTGACACAATCATTTTGAAGTTGTAGGAAACAAACCTTTAATTTTTTATACATCTGGATTAGTGTGTAAAACATGAGTAAAGTAACATTGAATGAAAGACTATTTCAAATATTTAAACTTGAGTCATTTTAGTCTCATATTGGTACTTATTAGTGACACACTCCTTATCTTACTCTTAGTTTCATGGCAATGTACTGAACCTTTTGTTTAGGATTATTATTAAAATATCAAAATGATGTTAGTGGTAAACCGATGAAGAAGCATTGAAAACTATCTAGTTTGTTTGTTTGTTTTCAACTCTGTCTGTAACTCAAACATATTTGTATTATAAGTTGCATCATAACTATGGAAACGTGACAAACGTTTTTCTTTTTCAAAATACAACTGATATTATTTTCTCTCAGATACATGGGAAGATAATGAAGGAAATTTATCACTGAATGGCTCTGCTCTAGATGTAAGTACTTTTTTATTGGTGGAACGTATATAAATGTGGTATAGTTAAACATGGTAGTATCATAGAAGATTCTCTCATTACCATACACAATGTCAGAAAAATACATAGGTTTAAGAAATCTTAATACAAAGAGACAAATATCCTGCAACCCAAATGCTTTCAAAAATTGAACCTTCCTTCCTTCAGGGGCAAACTGGAAATGGTGGTGTGATCGAATTAGTGCTGTGTAAAATGATTTGAGTGATATTGTGAAGGTCACGTGGTTTACTAGGAAATGTTTAATATATATTTCCATGTACTATTGTGTCTAATTTCCAGTACAATATAGCAAGCAACGAGATCTACGTGTAAAAATGTGTTAGAGATATTTTTATTTTAGAATGCATTTAAGTGAAATAAAGGTGACACCGAGAGAATGATTACAAAAGAGATGTTAATTTAAAAAATAGAACTTAATTTCTTCACATACTGCTCATAATACACATCAAGGTTCATTACTCTAACGTATTCCTAAAGCAGCATCAGTCCAGTAGAAGTATGATCTGGTAATTTGAAGAATATAAGAAATAAAGAATAAGATTTAAAATTCCAGAAGATTACAATCACATAAACATGAGAATCGTGATCACCCTATAGAGAGGTTTTTATTCAACCTGTATGAAAACAATTAGTAATATTAATTAACAAAAAAATTGCAAACTACAGATATATTAACTTGAAATTATTTTGTTTTTTAATTACATATATATAATGATTAAGTTTTCATAAGCTAGACCAATAACAAGTTCAGGTGACATAAAAGTTAGGATTTTTTAGTTCTAGAAGCAGAACCACTAGTTTTCTGTAGAGAAAGTAACAGTTGTTTTAAAAAATGCATCCAGTGGATTTTACATTTGGTTTTGATAATCATTTTGTATTTCATATAGATACTGTAAATGTGGTTTTTAAGTTGCTCTTTTTAAAATTTGTTTTTGATTGTTAAGATTTTTACTAAATACGTGGTTTGATGAGAGAAGATATTTGTAGTGTTTACCTGTGAAAACTTTCAACAGTTCTTGTTCTTTGAAATGTGCTTGTTTGACCAGTACGAAAGATAACACTAATTGATTTACTTTTTTGTTTCATCTGTGAATAGAAGCATATATTATAGAATAAGAATATAACTGAAATCTTGACCCTCTTCAATCAGTGGATATGTTTGTTTTAATGTTTGAGCTATTTTTAACAGGTACAACATAAAAATATTGGATTACTAAATGAAAAAGAAGTTTATTAGGAAACAAATTTGTCAGCAAACAATTTCAAACACTTAAGCTGTATTTTGTAGGCTTGTGTACCTGAAGAAAGTAAGGAAGAGGATGTTCCAGGTTTTGATATTCCAATCTTTACAGAAGAATTTTTAGATCACAACAAAGGTAATTCATAATTTTGTTCAACATTACCTAGTACCAAATACTGAAGTCAAGCTGTTTCAAAAATATGTATATTTTAAAAGAAGACTAGCAAAGTAACTGTGGAGTCTGGTGTGCAGTTTTATGATGGCAAGAAATGTTACATACAACATGAAATACATAAGTTATTGAAATGTTGTATATTAAGAGAAATTTGAAATGTTTGCAAGTGTTTGAGATAAAACTTTATTATAAAATGTGTACAGTGATAAATCTCAATTTCTGAAAAGTATGACAGCGTATTTATCATAAACTTCAAAGCAAACATCCTGAATATGTCAGAAATAAAAATTACTCATTAATGAATATAGCCAATTGAATGTACTATTCTTACTTGTGACTAGAATGCATTTACTTATCAGTTGAGTACAATTTCTGGTATATCTTCAAAAAGTATCAATATACCATTGCTTAACAAAATTACTTGTGTTTGTGGTCCTTTTAACTGGTAAGTTGCTGGATTAATTTATGTTAAACCTGACACATACTGTTAGAGTCCTCCAGAGATGAGTGGTATATGGAAACTTCTTCATCTTTCCTGTGCCTAGTTTATATATTAATGGGGAAATAAATGTAGAAGAAAAGAAGGAAGCTCTGTAAACACCACTTTACACTTTATTTCATGTACAAATGTGTTACATGGCTTCCAATCTGAAAAGATGAAAGTGCATTAACTTGAAAATAAAATGTGATTAAAATAAAACGTACTATCAACATGCACAGAAGTGCTGTGACAGATGCAAGATGTTTTCTAACCCTCTTAGGTCAGAAAAAAATTATAATAAATCTCTAGAAAGCACCAAAACTATATAAACAATGTACATCCTCCTTGTATTTGAACAATCAGAAAATGGCAAAAGAGTGTGAAATTATCTCTGTTTTGTGTGAAAGATGATATTTTCCAAAAACAAGCTGAAAAAGGTTACAGTAAAGCTATCTCACAAAATAGTAGATAAGCCCTTGAATTGAGCAAGCTAGAGGAATAACACGTAAGGTTGAATGTGTCATGTGGTGTGTCCTGAATTTAGTAGTTTCTCTAATTATAACTTCATAAAAATTCTGAAATATTTTTAATTTATATAAATATATATGATATAAGAGAGCAAGATATATGTTATACGTGTTCTAATTACTTTTGATAATCAAATATGGTACATTATATTAATGAAAGCCCGGGAAGCTGAATTGAGACAGCTGAGAAAATCCAATACTGAATATGAAGAACAGAATGCTATTCTCAGTAAACACATTGACAAAATGAAAGCTGCCATTGAAAAACTAGAAGTGGAAACAGTTCAACAGAGAAACAATAATTTGGCCTTGCAGCAGCATCTGGATAATCTCAGGGCAACTTTGACAGCCAGTTTTGCAGCTATACCACTTCCTGGTAAGATAAATCTGCATTTCAAATTGAAAATTAGAGATGTACAACATTTATAACATCTCCATTCTTAGGTGAGTGAATTGCTTTCTAGTTTATATTATGTTATTCCAGAATTAATGTCAAAATATCAGTTAAGAGACACAAACATCCTCCTTTGAAAATTTGAGTTTCAGCAAAAATTTTGTGGTCCAACAAGAAATTATACTACAAGATAAATAACTTACAGAACAAAGTGACCTGAAATGGATACAAGGCTCATTTTACTGCTTCTCTAAGTGTCTACCCATACCATGATTGTGAAGTATTTGTGTTTGACAGTTTGTAATAAACACACAGGTCAAAGACTTGCATGTGTCCTTAAGGTTTGAATTGTGTTTACATTACCACGTGTTACACAAGTTAGAGTAACAGATTTTATTAATTGCCATCACTTGTGGCTTCTTTTAAACAACCTGTATGGTAAATGATAATGACAGAAGGCAAGATTATATATATTTAAATACTATGAGAAAGAAAGAATAATGTGAGTGGCTTGGCTCTGAACAGTAAACTGGTACAGTGAATGACTTTATTTTCAGTGGTGTAGAAAGGCTGAAAAGAAGAACTCTATGCCTGAATAGACAATAATACTATGAGTAGACATGTCAACATGAATTGACAAATGCTTTATTAAGTTATTGACTACAAAGATAAGAAAAGTGTCTTAACAACTCTCACTTTTAGTGCAGTGTAAACCCTGCTTTGTACTTATATGCCAACTAAACGTAACTTTATCACAACCATTATCTATCAGGTGTGGAGTGTATCTCTGCCAATCAGATTTCAAAACATAGGCAAAAATAATAATTCTGACTACTTCCACAATTAGTTACTCAAAAGCATTTTGTAATTGTTATTTCATTGTTGTTTAGCATTTAGTTAATGTAACTTGCAGAGAAAAAATGTCCAGACTTGCATTTTTCCACAGCTGCATTGAGTTTCACTTGCAAACAACATGCTGGTTTTTACAAATGTTTTTTTATAATCTTGAAGTACAGATATTTATTTGCGAAGAAATTGTAATCCCTCAGGAATACAGTTAACCAGTGCTTGTTTCTGGTGATTTTATTTCTCAATTTATGTCACATGATCTAAGGTCATGAAAAAAAAAGGTGGGAACATATTCTGATGATGAAGAACTTTGAAAATATTTACAGACAAAATTTGAATATCATCATATAAAGCAGATTATATATTATTATTGTAAACTGCAAATTGGATGAAATAGCATGAGGATTCATGTTTTGTGAGAAAGTGATTAAACATAGCTCTTACAGAGAAGAATAGTGAAACGTAGTGTGACATTTTGAATACTTAGAAACGGGATATTTTTGTGTTATATTATAATTGTTTGAAAAGAGCATGTCTTCAGATAAGCTTAATTAGATTTTGAATATTTGGTGATGGCAAAATATTCCAGTAACTCACTTTTTTATTGATTGATACATTGTTAAATACAGTTGTTTCTCAACAAAATACAGGTAAACTACAAATAAATCATCATCAAGACAAGTGTTTCACAATTCATTGTTTAATTAAGGAAGTTATTTCAATCATAAATGTGGCAACAGTGCCATTTATTACTTATCATATGTTGTCACACCCTAAATTTAAACCAGATGTCATAATTTTTGGTTCATTGAATTGTTAATTTCATAGACCATAAGGCTTAATACTCTTTATATCTGCTACTAATTTTGTAACTTCAAAGTTCACTCCTCATGGATTAATTTTACTGAGAATCTCTGACAAATACCATTTTCCATATAAACATAAGCAATCTAAATTAAATACATTTTTGAGATGTGCAAACATATAATACACTCCATGTATAGATTAAACATATTAACAACTTCTCAAAAATAAATAAAATTAGTCAACTTACTTTTCAAATTAAAATCTTATTCTAATTATGCTTTATCTTATTATAATAGAAATCTAATTTATTTATCCTATAATTTTGTACTATTACATGCTACTTTTTTTCTCTTAGCTTTATAGCTGTTTTCTTGGTTTAACAACATACATACACAGATGCAAAAACATATGAATTTATTATAAATAATAAATTGATTTTTAATATATATTTTATAGTTACGAATGAAGTGCCATCACTTGAGACAGTTGATTCTTACATGGGCAAGCTCCACACGCTCATTCTCGATAATCCTCAAGAAAACGAAGCTCTAATTCATGCAGTTCGAGAAATTGTTAGCAGGTTGGACTACCAGGGCTGAAGGCTGAAGACTGAGTTGTTTTTGTACCATTTTTAATTATATGTACTGTGAAAAATATTGTAATAATTACGTATGTTTGTTCAATTTGTGTGATACTGACAAGTATGATTTTATTTTAAGGAAAACATTTATGGCTTTTGTTTGATGTTATTGTACAGATTTTATGTGTTCTTGGAGAACTTTTTTTACTGGAATTGTTGGAACAAATAAACTAAAACGATTTGTTAAATATAACGTTTTTGTAATCCCAGCAACACTGAGTCATTTTACCCTTCCCTTACTAACCAAATTGTCCATGTGTAATGAAAGTTACACAACTCCTTATATGTGTGTAATGTATTCTTAGATGTTTTAAATTTTTATAGTTAATTTTTCATAGTGTTTGCTTGTCAAAATAACATAGAACAGTAGGTTTTAGGGTATTTATGACACATTGGCATATACTTTTGCAAATATAATCTCAAAGTAACAATGCTAGCCTATTATATAAAACACACCACTTTATCTTTTGCTAATAATAAGCATTGCTAATTTTATTTTTACCAATATTATTTTGGAGTCTCTTATCAAATTCCTTCACTCATTTTGGTTTTTACCTGTTAGAATAACCTTCCTTCAGATTTGATGCTTGTAATGTTCCATGAACTTAAATTTATTTTAATACACGACAGAAGAGATCATTAGATTAAGAGTTATTTTCATACAGTATTACTTGAATGATTATTCATATGTTTGTTGTAAAAGCATTAAAATTTAGCTGTACTGTTTATAATGGTTCAAATTGAAACATTGTATAATAATGTTTGTAGTAACAGTATCAATCAGTTATTTACTCAGGTGTCTTAGGGCTTGCAACATTCTTTCGAAAGTTAGGTTTACTCTTGTAAATGGTAAATAATGTTCCAATCAGAAACATTATAAATCATTACAAAATTATCACCACTGATAAATATAGAAGTTAACATTTGTATTACATGTATTGAAATTTACCAGAGACTTTCTAGCCTAATTTATGCTGAGCATAAAAGTAAACAGAGAATGGCTGGATAAAGTAACAAAGATTTTGTTTTCAAGTGTAATTTTCTGCCCAAAAGAGTAACTACAAGAAAAAGTAACAGTAATTTAACAGTAAACAGAATTTAAATATGTTTATCTCCAAGTGCATTAGAAAACTTACAAACTGAGCACTTTCTCTTGTCTTTTCCCAGGCATCATCTAAGTTAATGTAATAACTTCCTTAACCTCTGAAATAAATAATTATCTCAAATGTGTACAACAAATGCAAAGAGTAAAGGCAGTGAGACTGTGGAACACAAGACTCATATAGACTGTTAATATGGAGACTTAGAAGTTTTTAATTGTATATTCAACCTTCACTGTGTGTTCTTAGCTATTTGCCTTCCCTATAGTCTGTCAGCTGAAAATTAGAGATGGAAAGCATAGATAATCAACATGGAGATTGTGAAAATATTCAAAATAATAAAGGAACTTCAGGGAGGTAGTCTCACTTTTTGCAATAATTATTCTGAGGCTGAATCCTATGTTTGAATATGGACCATGAAGATGACTTTTGTTTCTACTGTCTTCCTGAACTTATAAGCTAATTTTTTATATTTATTTTAGGCTTATGTCTTTATTTCACTTTTTTTTACATCATTCTCATATTTGTTCATAGTTTTTTTCAGGGAAATACATTGCCATATCATATCACATTAGAAGGCTTGTTTCACCACACTATTGTTGATAGTTCTAGGAATATCATAAGTGTCCATTGCATTATTGCTTTGGTTCTCTGAGACCTAAAAAAATGTAGTAAAAGATCCATTTAGGATCATAGGCACTTTTAAATTTTTTTTTATATCTTCCAGTTGTTTTTCTTCTCTGGCACCTTCTAATCGAAGAAGTGCTCAGACTTGGTTACCCTTAAACCACGAGTTGGGTGTGAGAAATAATGGTATGGGTTGTACATTTTCATTTTAGGTGGCACTGAACCCTTCTAGGATGTGGTTCTATGTACTTCCTATCCTGTGACCTTTAGGGTTGATGAGTAACATATTTTGTTCTTTGTGCCAGTTTTTACATGTCACTTTATCCCTTCTTCACAATGATACTACTGTACCTAACTTCCAGATTACTAGTGGGATCCTGACTTGTTACATTTGAAACTAACATTTAAAATTGAAGTGATTTTAATAAAACTAGTGACCTGTATTTGTAATGCTTTTCTTCCTAAATCTATTTTCAGTTTTCACTGGAATGATTGAGGTTATGCATTTCTATTGGCAGTGCACAAAGTATGTTTGAGACATGTAAGAGACTTTTCTATAATGGGTTACATTCTAACCAGGATGTAACTCAGTTAATGGGAGTGATGAATTCACACTTGCACTGGGTCACTGTGGCCTCATGCAAGTTAAATTTATATACTAAACTAACCATACTAGTATTATAAGGTTAAGCTTTTTGTATACATGTGAGATAATTATGCATTTGAAATGAATTTTACTTCTGAAAATGTTATTATGGTGTTTCAAATATTCCACACATGTTAACAGAAACATTAAATATTGATAGCATGAGGACTTTCTTTACATCTTCTATGAGTTCAGTTGTGTTAATATGCAACTTTTCAAATTTAAAAGATTGTAAAAGATCCTTTAGATTAAATATCGATATATATTTTAATTAATCTAGACATATGATTTAACATATACAGCCATTTAATATATTTGAAATTTATAAATTTGATTAGATTTTTTTTCTGTTGTACAAACCCATAGAATTCAATTTAAATAAATAGTTTAGAGGACACAGTCACTTAAACTCCAGAAAAATACAAAGTATCTCTATTTCAACTCTTGTTATTATAACTTGGAAGCTCATTTGATTTAGATCAAATATTTAGAAGCTAATTTCTATTTTTTGTTTGAAATTTAAAAAAAATATTTAATTGTATGTAATGTGAACCAAAAGGTATTAATAAACTCCTGGATTGTCTAATAATGTTTATTTTAATGATAGTATGGAAATTAGTCCACATCTATGAACATATTTTTTCATTAAATTACACACTGTTTCACCGAGAATCGAGCAGAATCTAGTAATACATTAGCTGTTCATCCCATTAATCAATTACATTCGGTGGTTATTCTCACAGAAGGCTTTGATAGTTGGTGTGGTTAAAAATAGTAATAATCATAAACACTAATTTTCATTTGTTAATATGTTTTCTAAGTTTATGACACAACTGGACAACTTTAATTTCATCAAAAATAATAACCTGAAATCTTTATAGTAATATTTTGATCAGTTGTATAGTTTAAATAATCAAAAGTGTTAATAATTGGGAACACTAATTTCAGATTATTTGTCATATTAATCAATTTAATCATAATTTTCGTTAAAGAGTTATTTTATGTGACACTTACTGAGAGTCACAGAATATTGATTAATTGAATTGATTACCCAGTACTAATTACATCTTAATAAATTAGATATCTAAATTACTAATAACATATGATCAAAGCAAACCCACCTACACAAGTCAAAACTAAAAAAATTACCCAATGACTTCAATGCTAGTGTACCTAATCAATCAGTATGTTACGTCAAATTAGAATGCTTTGATTAATCGTTTGGGTACACTATTATTATTGATATTTTTTATGTAAAATTTAAAGGAAATTAATTACATAACTTGAAATGTAGCTTAATTTCAAACTAACTTAATTATGAATTAACAAACAGCTTCTTAAAAAAATATATACTCTGTGATGTTTTCTCATATTGAGAAAATGGAGAAATCAATTTAAATTCTCGTATTAACGTGGTAAAAAATCGGTTTTATTGAAGATACAAAGACATTTTTTTTAACTTCGAATATTTATCTTAAAAAGATAGAAATATGATAAATCGTTGCGGAACCATTATTGTGATAAGCCCCTTCTTCCAGTTCAGAGGTAATCATGAGGGCTTATCCTAAAGATGGAGTTTCGACACTTGTGATTGTTTGTTTGTTTTAGGAATTCGCACAAAGCTACTCGAGGGCTATCTGTGCTAGCCGTCCCTAATTTTGCAGTGTAAGACTAGAGGGAAGGCAGCTAGTCATCACCACCCACCGCCAACTCTTGGGCTACTCTTTTACCAACGAATAGTGGGATTGACCGTAATATTATAACGCCCCCACGGCTGGGAGGGCGAGCATGTTTTAGCGCGACCCTCGGATTACGAGTGCACGCCTTAACGCGCTCGGCCATGCCAGGCCGTTTGTGATTGACAGAGCACAGATAACGGTTGTGTGTACCTTATGTTTGATTTACACGAATCGCATAGATTACAGAATGATCAATGAAATATTTGATTATATTAATTATATTAAAATTTCCGGTTTTGCTGGCTCTGAAGAAGATGGAGATACTTTAGAAAAAGACCTGAATTACTTAATGAGTTAGTCAAATAAGTGAAAATGGTTTTCAGTTTTAATACGTACAAAGTAATATATGTGGTATATCATAAGTCGAGTTATAAGTACATTTTATTTCTGTTTACCTGACTTAGTTCCCAAGTCCAATGTAGACTTTCAATAGGTAACAAAGACTTGTTGTATTCTATCGTTAGTTTGAAAAGCGTGATGTTATCATTCTTAATGTGCTTACCAGTTTTAACACTAACGATAATTTTACGTCACGGTCAGTGGGTTTTTAAATAACGTGTGATTTTAAAATCGTAACGGACTAAGCTGCTTTGATTCAAGCGGCAAAACTTGTAATTTAACCAACTAAGTCTCGTCTCATAACAAGGAAACTGCCATTGGTAACTTCAATGAATGAGTCGTGTGAAAATTACCTTTCTATTTTTTTTACTAATTACAAAATAATTTGATACCATTTAATTAAGATACAATTATCAAATGCCATGAATGCTAAACCATTATTTGCTCGGTTGCTATTTGTAATCATAATATATATATATAGCTTTGGTCCAAATAAAAATCGTCTCACTAAATCGTCCTTTCAGCCATAGGAGTGTTGTCATGTAACGGTCAATCCCACTATTGTTTGGTAAAAGAGTTGGCGGTGATAGCGTATATAGCCCTCGAGTAGCTATGCACGAAACTCAAAAAAGCAAACAAACTTTATTTTAATTGAAAGTTTCAAAACCGTTCATATTTAGAATGCAATGTATATAAAAAAAAATTGTGTATGAGTATGGTATCTAACTACTAGTAGGTCACTGCACAAAACCTTGTAGGATGATATAGTTTGGAACAAGGGTTAACAACCCCCTCTATCTCCTATTGTTGCTGTAATTGAACATTTATTATCTTTGACTTAAATGGATGTCAGTTACGGCCCAGTATGGCTAGTTGGGTCAATGCGTTCGACTCGTGATCTGAGGGTTGCGGGTTTGAATCCCCGTCGCAATCCCCAAACATGTTCGCCCTTTCAGCAGTGTGAACGTGATAATGATACGGTCAATCACACCATTCGTTCATAAAAGAGTTGACGGTGTGCGGTGATGACTAGCTATCTTTCCTCTAGTCTTGCACTGCTAAATTAAGGACGGGTAGCGCAAATAGTCCTCCTATAGCTTTGCGCCAAATTCAAAAGAAACAAACAAACGTCATTTAGATTCATAAATGACGCCATGTCTTGAAGCTTAAAAATTTTGTTACATTTTCTATAACACACACAGAATGTGGAGGTAGAGCACACAAACGGTTTTGTTTTTTATCTATATATAAGAGAGTGTGCTAGCACTCTCTATTAAAGAATATACTAAAATATGACTTTCAGTGTTGAATACATAAGGTCAGTTAAAATTTTCAACTCAAATACCCACCATAAGACGGATACGAAGACCCATTTATCGAGGTTGTGATGACATGAAACCCACGAAGTAAAAATATATTCTCAAGACGGCTGGTATGGATATTAAAACCTGAATATGACGTAAAAAGGACGAAACGTTGTTCTGCACTTTATTTTAATGAAAGTTTTAATACCCATACCAGCCGTCTTGAGAACACGTTTATCGAGTTATACTAATTTCCCACTTTTACCAGTGAACTCTCAGCTTCGGCCCACAAGTTACTTCTGCGGCCAATGACTGTCCAATAGTTGATAATGTGAAACATCGCAGGTCACGAAAAACTGGGTGTTTTAAAAAGATAAAGAAAGCATCCCCTATTGCCATTACTTTGGCCGCTAACTTTTTCCTACAAAGTCACCCTTACCTTTCCATAATGTATTTCGTGTTTTATATAAATATATATTGAGTTTCTAAAGCTCATATAAAGCTATTGGTGAGGTAATAGTGAAAATTATGATAATGTGTTATGCATTAATACTGGGCCTGGCATGGCCTAGCGCGTTAAGGCGTGCGCTTCGTAATCCAAGGGACGCGGGTTCATGCCCGAGTCGCGCCAAACAAAAGGTTGTTTTGAGACAAGAAAACTTGCTTCCCTTATAGGCCTGGCATGGCCAAGCGCGTAAGACGTGTGACTCGTAATCCGAGGGTCGCGCTTAACATGCTCGCCCTCCCAGCCGTGGGGGCGTTATAACGTCGGTCAATCCCACTATTCGTTGGTAAAAGAGTAGCCCAAGAGTTGGCGGTGGGTGGTGATGACTTGCTGACTTCCCTCTAGTCTTACACTGCTAAATTACGGACGGCTAGCACAGATAGCCATCGAGTAGCTTTGTGCGAATTTCAAAAACAAACATAAATACTGCGAAAGTTAGTATACTTGTGTTACTTATTATAGCTTCCACCCACACATTGCTTTAAGTTAATTGTTGTTGTTGTTTTTGAATTAAGCACAAAGCTACACAATGGGGTATCTGTGCTCTGCCCACCACGGGTATCGAAACCCGGATTTTAGCGTGTAAGTCCGCAGACATACCGCTGAGCCGCTGTGGGGCCCTTTAAGTTAATAACCTGGACGATAAATGGGTACTTCAGTTTGACGTCTATATATCTGTAAGTTAAGGCAAAAATATCCGGATTTCAATAAACTTCATTTTCATAAAATAAAAATACAAATTTGCTATTCAAATAGAATAGTTAGTTACCATTGGAACTCAAATTACTTGTTTAAATACCTGATCATTAAAAATATATAATTATCATAAATACAAAAATTTAAATCTTTCGGCGGAACTGTCGTATACAGAATGATAAAATCAAATGTTTGAAAAACTTCACCAGTTCACAATTATTTAAGTATTCTAAAATGTATTGACTATTTTCACTATCCAAAAACTATTTATTGCTCTTACTATTGATATTATTAACAACATCAAATAAAATATTGAGTTTGTGTACATATTTATCTTATTACAAAGCCACATTTGGCTATTTGCTGTGTTCACGGAGGGAAATCGAAACCCTGATGTTAACGTTGTAAATCTTTAGACTTACGGCTGTCCCAACAGCTCGGCATGGCCAGATGGTTAAGACGATTGACTCGTTATCCGACGATAACGGGTTCGAATCTCTGTCACACCAAACATGCTTTCTATTTCAACCGTGGGAGCGTTATAATGTCACGGACAATCCGTTGGTAAAAGAGTAGCCCAAGAGTTGGCGGTGGGTGGTGATGATTAGCTATCTTCCCTCTAGTCTTACACTGCTAAATTAGGGACGGCTAGTGCAGATAACCCTCGTGTAGCTTTGCGTGAATTTTCAAACTAAGCTGTCTCAGTGAGGATGGAGTGAAATAAAATGTAAGTTGTTTTAATAACACAACGATCGATTGTTTAATAATTGTTTTCACTGAAATGAAAGTAAATCTAAATTTAACTGTGTAAATGTCAACTTAAGAATAACACAGAGTAAATCTGAAAAAAGAATTTAATTTACAATGAATTTATTACCGTAACCGCAGACTGGCTAATAAATTTAAATGTTTGCATACTATTAATTTCATTTATCATAAGTCGTGCATAACACTTTTTACAAATGAATCCAAAATTGCAATTAGCGTTATCCTTTGGATTTCGCCCAAAGCTACTCGAGGGCTATCTGCGCTAGCCGTCCCTGATTTTGCAATTTAAGACTAGAGGAAAGGTAGCTAGTCATCACCACCCACCGCCAATTCTTGGACTACGCATTAACCAACTAACAGTGGGATTGACCGTTACATTATAACGCACCCACGGCTGAAAAGGCATGTTTGGTATGACCGGGATTCAAACCCGGGACCATCATATTACGACTCGAGTGCCTTAAACACCTGGCCATGCCGGGCATAGCTTTATTTATGAGAACAAAATTTTATTTTTCTTGTAGTTTTTGGATCTTATTTCTTTACTGGTAAATGTTATACTTATATGGAATTTAATTAAATTTATATGAATTAATTTGAATCTTATTTTATTAAATGCACAAAAATTCCATTCTAAATTGTAATATTATTAAATTCCAAAATGTATTATACATAATGTTGTTTGCAATAGACTTTAGAATATCTTGCTTATTGAATTGGCCTAGCGCGTTAAGGCGTGCGCTTCGTAATCTGAGGGCCGCGCCAAACATGCTCGCCCTCCCAGCCGTGGGGGCGTTATAATGTGACGGTCAATCCCACTTTTCGTTGGTAAAAGAGTAGCCCAAGAGTTGGCGGTGGGTGGTGATGACTAGCTGCCTTCCCTCTAGTCTTACACTGCAAAATTAGGGACGGCTAGCACAGATAGCCCTCGAGTAGCTTTGTGCGAAATTCCAAAACAAACAAAGCTTATTGAATTTTTGTTGCAGTTCTGTATTTAGATCATTTTGAATAATTTTAAAATATAATTTATTTTATAATTTCGAAGTTATCAGTGACGATATGTTTACAAAAAGTAACGATATACTACTTTTAATTATACAAGGTAAATCGTTTACTTAATCTGCATTTAAATTATTTTATTTTATTTTTTTTAAATTATATAATTATATAACAGTGTTCCAATCGGAATTATGGCCTGGCATGGCCGAGCGCGTTAAGGCGTGCACTCGTAATCCGAGGGTCGCGGGTTCGCGCCCGCGTCGCGATAAACATGCTCGCCCTCCCAGCCGTGGGGGTGTATAATGTGACGGTCAATCCCACTATTCGTTGGTAAAAGAGTAGCCCAAGAGTTGGCGGTGGGTGGTGATGACTAGTTGCCTTCCCTCTAGTCTTACACTGCAAAATTAGGGACGGCTAGCAGAGATAGCCCTCGAGTAGCTTTGTGCGAAATTCCAAAAAACAAACAAACAAACAAACAAAAACCAATCGGAATTTTATTTTTATAGCTTAGAGTATACTTTAGCTTTTCACAAAGAAATGTATTTTTTTTATAGACTGTTGAATAGTTTTAGAAATCTGTGGTCATTAAATATTTTATATTTAAAATTAATTACGAGAAATGACGTTTTTTATTTACGCTTTTTCTTTTTGTTAAAACTTAATGCCCCGCAGTGGCTTAGCGGTATGTTTGTGGACGTATAAAGCTACAAAACGGGTTTCGATACAAGTGGTGGGAAAAGCACAGCTTGCCTATTGTATAGCTAGCTTTGCGTTTAATTTAAAAAAACATATATCGTAAATTATTAACTTTTAATCAATATTTCACAATATATAAAAGTAACTTTTTGCTTGATAATTTTTAAAATTAAATTGTTAATTGTATTAATTAATTCCCTTAATTTAGGAAGATTGGGTCGACAAATCCTTTAAAATGTTAAATATATTATTAGTAGAAAAAAACATTTTATAAATTATTATAAAATTCTAGAAAAATCCGTCTATTTCATTTTATTTTTTCCTTTACTTTTTCAGTCCTCCTCTGGGATAGTGGTAGTAAGTCTTCGGATTTACAACGCTAAACTAAGAGAGTTCGATTCCGTCGGTAGGCACAACAGATAATCCAATATCGCTTTGTTTTGCCCCCCAGTGGCTCAGCGGTATGTCTGCGGACTTACACGCTAAAATCCGGGTTTCGATACCCGTGGTGAGCAGAGCACAGATAGCCCATTGTGTAGCTTTGTGCTTAATTCAAAACAACAACAACAACGCTTTGTTTTTGAAAAACACATAACCCTTTACTTTTTATTTTTATGAGAAAAAGTAGCTAAGAAGAAAAATAACAATAAATTAATCATTGCTCAAATTAAAACACAAGAATTATTAAAATTTTGATTTAATGGATAGGATATAACGTTTTTAATTCTAAATACAGAAGATTTCGCGTTGTTGTCTATGTTTGTGATATATGTGTAGTTTTTTAAATATATTTGGGTTAATGAATTTTAAAATGTTTTAATTATTGTGGAAAACAAAGAAATGATGTCGGACAAAGTAATCTTCACGAATTTGTGTTACACGGATTACCGTTAGTATAGAGCAGAAGATAAAATCCGAAACTGTTTTTAGAATATCTTTCTTACTGAATTATATGTGTAAAAACGGCTGGTTTAGTGCTTTCTCTACCCACACCAGCCATTTTTAAATGTATAATTTTCTCTACAAATGGGTTTTCTCGTCATCATGGATACTTTATAACTAAATTTTTATATTCCCCAAAACTTTTTATATCGAGTGCATTTTAAATGACATCCTGTATAAATTTAAAATTATCGGCATTAAAACAAAGAGCAACGTCTAGAAACTTGCGAAGACTTATAGTTTAAAATATATATTTTTATAACAAAAAGTTTTGAATTAATTTCATTTAGTTGTTACGCTAAATGGTAAGTGTAAACACAGGATTGAAAATACAATTTTTAACTCTGTAGGTGCTACCACAAATAAAAAGTAAATATGTACACAAAGTTTCATGAAGTTCTGTGTGCTTAAAATATCTTGACAAAGATAATGTAGGTAAAAATTTAAATTACAAATTTCGAAAACATAAACAGAATCTGAAACAGTTTGACCCACACTTAACCCTACTGCCATGGTTATTATGATTAACGTTCATAATAGTGTCTTTTCATGTTTGAGAATGATATTTCATAAATTAATTTCTAGACATTTCTAATATCACTTGCTTAGTAAATGAAGACAGCAATTGATTTGTCTCTTGCAACAATTTAAGTTCATCGTTATGACTTTTACTTCACTTCTCAAACGGTAGATCTCATTTGACATTTGTCCCATCGGTGGACTCAGCAAATAGCCTGACGTGGCTTTGCTGTAAGAAAAACACACACACATATGTTTTGCTTTTTTATTTAAAAATACTTTAAGACGCGTAATATATCTAATGCTGGAATAGGACTTGGCCAGTCTGTTCTTCCAATTTTGACTGATATCAAAATAATATTTAAGCTTATCATATTTAGATAGTTACTTATTGACCCGGCACAACCAGGTAGTATAACGCTCTTGACTCGAAATCTGAGGGCCGTAGGTTTGAATCCCCGTCGCACCAAACATGCTCGACCTTTCAGTCGTCGCGGTGTTAAAATGCACGATCAATCCCACTTTTCGTTAGTAAAAAAATAGCCCAAGAATTGACGGTGGGTAGTGATGACTAGGTGTCTTCCCTCTAATCTTACACTGCCGAGTTAGAGCTAGCGAACGCAGTTAGTCCTTGTGTAACTTTGCGCAAAATTCGCAAAACAAACAAATATGAAAGCGCAGTGCATGCTTTGTGGTATCTTGTGAGCCGTAAATTTGCATATTCTGTGAAAAGCCTAGTGTATTAACTTTCGAGCTACATTTTCTATTTAATTTATGATTTCACCACTTCACCGCAAAATCTTACTTTTTCAAGGAGTTTACGAAGGATCTAAAAACTTGAAAGTTACAAAATTTAACTCTGTGCTCTAAATGTTTGGAAATTAGAAATGAATTATATTTCAACCATAGTACCCATTATTTTGTTGTCAAGTGTTTAACCTATCGGATTTTTAACCTCACGGTTCTTTAAATTATTTCCTAGCCACTAGAAGGCTAGTGTAATTTTAAAATAATATTTATATTGAAAATAAGTTAACTGCAGATGTTTTTTCACTTTATATTCTTTTTAATATACGAGAACCTATTGCTGGTTAAAATTAGACGTGTGTAAGGAATATCATTTTTAGATCTATCTTTTGTCTCTTGCAGTAAACAATAAAGGAGAATGTGCTTTAGAAAACAGCATTTACTGTAAACTGTTATAATAACAATTCTTTAACCTATTCATTTTCTTATGTTGTACTGGCTTTCGGTGTTTTAGCAGTAACGTTAAATATAATTAATCAATGTGAAAGTCAGCCCAATTAATGTTTAGAAGTAACAATTATCCAAAGTAATAGAATAAACATTATTTTACTGCAAAAAAATTATGAGAACTATAAGTTAAAAAATTTTGTAATAACATGAACATTTCAATAAGATTCCTCATTTTCTTCAGAAACTGAAAATATTTTTTTATATTATATATAATCGTCAACAGGTAGCGCTTTTGAATCAATGCGGTAGCTTCTGTGGTCGCTATTTCATCTCCTGATTCAGTTTTAACTGCACAAATAGCTACGATGAGTTGGCACCTTCAATGGCGTACGAGAGATCAGCTATTTACGCCCTAATATTTATTGTGTCATCGTCATCAACATGAGTAACATCGAAAGAAGGAGGTATACTGCTGATTGTCGACATACTCGTCAGATAACATGCTTAGAATTAGTTAATATTTATATGTGAACTTTATGACATAACGGCCGGCCGGTGAATCTAACCGGTTACGGTGCTTGAGTGACAAAGATTTAGCATTAATATCCACTGAAGATTCGGCTGCAGCAAAGTTTGAGTCTTTTATTTCACAGGAATCAGCTGTTCGTATATAGTGTACTGTAGTAATAATTAGTCAGTGATAAGAAAGTTGATAATATTAAAAAGAAAAGGTCATTTGTCTCAGGAGTGACGTGAGCTTAAGCCTAAGTTAGGTAAAACGTAAAAGTTCATTTGGGCCTGGAAGTTGCTGTTGATGTTGTTATTAGTTTAATTGTATTAGATTATTACCACCAAAAGGATGACAACTAAGGAATTATACACAAAGGTAAAACACCTTTTTATTCTACGTTACTATAAGTTGTTGAATTTTGTGTACGATGATTCTCTTTCTGTCATTATGTACGTAAATTTTAAGTCAAAGTATTTAAAATGCCAAACTTATTAATGACAGTGTTCATTATAAGTACAATTTAAATGTAACCTGTGGTATAATTTCCAGCGATGAAAAATAAGTTAATATGGTTATTCCTGATTTCTGGCATTATATGTTGCTGTGTGTGTATGTATTCAAATAATTATTAATTATATTCAGAGTTAAATTATTGTAAAAATAAAGTAAGAAAGTTTATTTTATTCCAGTTTTTTCAGTATTTTCTACTGTAAATTATATGTAGAACATAAATATATGGTGCCATAATAGTGAATAAATATTATTGTTTGTATCAGATAATATGCAAAAATATATCTAGTAATTTTTTATTAGCTTTTGATTTGTACCTTAGAGAATAAATATAATGACAACAGTTTAATGTGATGCTTGCTTAAACTCGGTACAATAATTTTTCCATATATTAATACGTATAGTAATGTAAATTGAATGAATTATTACAGATCAGCATTAATTTTACTTATACAGGCTGTTTTATAAATATAAAAAACACATTAAAGTAATTTCAAAATTCTGTAAATTTGTTATTTTTGTTTTTTACAGACAATAAAACCTTTTAAATTTTGTTAATAAATATAACCAATTGCATCATATTTCTTGAGTGAAGTCACATTAAGTACTGCAGAAATATGCACGTGAGGTACAACAATTTAGAAGGACAGCATAGTTTAGGTGAGAAGTTTATGGTGGTATTTAAAAAAAAAAGAAAAATACAGGTCTGAATATTTCTAAAGTTTTGAAACCTTTGCCGAGTTATAATTTACTAATTATGTTCCTATTGATATACTCATTGTAAATATAAAAAAAAATCAAACATTTAAAAATATTGAGAATATTGAAATAACAGAAAAATTACAAAGGAGTTAAATTAATGCCAATCTTAAAGACATGAGTTATATAAAACATTAACGCACAATATTAAACATTTGGTATCTCTTAAGAGCTTAATTTTTGTTTGCATTTGGTACAGAAAACTTCACTGTTCCATTTTATAATATTCTTTATGGGTTTTTGTAGTTTATAAAATGTTGAACCTTATTCCTCCATTTGCATAAGAACTTCTCTCTGATGAAAGTTTCTGGTTTATTGATACAGCTCAGAAGGAAGTACAAGGATTCAGTTGATCCTGTATATAGATGATAGCAATACCGAGTCTCGTTCTGACATTTTCATGACTTGTGTTTGTAGTTCAAATTGGATTAATGTTTGGCTTAAGTATAGACCAGTGACATATGTATCTCATTAATTTCAAATTTAATGGCATTTAAATTTTCATAGAGAAGAGAAAATAATTTTTGTAGTTTTGGATCTTCCACAGTACAGCAAAAACATTACACAAGTTGTGTATGTTTGTGAACTTCAAATATTTGTTGTTGTATGTAGCACACTTACTGATGTAAGAAATATGAGAAGTATGTTAAGAGATACATGTTTTGTTTGTAAACATGACTTACATAAGTTCAAGACATTAGAACACAAGATGATTACATACAATTACTCCTCTGTATGTAGGGTAATTGCTGCTGTTTACAGTTTGTTATTGATTTGTCTACCTCACACAATGTTTCTTCTAGTTAAAAATTACTAATTATGTACAGTCAAATGTGATATTTTGTGTTTTACCAATTTTATCCTGGCAGTTTTCAGATGAATGGATTTACTTCACTTCTGTTGCATAATTTTGGGTTTTGTCCATATCTTTACTATTATCTGGCTAAAGATGCATTTCCAAAAACTTGAGCTTATTTCTATGTGTTTTTAAGTCATCTAAGTAATGTGCATTTAGTAGAGGTAAAGAAAAAAAAAATTTAATAAAGAGAAATATCAAGCACAAATCTAAAGATGTTAAAATTTCATTTTGTAGATCACTGGTTAGGCCACATTTGGAATATTGTGTTAATATTTTGGCTCTTTATCTTAGGAAGACCATTGAATTGTTAGAAATGGTTCAGAGAGAGCTGTTAGGTTGATATCCGAGATTGTAGTATGAGAACAGGTTAAATCTCAAAGTGGTTTCTTTTGGAAAAAGAAAGGTCAGAAGGAAATTTGATTGAGGTTGTTAAAGGAATTGTTAGTGTACACAAGTATAATTTTTGACAGAGTCTGAGACATCTCTAGCTAATAATTTTATTTTTATCCTTTGAAATGGGTTGTGTTTAGATGTGATGGGTGTAGTAAATTTAAAGAAGTTCAATGGAAGGCTTGATAATTATTAGGGCTACCTTTGGGTTTGTTTTTATTTTTAATGGTATTGGACTTTAGGATGGTGTAGAGTGGCCACCTTAAATTTTGTTTTTTTTCAACCAGGTCTTTGGTACAAAACTATTGTAGATACAGTAAATTATTTTGTCTGTTTAAATCGTTTGATCTTTTAAAGTATAATGTAGGTGGGTTTAATGTTTTATATAACTCATGTCTTTATGGTTGGCATTAATTTAACTCCTTTGTAATTTTTCTGTTATTTCAATATTGTCATTATTTTTAAATGTCTGATTTTTTTATGTTTACAATGAGTATATCAATAGGAACATAATTAGTAAATTAACCAAGTCGACATTAAGCTTTTAGTTGATTGATGGAAAGTTGACCAGTTTCAAAACATCTTTTGAAAGTATCTGAAAATCTCTATGAATAGGCTTAAGCTATATTAGTAGATGATTGAAAAGGATAGCTATAGAGGGAGGCTTCAAATTTTAACAGTTTGTTTTGGTGGTATGTACATTTTAACCATTTGTTTGGAATTACATAAATAAATGCTTTTCTTCCATTAGATATCTTTATGTGCACAACCATTTAGATGGAGCTTAAATTGAACATAGACAAACATGATCAGATGAAAATTGGTGAAAGTCAGGTGCACAACAAAACTCTAAATTTTGTTTTTATTAATCAAGGATTCTTTGTTACAAATTAAAACATTTGATGAGTTTCTCAGATATCACAGATTTGAAATAATCTTCAGTCTTGTATGTTATTTTTTATTGATTGGAGAAATCTGTTCATATAGGATGATCAACAGTTAATTTTGTTACAAGTGAAAACAAGTGACAAAAACTTTGAAATTATCTTTAGCTGATAAATTATTTTACATTGATAAAAAAAAAGATTTGGTCATGGATAATACAGAATGTATAGTTCTCATAAAATATTACATTCCTTTTATAAATTTCTCTTTACCACATATTAAGTCTAAATCCTTTCTGTGCAAAATTCTTAAGTGTTTTATTTCTTTTAACTCTTATGACATAGTAAGATATCTTTGTATTTAAATGTAATCCTAATAACCTGTGAAAGGAAAAAGATGAATGTGGAAAAATGTGAAGTCAGAGGTTCTATTTATCAAATTTCATTAAATAAAAGATTATAACAGCTTTCATGTATGATTATTTAGTGTAATATTTGAGTACAGTATTATGTCTCTTTAGTAGCCAAAATGTACTTGAAGTATTTTCTACAATGCATAAAATTTGTTTTAAAAGGAAAACAGTAGTCTAGGATGGTAGAGAGACTTATCCACACAGAATATTCCATATCTACCTTTTAAAAGACATTGTTTCAGGACATGACCAGTTTAATACTAACTGGTATAATCATTGCAATTACAAACATTTATATCTATTATTAATCTAAATATTTCATGAAATGACAACTTTTATGATAACTAATATGTAATTTTGATTATTGGTGTATGAGTGACAAAAGTTCTACTTTTATTTATCATTCTTTCAATAAATAATGTTAAAATCTAGTGTTCTTAAATAGCCGAAAATGCAAAAAAAAAGAAAATATAGGTTTCTGTAGCACGAACTTCAGAGGATAGCTGAGGATTAGTTGAAGTTTCATTTGATTGCTATTTTAATCTTTATATATACTGTGTTAGCCTTAATTTGTTTTATTTTTTGTAAGATACCTTATCATCTTGGGTAATGTTTATTTTACTCATTAGCTGATTGCTTTAAACTCATCTTTCATCTGATTACATCTTTGTTCTTGTACAAATGGTAGTGTCTGATAGCATTTGTCTGACCAAATATAATGTATTTGCAGCTGTCAGAGTGAAATATGTAAAACCATTTGTTTGATAATTTCTGTAGTTTCTTCTTATCAAAATGGAGATAAATATAATTTATGATGTCAGTATCCTATATTTTACTTCCTCACATAGAGTAGACTGAACAATGCCTGGAAGATTATTCACACAGATTGTAAACTAAATGACCCTAGCATGTTAACCCGTGGTATTCTTCTTGTTACCTCCATTCAATGTGTCAGATGTGTTGCTTTTTGACTGCAATATTTTATACATCTAATAATTTCAGAATTTGTGTTGTAAATTTTTATCTTACTTATCAGTCTCATGTGGTATAGTATTAAATGTTTTTGTGAAATCCTCGTAAATTGCATTAAGACCCTTTATGTAGTTGATCATATTAGTCCATTCGTTTGCCACTTTTAAAATAGCTTTAATGTTGTAAGTCTTCCATTTATAAAAACAAACTACATGTTAAGTGAAGTGGCAAATTTCGTGTGGTTTATCTTTTTCAGATAAAACTTTCCATAATTTTATGTATTCTAATGCTTGTAAGGTTTATTAGTCTGTTGTTTTCTGGTTCCTGTTATTTGACTGAAGGTGTAATTTTAACAAATTTCTGCTTTTTTGACATACTATTTTAGTGTGGTGTTGAAGATCAGTGCTGAGATGTGTGAAGTCTTTTTTTTACACATTTCTTTAGCATTTTTGAATGCCTGTCATCGTATCTGTATAACATTTTATTTTCAGATTCTTAATTTTTTAAATGCATGTTCTTCACCTATCAGGACGTAAGTATTCAAAATAAAATTATCCATACTTAGTTATGCATCATTCAACAAATGTTTAAAAGCACACATTACATTATTATTAAATTGAGAAATAATTATGCTACAGATCAGTTCTGGATCTGAGCTAATATTGATAAAATGAGAAAAAGGATGCAAGTTAATTTTTAAAGTACACATAAAAGTTGTTTGTTTAAAACTGCTGTTAAATGATTGGCTTCTTTCCAACATTTCCAAGTGTACTTGGTTAATTATTGCATCTTTTGCTTGTATTATATATTTCAGTTTTGTTGACACAGCACATTACATAGTTGAGTGCCATATTTACATGCACATGTGTGCAAATTGTCAGTTCTTGACATTCCTTTGGAAAACATGTAATACAATATAATAAGTAAATTTACAGTAAATGTGTTTTCAGTTATTAAATATTGTATTGTTCAGTGCTCGTGTTTTATTACAAAATAATAGTAAATGCACAATTATAACTTATATGAATGTTGCATGTCTACCAACATCAAAACAAATTTGTAGGGAAGTTTTTGAATTAATATATACCGAGATGGTGTTTATCATTTGAATTAATATATACCGAGATGGTGTTTATCATTTGAATTAATATATACCGAGATGGTGTTTATCATTTGAATTAATATATACCGAGATGGTGTTTATCATTTGAATTAATATATACCGAGATGGTGTTTATCATTTGAATTAATATATACCGAGATGGTGTTTTTCATTTGAATTAATATATACCGAGATGGTGTTTATCATTTGAATTAATATATACCGAGATGGTGTTTATCATTTGAATTAATATATACCGAGATGGTGTTTATCATTTGAATTAATATATACCGAGATGGTGTTTATCATTTGAATTAATATATACTGAGATGGTGTTTATCATTTGAATTAATATATACCGAGATGGTGTTTATCATTTGAATTAATATATACCGAGATGGTGTTTATCATTTGAATTAATATATACTGAGATGGTGTTTATCATTTGAATTAATATATACTGAGATGGTGTTTATCATTTGAATTAATATATACCGAGATGGTGTTTATCATTTGAATTAATATATACCGAGATGGTGTTTATCCAGTTTGCTAGCTTTAGGTGTGTTTGCACGTGTACTATTATTGGTTCAACTCAATTTGTGGTCTTATAATTAATTGTGATTTGAAAAGTTTTTCGTTTTTTTTTAAGTAGAAATAATAGTATCTGTTGTAACTTTAAGGTGCTTCAGTGTTTCCATCTGTAAGTAAGGTAAAAATTCTGCAGACTTGAGTCATTCTTAGATAATTAAATATCAGTTGTCAAAAATAATCTGAGAATTTTTTGGGATAATCATGGTGGATCATTTTTATTCATGAATAAAAAATTATCTGACTAACATTAAATTTGATAATCTGTTCCCACTATTTATAATAGGTGTCATAAATCTTAACACTCTCCTCTGATGCATTTGGATTTTTTGCATTGTCACCTAGCAACAAGTAGGATTTAACTGCTCCATTTCTGTAGGGGCTGTGTTTTGTCTTTATTAACATTATATTTCGAGATACTGTCTAAAGTTTCCAGTACACAATGTGAAATGTACTTTGTTCAGAAATGGGATTTATATTTACATTATCATAAAATCAAAAGGAAACATTCAGTGTGATGTCATCCTTTGTTAAGCTGCAAATAAAGGTGGAGAGAGGAAACTGGCGTGAAGAAAGTGTATCAAGCCGTCCTTCAGTATTTGTTAAATGTTCCTTTACAAGTATAATTTATACAAAACTGACTGCAGGAAGGTCTTTGCCACAAGGCATGAAGAAAGAAACAAGTCATGACTGCATCAATGGTTA
Source organism: Carcinoscorpius rotundicauda (assembly GCA_011833715.1). Lineage (NCBI taxonomy): Eukaryota > Metazoa > Arthropoda > Merostomata > Xiphosura > Limulidae > Carcinoscorpius > Carcinoscorpius rotundicauda. The sequence continues at coordinate 17,498,477 of CM022399.1, read as the reverse complement.
CTTAAGAGCAAGATTTCATAAGAAAAGTTATTGTATATGTTTCTCTACTCACAAAGAAATACAGTAAATATTTTTGTGTTTTTTTTATAAACATAATAAATGCTACAATGTTTCAGTGAAGTCCTCAGAAATATCTATTTTACTATTTTGTGACATGAGATGCAAACAAAACTTTTGGAGTCACATTTCAGCCGAAATTTATAAAATAAGATTCAATGAGGCCAATTTTTTGAATTACATTTTCAAAACTAACAATATATTTTAATTTGAATCTGTTTCACAATTTTAAAAAGGTAATCTGATTTGCAAAAAAAAATTACACAATTAGAGTTAACAGGAAATGAGGTTCTAGCCATTGGTTCTAGGATTCCACATGTCATATGTACATGTAAACAATTATTTATGCACTATATTTGTGTCATTGTTTCAAACATTTTAAATTTTTTGGTGTGGATTCATATGTGGTGAGGGGACCTCCCAGGGAAGGTTCTGTTCTTTCAGTTTACCTTCTCTGGGACCAATGTGTCTGCCATATGTAGTGACCCCTGAAGGGGGGGAGTGGATTCTGGAGGTTGAGCAGTCGAACCCTGACATACCACTTTGACCTTGAATTCCTGTAGACTTGAATTCCCCCTCCCTGGATCAGTCAGCTGGCCCACTTGGGCTATGGTTAACCAAGTACCAGTGTTGGATGTTCTCATCAGGTGTTGTAGACTTTGTATCTGATGCTAGTGTTTGGGTATAGTGCCAATGAAACCCTGACTTTGCTGCAGTGTCCTTGTTTGACGTTGTAGTGCATCCCCTCCTAGGGCTCCATGGTGGGTGGGGGTTAGTGAACACTAAAATATTCCTTTTTTTTATTATGAATCCTTCATATAGAAGCTTAAATAAAATAGTGAAAAAACAATCCATAAATGACCATGTCTTGAAAAATCTGAGCAGAAATTGTCAACATCTGTTATACATCATTTTCTTATCCTACATTCTCTTTAAGACAAACCCTTAGGGCAGATGCTTTCCTTTCTCATTCAGAAGAGACTAGAGGGACTTGCTGGCTCTCCAAAGTCAGTAAAGAAGCTTTGCTCTGGTGACATATTGGTGGAAACATCCACATCTCAACATTGAACTCCTCTTGTATTCAAACGCAATTGGGGATATACCTATAGAGGTTACACTTCATGCTACTTCGAATTCATTACAAGGAGTTATCATTGAGAGAGATTTGAAGAACATCCCAAATCAGCAATTCTCGCTGGTTTCTCCACCCAAGGAGTTTCTGTAGTGAGGCATATCTCCACTTGCAAAGATGGAATTAAGATGTCAACTAAGGTCCTCATTTTGACATTTAAATTACCACGTCCAACTGCCACCAGCAAGAAAGGTTATCTTGATTGCAGGGTGTGGTCATACATTCTAAACCCTGTCAGATGTTTCCAGTGTCAGCGGTTCGGTCACTTGGAGATGTCATGTCGTGGTTCCTTGACATGTGCTTATTACAGTGGCAAGGACCACAATGCCTGCAAGTATAAAATGGATTCTTGTTGCATTAATTGAAATGCCTCTCACCCATCATACTTTTGTTCTTGCCATGAGTGTTTGGAAGGTACAGCATTTGAAAATGACTCATAACTTTGCTTATCCTCAGGCTCAGAAGTTGGTGTCTGCCATTTCTTCTTGGATGTATGCTGCTGTACTTCATTCCACTACTACAGTGGGAGTGCAGAGGATCTCTGTGCCTCCAAAAGAAACAATCTCAAACCAAATGAAAAGCCTTTTGACCTCCATGGTTAAATTAGTTGATGATTCAACTTCAAAACCCATCTCTGTCCCTAACATACATTCCAGCAAATTCCAAGATCTACTTTCTTTGATTCCAAGTACGGACATTTCCTCAGGTAAATCTTCTCCCATCCCAAGATTCAAAATGATCATTGTTCATGTCCTCAATCACTGGAATCCTCTTCCAACAGCAAAGTCCTGCCCAATCGATCCAGGGAGGGATCCATGGAGGTTGATAGACCTCCCTTGAATAAAGACAATAAAGAAAAAAAAAAAAGATGTGGTTATAAACAGAAGAGTTCTCCACCCAAATCACCTACATGTAAATAAAAATGACCACCTTAATACAATGGAACTGTTGAGGTTTTCATTCTAATCTGTATGACATCAAAACACTGATAGCTTCCAACCATTCTGTATGTCTTTCCTTACAGGAAACATTTCTGAAACCTACTGATATTGGCATCTTTTGGTGGTTTTCTTTGTACAGAAATGATAGGCTGTGTGATGGACAAGTGCATAGAGGGATGGTACTATTGGTTGATCAGCATGTGCCCACCCTGTGTTTGTCACTCAATGCACCCTTGGAGGCTGTAGCCATCTGCGTTTCCTTTGGTCGTACAATCATTGTTTGTTCTTTCTACCTGTCACCTCGAGAGATCTATGAACAATCAGACTTTGATGCTGTCATTAAACAGTTGCCATTTCCCTTTCTAATCCTGGGGGACTTAAATGGACATCATACCATCTGGGGAAGGGCTGCTCTGTAGGGCGTATGCTCTCTGGTCACAACTTTTCTCTTTTCAGTAGCAGCTCTACTTATTTTCATACAACTAGTCAGTCCTTTTCTGCTATTGATTTCTCAGTTGGCTTCTCTTCACTACTCTCCCACTTTTCATGGAATAATCCTTAAGGCAGTGATCATTTTCCTATAATTTTGAGAGAGACTGGCTGTGGTCGATGTCATCCAACCCACGTGCCCTGGTGGAAGCTGGATTAAGTAAACTGGCTCTCTTTTAAACTGCTCTTACAGAACTTGATCCTGCCATCATTTGTAAGCCATCAATAGGTGACTGTGTGGCAGCAGTTACTGTTTTATACAGGAAGCTGCTCAATGTATTAAAACCTCAACATGTTTTCCACACTCTCCAGCAGGCCCATGCATTTGCTCAGTAGGTAAGATGTCAAAGCCAGAAGGAATCTTGGATTAAGTTCACAACCAGCATATCTTTCTACCACCAGTTCCAAAGTTATATGGGACAAGGTTTGAAAGGTCAATGGGCAATATTATTCTGTCTCTCTCTTGATCTTGCTCTTTGATGGCCATAAAGTAGCTGATACTCTAGGTGAAAGCTTTTGCTGGATATCTAGCACTTCTCCTTCTTCCTCCACCTTCTTAGCCATCAAGACTTGCGCAGAGCGATCACCTCTTTACTTTCGAGCTGATTACTTGTATGACTGTAATCGTGCCTCTACATTGGTACAACTCAAACTGACTTTTCATCCGTCTGACCTGATGATGTACACTATCAAATGCTGCACCAGGTTGTCATAACTTTTCTCAAGATTGAATGTGGAAGTTTTTTATTGTTTATTTTCTTTCTGGCAGTAACTTTATTCTTGAGAGATTACCAACATATTTTACACCTTATGTTTTGTCTTGACAAAAATTTGGCAACATATCATAAGCAGTGTCTTGTAAAATTTAAGTTTTCATAAAACTCGCAAAAATGACTACTTGTTTCCAGAAAAAATATTATTTAATAGTATATTTCAAGCTTCTATAGGAAAACAAAGAAATTCTTTAAAACCAGAATTTACTGTCAAATAAATTAACTGATGTATTTCAAACTTTTATGGATAGAAAAAATAATGTTAACTCTGATTATGAAGTTGATCAATTTGACTCAGCAAAACTGTATCTCCTTAATAGTAACTGTAGCAAAGTGTACAGTAAAGGGGAAAGTTGAGAATATGAAATAAATAATATGGTGTGAAAGGTAAGAATTTTAATATGTTGAGTGATATGGAATTCTTGTGAAAATTCTGCAGCCATTCCACAGAAGACACAAAAACATTTCAGAATTTAATAAAGATTATTTATAGTTTCACAGAGATGATGTCAGCGATATTGAAGTCCATGATAAGAGAGTTAAATGGTGATTTTCACATTCTTTGCTCAATGACTTTCGTTACAGATACCTTATCTTCAAACAACAGAAGCCAAGAGTAATAATGCATGTTTATATTTTCCCAAATTTTTTCTAGTAACCTTTGAACAATCTTCTTCTGTATCATAAAATATCTGAAAAATAATGGTTCAAAGCTGCACTATTTAAGCTTTTAAAGTGTTTAGGATAATTTTAGTCAGAGATGTGAGCACTGCATACATTATTAAAAAAACATCTCATCATATTGATTCTTCAACAAAGTTTTGTTGCAGAACTGTGAAAAGATTTAAATTTTGAAGTTTTGCTAAGTTGTATTGCAGGGAGAGGTATGAGAGGTACATTTTAGATTTTGGTGAGTGAATGAATGACTTGAAAGACTGAATGGCCTTCTGCCTTACTTGTACTTTCTCATAGTTGAATTTGAAGTGAATTGCATTCTTGCTTTTTGTAATTTGAAAACAAAAACACTTCAATTTTGACTTTTAGTAAAACAAAATATTGGAACTTTGGTACAAATGTTTTGTTCATAAAGTATTTAATTTTATTAATGTTATGATTATGTAAGTTCTGAAAAAATAAGTTGTGTTGTTCTGGTAGATTTCTATGGTCAGTGAAAGCTGGATTTCAACGAGTTTTCTATCACTGTGATTTAGTTAGAGAGATAAACTTTGTAACGGGGCTTAGGTAGTTTGCAAGAGAATGTAGAATACATATTGGACTTCCTTTCCGTTCCATAAATGTGCTTAACACGAGCGCACGCATTCACACACACATTTTAAGAATATCAGGAAAAGTGACATACAGGTATAGTAGTTATCACTTTCAGGGATAGCTGACAATTTTTGCCAGTGAATTTATTTCACCTATTTATAGGTACAACTGTGTTATAAATTTGGCTGAGTCCATCTACAATGTCCTGTTAATGTAAATACATCTTTGTCTTGTATCCAAGAGTAGTAGTAATAGAAGTGCTTCTCTCATATCTGTTTATAAATATATATGGAAAACAAAGAAATGGTTCATAAAGTATAAAGAAAGTTTATTATCTGTTAATAGACTTCAAAAAGAGCCTGATGGGTTTAACCTTTTCAATATAGGTAAGGGTCAGAGAGCATGTCATCATATTTGCAGACTTAACATTTAAAATTTTATAAAACTAATATTTCATGAATGTGTGCTAGTAAATTTGATATGAAGTTGTAGATTAGAATTGAAATTAGTTGAGTTTTTAATGTTAAAAATTAACATTTCAATTTTTGTGTTATATAGCTTTGATTCAGATTAGGTGTATTTGATATATAAATAAAGTATATTTTATTATGAAATAGAAATTCATATTGCTGACACTGACAAAACAGAATCTAAACTAAAAACTTCTTATCTTTTCAGTTTTCTGAGATATATTTAGCAAATAAAGTTGGCCCTGCTCATCTCTTCCATCATTTGAAATGCTTGTTTACATTCATATATTTCATTCTTATGTATTTATAACCAGTTGAATGCTAAGAATTTCCTCAACATGGTGATTACAGCCTTTGCAAAGTGTGTTTGCTAGAGAACATATTTTTTTTCACAGTAGTCATGCTGAGAAAGGGGTGAAATGACATTATTTGAAAGAAACCCTAGTAAGCCTGATTATGTACATTAGAATTCAGTGTTGTTTGACCTATATAAAAACCCTAGTAAGCCTGATTATTTACATTAGAATTCAGTGTTGTTTGACCTATATAAAAACCCAATCAAGCTTGATTTCTTGAAATAGGAAGTATAAAAGTTTAAATGCATTATCTCGATAGAATACTATTTGATTACTATCTGCCCATTATGATTTTAGTGTTGGGGGTGTAAGAGGGGTGTGAAGCTTTAAATCTAGTGGTCGTTGGTATAATAAGCCTGAAGACATAATTTGGGATCATTGAATCTGTAACAAAGTGAATAGAATTTACTGTGAAAATAAAAATATTGATTTTATTTTTAATGCAATTCTTATCTGAATTAAGCTATTTTCTGTCATATAACATGTTATTAATAAAAAAACAAAACAAAACCTCTTTGAGTAACAGTGACCAAGAAATCAACACATTTTTGCAATTTTATTGTTTATATACTTCAGTTTACACTTTCAATACGTAGATTAACAGTATTAGGTTATGTTTTTATTGACATAAAAGCCATTGTTAGAACATAATTTTACCAAAATTCATGAATGATCTTAATTTTTGTTGACTCACAAAATAATTTGACTGTACTTTTTCTGCCTGTTTGCCAAGATGGATTTCACATAAATTATTTTAGTTAGCTACTAAATGTGTGGTTAGAGTATAGGTAATATAAAGGCTAGTTTTATGCTGTTAGATACAGTAACATAAAGCTACATGTGCATGCATAAATCTTCTGTCATGTTGTTGGTCACACAGAGCTGAAAGGTCAATAAAATAAAAGTAAATATTTGTAGATATATGTTATAAGATTTCAGCTGTTTGGAGTAAACAGTTATGGTTTTGTGTCATAAATTTTAACCATCTGAGAAGTAACGTGGATTTTGTTCCTAACTTGCTTTTAATGGTTATAAAGTTAGTCTGATTGACCAAATCTTTACAAAGTTGAGGTAGAGAAAATAATCTATAAAATTTTAAGTTTTACTGTACAGGTTTTGTTTATTTAGGAGGTTTTAGAGGTTATACAAATAAAATTCAAATTTTTGAAACAAAGGAAAGTATTCCAATCTTTACTTAAAATTCATTGATAAAAAAATTGATATGTTCTCAGACAAATTTCAGTAAAAGTACCTCATTGAAAACTTTTTTTTAATATAAATGTCACGTAATGTTTACTAATTGGCTGCCAAATTTTGTGAAGCTAGATGTACTGTATTAAAAGATATTGTATGAAACAAAAATGGTTGCAAGGTCATTTCCTGGGGCCAAACCTGTAGTGAAGGAGTTAGTACATTCACCGTGGGTTCATGAATCTTAGTCTTGTGATCATGAAGGTGTAAGTACTTAATATACCTTTACAAACTTTGGCAGGCTTTAAGTATACATAAAGTTTTGTTTTTTTCTAATTTTTATATTTGTTATTATTTATAAGGATATAAATGAGGTATAGTACTTACTCGGGTCTTCCTCTTTTTCACTGCCAGTGAAACATAAGCCATCTTTTTATACTAATGATATCACTACACTAAATGTTTTAATTAACTAATGATCCTAAAAACTTGAAATAATAAGACAAGAACATCCTGTAACTATGGTAGTTTTGGCTTTCAAACTGTGATAAGAGCATGTAAAAATTAAGCTGAGCTATTGTGTGATTCTCGTGAGAACAAACTTGAAACTCAACAAAGAAATACATTTCTCTCTACAAAAAAAACCTGATATAATAAGTCATTTTAATAGATTAAAACTTTAGCTTTATATTGGTTGTAAATAATATAGAATAAAACATCAAATAACTGTTGGCAATGTTTGAAAGAGATGTGACAGTCTGATTTTCTAGCTTGTAAACAAATAAGATTGAAGGTGATAAAAATCATGTTTTGCATAGGTAATATCTGTATTATAAGTAATTCATGTTTTAAAGTTCATACCTTTTAGAGGGGAAGTAAATATAGTGAAAAATGAAGACCTAAAGAGAAGATGCCACAATCCTGATACCAGAGAAAATTGAGGATTTACAAAAAAAATATTTTGGTGTAAAATTAAGAACTTAAAACTTATAAAATATTAAAGTTTGATTTGTTAACTATGTTTTTCTATCAACTTGAAATTTATTTATTTATGATAAGGTTGTTTTATTGTTTAATCAAGTGTTTGGCCAAAAACTCACAAATTCTGCATGGCACAAATGTCGCAGCAATGAGGTACATCTTCAATTTTTTTATCAAAATCTCGTAACAAGATCCAACTGATATCCCACACTCTTCATCAAGTTCCCTGACAGTCAGATGTCGATTTGCCCGCACCAGGGTGTTGATTTTGTCGTGTGGGTCTACAGTTGACGTGGAAGGACGTCCAGGATGCTCATCATCTTCAATAGACTGTCGACCATCCTTAAAACGTTCATGCCACTTGAAACATGCCGTACGCTTCATAGCAACATCACCATAAGTCGTGTTGAGCATAGCAAAAGTTTCAGTCGCAGATTTTCCAAGTTTAACACAAAATTTCACAGCAAATTGTTGCTCGTTCAGGTCATTCATTCTGAAATCCGCCAAACGAAAAAATCAGACTGCATAACTAATGCACAAATGAAGGTATCTGCAATAGGGAAATGGCATCGTAATCAGCTGATCTGTGCAAACCTAGTGACACCAAACGGATTCCCCTGGAACCAACTGGAGCTGCGCAATTCAAACAGTCCGCACATTTTCTTAACAGACCTCATATGAAGCTTTACACAGTAGATATTGCTGCAATTTTCATCAGCTAGAAAGTGGAGTTGAGTGGTTTGTGAAATTTTTTAATGGATCAGTCATCAACCTTCTTAATTAATTACTTTTAACTAATTGATTATTCTTGCATGAGACTTAACTAGATGAAAATAGTAACAACCTAACACACTAATTGAGCAAGCTGAGTAACTTTGAATTATTCAAGAATAAATCTGAAAAATCATAATAGCAATTGATTACTTGAATAGTTCAAAGAATCAAACACTAAATTTGGTTAATGGATTATTTTTTTTTATATTAATAAATTTAAATGATAATTTTCATTAATCTATTATTTTGTTAATCTCTCAGCTCCAGTTAGGATCAGAAATGTTTTGTATACACACTATCTACCGTATATATAATGTATCAGTACCTTGCATTCTAAAAACATTATTAAAACTTGCATAATCTTAATAGTTTGTATGATTTTAAAGTATTCATCTTCTATCACAAGGTAAATGTAACATTAGGTTAAACAAAACAGCTTTGTAGTTTTGTTTATTCCGTCGATCATCGAAATTATGCATACACACACGACTGTAAAACAAATCTCTTTGTACACCTATACTATATCAAATTAAATTAATGACACCAATGTAGCTGTGCATATATGCAACTCCAGGGAATGCTGTGACACTTAGAGAAATTGAATTTGCTTCATGTGGTAAAAGCCTACTAAAACTTTTCTCGCTAATATAACTATAGTTGTCCATGTATTTTTAGATATAAAACTATATGATGACAGTGTTGTTAGTGTTAACAATTTATACTGCACATAAGGGTAAAAAGTAGGGAGGAATTTTTTAAAAATGTATTAAAATATGCACCAGATTGCTTAATAAAAATTGTGTGTTTGTGCAATTGACTTCATTGATCTAGTCATATATTGACAGCTGCTCATTCTTTTTGTTATGATATGGAAGTATCTAAAAATTTGTGTGCAAGTTAAACAGCTGACTTTTATATTATGTTAAAGCAGGTGTATTATGGTTCAGATTTGACTTTACACGACGAAAAAACCTCTTATTTTTTCTCATCATTTGTTATATATTTAGCATTTAAACCAGAATTATATCATGAAATTGATTATAGACCTATTAATTTAATCTAAGTTAAATATAATGTATTCTTTAGATCCATTTACCTGTATAACAACATCCATCCAAACAGTGATGTTTACATTGTTTGTACTCGTATCTTTGTACCTGTATTATCTGTTTGAATGTGCATAATTGTTCAGCATGAACTTTAAAAAAGGTATTCAAACATAGAATAATTAGTTCAGTGGTTCCAAAACTTGATTTTATGAGAGTTTGAGGAGTCTTCAGCATTTGTCAAAATACTCTTAAATAAACTTCTTTTACGGTATTTATTGTATATTTTTGTATTTATTTCAATAGAATATAGATATAAAGCTCTGCTTATGCTTGAGATTGTTTAAAAGGAACAAATTGGAATGAAAGTCGGTTATTTCAAACATTTTATACAAAATTTATATTTAATGATTAGGTGACTGTCTTCAGCCAAGGTGTCTTAAGGTGTAGGGGCTTCGAGTTACAAAAGCAAGGAACCCCAGTAATATTTATATATAAAAAAAGCAATACTTATTTGAAAAAAAACACATCAGGGTGGCATGGTTTCTTTGTGTGGATGTGCTGTTGTTTAGTTAAGTACAGAAAAGACGTGCACATGTATTTCAAATCATGTACTCCTGCCCCTGAAAATCTGAAATTGTTTCCTTTTTTTAGTTTTCTCTTATGCTTTCAACAAACATGAGACTTAAAGTTCTGAATTAGTTGACACAATGTGAAGTGTATGTCACCTATAATTATCCACACTTCTCACCTTACAATTGATTTATTGTGTAGCCTTTGGTTAATATTACATATAAACTCTGTTTTTCTGCCATACTTCTGATTTTCTTGATAATAGTCATGCTGTTCAAATGATGCATTCTTTTTGGTTATGGATTCTCTTGTTCATGTTAATTTTGAAGCTGATACCTCAGTTAATGCTTCATTCAATTCTAATACTTTGGTCAATGATAGAAATTCTTTTGTTTTAGAGGCTTGACAGGCCCAGCATGGTAAGGTGGTCAGAATGATCAACTTGTAATCTGAGGGTCATGGGTTCAAATTTCCATTGCACCAATCATTTACTGTGTGTTTGTGAACTGAAGGCATAGTATAAATTTCTTTGCTTCAAAAGTTTTACTGTGTCATTGAGTTCATTTCACTCTATATTCTGTAAGGTGTTGGTTAGATTTCTTTTGGAATATTGTGAATTGTTTTGGTCATCTTACTTCAGAAAGGATGTTGAAAGTATTCAGAGAAAAGCTAGTAGAATTATTCTAAGTTTGGAATGATTATTATGTGGGATAATTGTGGATTGAAATGTCTTGACTTGTTTTTGCTATAGAAAAAAAGGCTTGTGTAGATTTGATTGAGACTTCCAAAATTGGTAGACATTTGCAATCCATAAATTTTGCACATCCGTATTGAAGGTATTGTTACTTTTCTCGTAGGATTGTTGTAAAATGGAATAATTTACTTTCAAGTGTGATAGAAATTCAATGTTAAAAGTCTGTGAGAAGACAATAAATAATCATTTGAAATACCAGAGTTAGACACCCGAAATTTTTTTGTATGTTGCTTGTGGTAGGTTTGTATACAAAGGAAGGCATAATAGCATTTGAACCTTCTTACCCTTTATAAGTGAAATGAAATACACTACATACAATTTAGAATTAAAACTCTCAAGTATCTAAAAACAATGGTTATTGTAAGTGAGTTGATATTAATTTAACACATTTAAATGGTAATTAGCAATCAAAACAAGAAGTGTCACAGGAGAAAAAGTGGAATTGAACTTGCGTAATTTGCAGAAACGGAGCACAACTAAAAGACACTTGGATTTTATTATTATAGTTGTGACAATGTTTATAATTTTTCATGGTAATGTGATTAAACAATAGTCAAAAATTTATAATTTAAAAAAAGGAACTTCATTATCTTAAAATTTTATATTAAACAATTGACTAACTAGTAAAATGCATTAATCCTTTCATTACTTGCTGTTGTCCTTGGTTATTTTTACTTTTTCCAGACTAGCATGAATAATCAAGGCACAAGTGTATATTTATTTATCTTCACAGCAATGTGTGCATGTTAACAATCACATTATACCAACAGTTGTTTTACAGTATTGCCCAAACTAATTGCCTTTGGTCCAATATGAGCTTAAATATGTGCACTCATTGGTTAAAATGAGAGAAAGAAGAAAAACAAATGGTTTGAAATTATTAATGTGTTGTGCAACTGTAGCACTTCATTTCTGAAAAACAAAGTTCTAAATCTGCTATTAAAATCCTAGAAACAGTTCCATTAAAGACTAAAAAGAACACAAAATAGTTCTAAATTTTCAAGAGACCAAAATTGTTTTAGATTTAAGGTTTATTTAGCACAGTTTTACTTGTGAATAAAATACTAGGTGAAACTTTGTAGAATGGATGGCAACTGCCTGTTGTGGAGATACAAGTGCAGAGGATGATGTTCTGAAAGCCTTCCGCCTTTTGTCTTCAAGTCATCGTGTGTGTGTGTAGGTGCTGATGGTCTTTTTTAGTGTCCTGGTGGAATGTTGGAGAGCATGTTGTGATTGGTTGGATTATCATTGTTTCTTATTGGAGGAGAGATTTCCTGTAGATTCAACCAATGGCAGCTACAGGTTACTCACCTCTAATCTGGAATCTTTGTCAAGCTATGATTTAGACCAATGTGTGAAATATAAAAATGGTGTGGTTGTAAGCATAACTAACTAACTTGTGTAATAAACAGGAGGTGAAATGGTCATCTTTGCTTCTAAAACAAGTTACAAAGTCTATGGATTTGAAGAAAAATATATATATTGTACAGCACATTTAGTTATGTTATACACTTAAAAGATTAATGTTTGTCATCAGTTTAAAGCAAATTTTTTGTTTTGTTTTTACCTGAAGATAAACAGTTTGTGGGTATTTTTTCACAAGTGTCTGGTTACATATTCTATTTTTTACTTTTAAAATTAATACACTAAATCAGACTAAATTTTGAAATTAGATGAATGTGTATATTTTTTTATTTGATTGAGTATTATGGCCCATGGAAGACTTGAATGGTCGTGAGTTCTGTGAGCTTGAAAACAAATTATTGATACATGTTAAACACTTAGGACAAAGTATTTTTTCTGTTATAGGAGTAATTACTTTATTTGATTAAAAAACTAAATTTAGTCTTAGAAATTCCATTAAAGGTAAGAAATATTAAAAGTTATGAGAAGAATGAACTTATCCAAGGAGAAATATTGATTTGTCAAGGAAGAGTGAAAAACCAGTTTTGATTATCTGTGTGATGGGCGTGGTAGATGTTACAGTTGGTAGCTTCCTACACCTTCCTGTCAGGTCACCCACTCCAAGACTGTTAATGGGTGGAACCAAGAAAACCATGTTAAAAATTTTGTTAGGAATCAAACTTTTACTTTTTTTAAATGTATTTATGTATGTATTATATTTTTAATGTAAGAAAATTGTACTCAATGAAAAGAGGAATGTGAAAATAAGTTGTTAATAAATAAATGAATGATAAATTCTAATTTATAAAATGTTCTTTCTAAAATTATAATTATGTATGTACAGGTAAAAATTGTTACTTGTTTATGTAAAGGTAGAAACATGACTAGTGTTTTTTAAAAAATTAATATATACATGCAAGTACTCATACAGGCTTCATCATATTCAGTTTCTTTTAACAATCCATGTACATATATATATATATATGTGTGTGTGTGTGTGTGTGTGTGAAACTTTTAATATCCTGATAAGAATGTTGATGAAATATATAAGGAACCTTGTAGTTGAGTTACAAATAGGATATTAAGACTTTAGTTTAAAACATGATATTCAGATTTAATGTAGGTTTGTAAAGCTTGATGCAACAAAATTATTTTTGTAAAAATGGTTCTAAAGCTATTTGTTAACGATATATATACCTAGGCAGTTGGGACAAAATATGAAATAAATTAATAAATAATTGAGCAGCGTTGATGACCAGCCAGTGATCCTTGAACCACCGATTTTTTGCTGCAGGAAAAAAAAGGTTAAGAATTCATCTGCAATGATGACTACAAATTATTCACCTAATTTTGAAGTGCCATTAAAGTTCATATGTGGTTGGCATGTAAATTCCAGGTTGTATTTTAAATTTCTGAGTAATATTATCATATGTATTTGTTTGATGAATTCAGCCCATCTTGAAAACAAGTAACTGCCTATAAACTTAATTTTCACTTACACATTAGTTCAAAATATGAATTATCAGTTTGTGTATATGGACAGTTGCAGGTTTTTGTTTCACTTGTAATATATTAAATGGACAAAATATATTTTAGATTCTTAATTCAAAAAAGTGTACATTCGTGCATAAGCTGAATGTTTCTAAAGTGCCAATTTATAGTTACGTGTTCAAACCTGAGGTCTTTATCCTTAGCTCTTTCACTGTGTATCATCAGTCTATACATAGCTCTGCAAATGTATTTTCATGTTAACATGAGCTTGATACTCTGAGTGCAACATAATATGTAAAAGTTATGATACATTTTGTTATACATTAAATAATTGCTGTACATTTAAAGGCAGGATAAAAACACTTGGGTCTTTGAGTGGTTTATTAAAGTCTTCTGATATCAACATTTTTTGAATATCGATTTTTTTTGTTATGTTGGCCTTACAAGTAACAGTGACATAACGGTGCAAACAAACATGAAATTAATTTCAATTGCAGGCATTTATCATATTAAGGTTCAGTACAGGCACAGCCTAGTGGTCAGCATGCTGAATTTGTGAATCTGAGGGTCAATGCTTTGTATCCTTTTGACACAAAATTGCACTGTGCACTTTAAGATCAGTCATATTAACATTATAATAGTAAATTCTCACTGTTCCAAGAGTAAATGGTGGGTGCTTTTGGGTATCTGCCTGCACTTTATCAATTAAGAATTAGAGGCATCAGATGCATATATCCATTGTGTAGCATTGCATAAATATCCAAAACAAACAAGCTAAGGTTTACTAAAATTTATGAGAAGTATCATAGTTTATATGTAGTACACTTAGATAAATACACTTGACTGCTGAATTTTAGAATTAAAATATAAATGATTTTTAGCCTTCTGAAAGTCACTCTTAAACTTGCATTTTCACCAAAGTTGATTATAAGTTAAATGGAAATATATATGTGATATGAACTACTGTCATAATTTTTCATACATCTTGTGTTTACTAAATTTATGGCGTATGGATGGTATGAAGCATAATGAGATATCATTACACTTAGGAGCTTCAGTGGGCTGTTAATGAATTATTCAACATGTCCTCTTTGTTTTGATGTCATACATTGCATCAGAACATATATAATTATGAATGTTTTCATAAAAAATTCCACACATCTCTCAATTTAATACAACTTGAAGCTCCTGTAGGTTACTTTTGAATAATTCGAGAGAAAATATCACAAAAGCTCAAACCAAGTTATATTGTAGTTCAGGATTAACAGATCTACAGCAGTCAGGATACTAGATTTAAAGATTTTGTAAAGAAAATCCAGACAGTTTAACACTGTGCTGCTACCTACCAAACTTGAATCTTCCAATCGTGCAGTATGGTGTTGCCGAGTTTTGTCATTCATGCGCCGTATCTTTGAGTTCTTCCAAGTACAAAGGATATGATGTGTAAATAAATATTACAATATACTTGTGGATGACCACTGATGTGTGAATAAGCTCATGATTGGATTTACATGCATAGTATATCATGCATTCATTAAAATTGTGTATTATGTTAAAACTTCATGGTTTCTGTTTTACTTCTTAATGATTTCTTTTTCTTCCCAGTCTATCATGGAGCTCAAAGTATTGTCTTATCTATAAGCAAAAGTATACCCTGATAATTAATGAAATCTAAAAGTAAATCTTGTTGTAGTTCTGACAATAATTCTCATGATGCAAATACAAATGTATGAATATATATGCATACATATACACTGTGATTTGGTGTGAATTATTATAATAATATCCATGAGTATAAACAAGTTGCAACGAACTGATGATTTACCTGAATATGGATATGTAGATGTATCAAGGAGTATGACCATATACAATAAATATGAAAAGATCTAAAATAGGCCTAATATATAAAAGTTGAGGTCTGTTCTTATTCATTTGAGAAAATTTATTTTTTAAAAATTAGTGTATTTTTAAATACAAAAAGAGGACAAATTTACTTTCTTGAACATTTTCAAACCTTAAAATTCCTTGTACTTGTATAACAAGTTTAATACACAGGTTGATTATGTTATATTAAAACTACGTGGTAGCTCTAACCTTGATGTTACAACCTTCGTGCCACTTTCAGTCATGCTCTAACTACAATGCATTTTGATAGTAGCTCTGCATAGTTTCCACTGTAAAAGACTCAGTGGGGCTGTTATATCCAAAGCACACCACCTGTTCCTATCTGCTTTCTATAATCCATGTAATGTGCATTTGTGATGTTTTCCTAGTGTTCATTTTAATCATCTGATCACACAGGAATCCATGGAAGCTGTGCCCTGTGAATTGATTGGAATGTTTTTGTACATAAAAGTATGAATAACTGTTTTATTTTCAAACTTTTTTTTTGAGATATGCAATGGTTGAATGTATACATCATAAAAACAGTTTGTTTTGTATATACCGAATTGGGTTGCTTTTCAAAGTAATTCTTCTTGATTATGTTGCATGCTTTTGCCTTGGATACTTAGATAGCTTTTGCTAGTAATGTTTATTTTCATGGATTCTCACCTATAATTAAATGTTTCACTTATTTTACTTACCATGTTTAGTGTATGACCTGTTGTAGGTCTGTTCCTTGATGATCCTGGTGTTTAAGAGGATCCATGATGTCTCTTTGTTTTCTATCTTTGGAATCTAAATCTCCAATCTGAACACACATTATTGTTATGAGTTTTTAATTTTTTTTGTGTTTAAGAAGATTGTCACACACCTTTTATGCTTATAACCCACATTTCTATACATAAAATATATTTTAAATTTAGGACAATAGATTTTTTTTAAATGTTGAAAAAAAATGTTTGAATTAATAATACATCATGCTATCATTCCCCAATATCCACCAGATTTATTTTGCAGTGAATCCTGAACTTGTGAGTGAAATAGCAGAACGGAATACTGTTTAGATACATAAGAATATTCGAATTGTGGTATGGGCCACCCTTCTAAGTGCTATAAAATCTAGGGATATAAACTTGTACATGTGTGTGCACATTTTTAAACTCACCTGCATACATTGAACATCATGTATACATTCTTTAGCTGTAAAAAACACTTACACTTATACAAGTGTACGTTGCCTTTTTTTCTTAAAAAATATTAAATATTGATTAAACTTCCAGGGTGCTCGGGTTTGGATGCCTGATGCAGAGCTGGTGTGGAAAGGAGCAGAAGTTGTTCAGGATTTTGATAATAAACAAGTAGTTGTTGAATATGATGATGGTGAGGTAGGTTCAGATGCTGAACTTGTGTGCAGTACTATTCTTTTATGAGAAAAAAAAACTGGCAGAACTTACAAATTTCTAAAAATATTGTTCCAGTTGGAGAAAAAGTCGCAATAAATATCAGAAGTTTTTATTGATTAATGTAGGAGTTTTGTTTACTTATCAGTTTTGTAGTCTGCTGAAGAATGAAATAGTGCTTCTTAGAATGGTGTTTTGATTGAATTTTGTCCTTATTTTAGAACGTGTCATGCAACTATAATTTTGTTATTCTTATATTTAGAGAGAAACATTAAAAATTGATACTCCTGAAAAATTGCCTCCTCTACGAAATCCAGAAATACTTATTGGTGAGAATGATTTAACATCACTCTCCTATTTGCATGAGCCAGCAGGTAAGTTCACAGATGATGATAAATATCTGTAACTGGTACACGTATACAAGGAATATTTAGTTAATCATTTATCTTTGGATTTTGAAATAGGATCAGTTTTACTCATGCAATATTTCACTGTAGGAGGTACCATAAAAGTTGTGCTCCTATTGTTTACCCTCTGAGCCCTAGTAGTAAAGTCTTTCACATTTGTAACAATGAGCCAATTGAAAAATTATGTACGTATAAAATTACTGTATGCAAACATTACTAATTAGTGTTTATATTTTGTTCAAAACTGTCTTTCATGTAATGAAAAACATTTCTTTACATAAATAGGTCAACTTGGGAATATTCATTTGGTTTGATACAGATTTGTATAGTACATGAACAGTTAAAACAGGATTGTCATTCTTAGTCACTGTTTTTGAAATAATCCATCATCATTTTTTTCATCTATGAAAATAAAGTGCTTTTTAACAGCTCGTTATGAGAACAGGAACTAATGTTTGTCCAGTTTTGAAAATACATTTTTTTCCCAATAAAGAAATATATGCTTTCTGAACTAAATTAACTTTCAGCTTGAAAATTGATTGCACCACTGATAAATTATGGTGCTGTTAAGATTCTTTGTATGTGCTGAAGTATAAGCAAACTATATTTTGATCAGAGATGTACTAGGGGCTTAAATGGATGTGCCAAAGGTTGTTCCAGTGGACTGTCCCTGTTTTGGAAAAAGAATGTTGAGTGTGGTTCTGAATTTGTACAAAATATAGCAAGATTTTGATCAGGCATAAATGGTGTATTTGTGAATTGAAGTCTGACAAGTTGAAGTGCTAAGTGATATTCATATGAGTAAAGAACAAATACTTTCATCCAATGTACAATTTGAATATTTCATGTATCTAACCTCTTGAACCTCTAAGCTGCGTGTTTCTACTTTTTTTTAGTGTTTCTGAATGTGTAACATCTGGTATTCAATATCCTGTAACACAAACTTTCAGTAAATCAACAATGTAGGATAAAGTGAATAGTTGATGACATTAAATACACAACACCATTAAGCTGCATTTTGACCTCCATCTGTACACATACGATTAAGGATTACGAGGCATTTGCAGGAAAATGTGACATTAGGACTGTTGATGTTCAAATGCATATTAATATTTCTCTAGGAAGACCTGATTGTTTAAATGACATACCAAATTTTGAAGGTATGAGTAATTTTGCACTTGGGCAAGCTCTTCATAAAAGGGAAACCAAACTAATTTTTTAATATGGTGTGCTTGATAAGCACAACAAACTTTCAACTGAGCAGGAGTTTGTACAATTAGAATTAACTTCCTAGATGGTTGCAAACTTCTATCAATTTTTGAGATATAGCTGTATGACCCAGTTTGGTTATTAAGCAAAAGCAAAAATATTTGATCAATTAACAGGATCTCTCTGCACATTATAGTGAAAATTTCAAGAACAGTATAGAATGAAATGGAAAATATTTAGCAAATGATTCTGCAAATAATGGTAACAAACATGGAAATTTGCAGTGATAGTATTACACAGTCAAATGAACTTTGCATTTCTAATGACAGTGTCAGCTTGTCAACACTAAAAATTAGATGTTAATGTGGGTCAAAGATGTATAGGAATGCTCTTTTATCATTTCGTTTAACTGATAGAAAACCTGGCCATTTCAGAGATAATTATTTGGTTGAAAACGCCCATCTAACTCTGATAAACCATTCCTAATAGACATTGGACTGAGGGTCAAACAGTGGGAAAATAATACACACAGAGTGCCAAGATTCATATTCAAATTAATGAAGGATATTAGATTTTTCTTCAATAGGAAAAGTGGTGTACCAACATAGATAAAACTTGCACTTGGAAAACAAAGCATGCAGACAGAAAGAAATCACATACGTATAAACTCAACAATTTACATATTCACATGCTTGTGCATGCACACATGCAAACAAATAGACATGCTTAGATAACACTGATACTTGCATAGTGTGTCCAGCAGTAGTAACAGATGTTATTTTAGTTGGTTAAACTACTGTCTTCCTTGATTTTTATTTAAAGGCATTTATGTTGTGTTTGAAGTTAGGTGATTCTAACAAGTCATTTTCTATTCACAGAAGTGCCAATATACTTTTGTGCCTGTTTTGGCACAATAATCAGTGAACTATATCATTATTAATGATCTTTGTTTCAGCCATTGGAACAGGTGAATCTTTAAGGTTATCAGGGCATTTGGGAAATTTAACTTATGAGATTGGTTGCATGTCATTTACAGCATACTTTGTTCCTTGAATCCTGATGGTATTTTCAGTAAACCTTACCTTTCAAGGGACAACAAAAGGTCAGAGTGGATCTATACCCAGTTGCATTATCTTAGAACAAACCAATTAAATCTCTCCCTATCCACATCTCCCACATTTTCTCTTTCTTCTCTCTCTCCATTTCTTGCATTAAAAATAAGTGGACTCAGTCAAATTATTTTTCATTAAGCATCCTCCTGAAAAAAAGAAATTAGTCTTTTTTATGTAATGGGCCTATTTTATGTCCAAGTCTGTAGCTACATCCTGAAGGCTCCTGCTTTGACCTGACTTTGCCAGCTGACCAGAATATCTTATATGTGCCATTGCTTTGTAGTTTATACAACACAGCTGTTAATCTTCTTACTGTGGATGCATATTTTGTTTGTTTATTTTACCAGTACAATTTCTCTGTTACATACTTTACATTTTGTACTGAGTGCATAATTTTATAATTTTTTGCTTATTTTAGCAGACACATGCGTAGTTTGAACTCTATAACATATAATGCCTTGTTGTGTTCTTATATACTCTTAATATACATTTACTTCTTCAGTTAGTACACTGATCATGGATTTTGATTGCCCTGATTTAAAAAAGAAAGTGATTATTTTAGAGAGTTCCCATGAATGGATGGTGATATTTCCATGTCAGAATAGAGCATCAGTGTATTCTTCAAACCTTATTTTGACACAAAATACAAAATAAATTAATTAATTTTCAAAATTCAGTCAGAAAGATTGATTTCCTCATCAGTCAGCTGCTGAAATGCATTTAAGCCTTTCTTTGTTGAACTTAGCTAATTTTGGGAGAGAGAAAAATCAGAAAGTGCTGTAATTATGTGGTAAATCTGTGAACAAAAGAAAAGTACTAATTAGTACAGAAGTTTTTGAATATCTTTTTTGAAGTTTTAAGATAAAATAATCCTAGTATATGAAGCTTATTTCTCTCTAAAAAAAATTAAAAATTCTCATTTAAAAATAAATTGGATATTTAGCAAATGGAGTTTAAAAGGGCTTTAGAAAGTAAAGGAGTTTTAAATCTGTGTTATATGAACATTATAATTCTTTGACTAAGCTGAAACTTTTACATAATACATATTTTATTACTTTATACTCTTTTGATAAGTAATGAATCATAATTAAGCAATTTTTGTTACACCTCACAATTTATTAAGGTAAAGTAGAAATGTCTACTGGTGCAACTGAAGATTGTTTTATGATATTATATTTCTTGACTCTTTTGTAAAATGTCTTTATATATGTATGTTTTTTTGGTAAAAGAATTGACTAACAACTTATCTGGTGGTCTTATTTTAATTATAGTTACAAGCTATAACATTTGTACTTCATTAATTCAAGCATTATATAATGAAATGATTATTGTTTTACAGTACTTTACAATCTGCAAGTTAGATTCTGTAACCAAAATGTCATCTACACTTATTGTGGTGAGTTTTATAATTATCTATTCACTGAAATATGTACAAATTTCATCAGATAATCACCTTAATTTATAATTTAAGGATGTTCAAAGATTTGTAATGTATATTTGTTTAAAGAATATTAGTGAAAAAATTTGCTTGATTTACAATTAATTAGTTAGCCCTCTTGTTATTTTACAGTAACCTGTATAATAATTTACTGGAGGTTATTTTTTTGTATTAATTATATGATAAATTCATACAGTACTGACAAAGAAAATATAAATAAAATTGATCTAGGCAAAACTAAAATTTATATGATAATTACACGTAACTGCATTTTTAGCATTACTCTAGATGTTTTTATGATCTGTGGTTAATTTTAAAAATACATCAAATTTAAATTCCAGTTACTGAAAATTTCTGATGAAATGGAAACCAGTTGTATATACCATATCATGGTTCCACAAAAGTACAGGAATACATTATTTTGTTCTCCCAGACATGGAAAGGCCTTTAAATCTCATTTCAGTGTTATAAAATTTTGTAAAGTAAACATTGTGGCAGCTACAAATAAATAATAGATATGTAGAAAATGGATTTTAAACATCAATTGCCATTTTAATTATATTTATCAGTTCTTTATTATTTGTGGTTGAATTCTTGAGTAAGTACATAAAACTTTGGCTCATTTTGGGAAAGGATAAACTTCATTTTCAGTTGTTAAATTGAAGTAAAAATACAGTAAGTTTGGAATTATTTTTCAAATTTAGCTATTTCGACATTCTCTTGATCCTGGTTTGAGTGCACTATTCAGTATTTCTGTGAGAATTAGTTTTTAATATTTAATTTTCTCTTAATATTCAGTGCTTCTTTTAGTTGAATATTTGTTTTTATTTGAGTATTTGGTTGTGTAGAAGGGCTTTATTTTCTTGCTTGTTATAAAAACAAAATATATCAAATATCATTTAACTCTTTTCAGAATGTGTTGCATACAGTCTAGGCAAAGGTTATAACTGACAGTTTTCATGAATGGTAGTTAATTAAGATACTATCTACTGCAATGCTGTGCCTCGCAAGCCATAGGCTTGTTATTGTAAAGATCCTGCCACTAGAATTGGCAGTAAGTGGTCAATATATAGTAGATTTTCAAACGTTTAAAAGAAAGCCAACTTTTTCTGCAAGTTATTTTGACCATTACTTGATTCCTTTCTCTTTTTTTGGCTAACTTTTCATTAAATAGTAACTTTGAAATAGACATTACTTTTTCTTACCTTTAGAGATGCGACGAGTCATTAGTTTAGTATCACCAACTAAATTTCCTCTATACAGTTTTTAAAATTGCTGTTATGTGTTTTATTGTTTTGATAAACACTGTAGGAGAAGAAATGATTGACTTTCTGATGGTTTTTAGTGATCATGTTTATTAATCCCATGGTTCCAAGTACCTTCAATACATACCTTATAATAGTATGATAAAAGGATAAAACAAAAAACCTTGGAAAGATATACAACATAATTGAAATAAAATAATCATTTTAAGGTTAGATAAAACTGACAGTTATTCTTGAAGTGTCTAATACAGTTACCGATAAGCCTAAAAGGTTGAAAAAAAATTATGGAATTTTATTTACCCAAAAGTGAATGAACCACATATATGCTTCAGAAAATTTAACATAAATTAATGAAGCTAGTTGTATTAGATCAAATGGATGAGAAGTGCATATCATAAATCAGTAAATAAAAAAAACTAAAAAACTGAATTGAGTAGATTACATTTGGTATCTTCACTATTAATGATATTTTTAGACAATATTAATAATGTCATACAAGGTTCAGCCATTAAAGGATATTTAGGTTAGTCATAAATTTATATACAATGTAAGAATGGAAATCTTCGTAAGTGTAAAAATGATAATAAAATTCAAAATTTTAAAAATATATCGTACAGTATAAATGAAACTAACTTTGAAAAATATGGAGAATATCGTGACTTGTAAAACACAAAAAAATCAGTTGTTTTTTCTCAAGAATCCATATAGCTCCCCAGTGCACAAAACATGAATGTACTTTTAAGTATTCATATGCTTTCAGTAGTATACATCCAAGAATAGAAACTGTTGAGAGGTACAAGTAAAAGAATGGTATCTGTCTAGAACGAGAACTAATATACTGACACACTGGTCAAATCTCTGAATTGAAAAAAAAACAGGAGTGAGTGATTAAATGTGTAAATATTTAGTTTTACAGCAAAAATAAATTACTTTTGATATATTGCTATTCAGCTATAGACTTTGTTTGCAGGAAAAAACAAAGTATATGAAAAAAAAAACATTTGTTTTTTTGGAAGAGGTCATGATTCAAAGGCCATGCCATCACATTTGTTGACTTGCATTCAAAATTTTATTGAACTATTATTTTATGAATTTATGTCAATAAGGTGAATCATATTGTAGATTATAATTCAAACTTTAACACAACATGATTTAATTTTGTATTTTAAAAGTAAATGTTAAATGATCATGTTTAAATGTAGATTTTTAGTGAGTTGTGTGGTGTGTTGAATGTAGCACTGTTTAAAATTAGGTGTCAGAATACTATGTCTATAGTTTCTTACAAATTAGGAACTCAAATTAATATTATCAAGCTAGAATATAAAATTATAACCTTGTTTCTTTTTCATTTTGCTGAGATATGGCTTATTTACTGAATCATACACTGTGGCACTGTTGATCTCTTCATTGTTAGAAATGGTCCCTTATATACACTTCATTAAATGACGTGTTAATTACAAATAAATAGAATGTCCCCAGGGTAGTTTCTGAACATTGTAATCTTTCAAAACTCAATAACATTCTTTTGATTCAAGATTTCAATGTGGTAAGTGTTGTCATTAGTCTGCTCAAAGTTTCATATTATTATTTTTTTTTTTTTAACATCTAAATAAATTAATGTTACCAAGCTTAATAAATTATACTGGAGTTTATAGTATTACTGTAGTTATTTATGATTTTCTTGGTTATTTAAGTGTATATGTAAGACCTAAAACTATTTTTTTTTATATTTTACACAAGACATTTTATAAGACTTTGCGACTTATGTCCAGCAGCAACTGAGTACAAAAGTTGTAGAGAGAAGAGATAATTGTTTGCTTTACTTCATGATTTATTCTTCTATATTTTAAGAAAAATAAGTTTATTAATTTGTTACTAAGTAACATGATTGTGCCACAACCCTTTGAACTTTGAGTATTTTATAAAAGTGCAGTCAAATCCAGCTACTTTGATAAAGGACTGTAGTTCATATGATAGTGATGGTTGCTGTCGACTGATTTCCTTCCTTGTGCTTTATATTTTCAAGATTAGAAACAGCTGGCTCATTTAGCATTTTTGTAGTTTTCTGCATATATGCGAATGAAATAAACTGTTTTAGTTGTTGTTTTTCAACAAAAAGTTAGTTATATGCAACTTAAAATGGCGACAGTTTTTATAGTTATTAATGATATTCATAATATTATAATAAACCTGTTTGTTTGTTCATAGTTCTATACAATGAAATAGAATAACTTGCACATTTAATTTAGCCTTTATATTCTATATATGTATGTATGTGTGTATTTCTTTTGCTTTATGTATAAATTAACTTTTTGTTAGCTGTGAACAATTTTGTTATAAAAAAGCATAAGGTATTTACATCTGTACATTGTTTGGTATCTTCACACAAATGCTTTCTTGTGCATCTAGTTTGATGCTTAATGATCATGCATGTTTTTCATTTTTTTATAGGCATTGTGCTTGTGGCAATTAATCCATACGAAGATCTACCTATTTATGGAAACGACACGATATTTGCTTATCGAGGACAAGCCATGGGAGATTTGGATCCTCATATATTTGCTGTATCAGAAGAAGCTTTTACAAAAATGGAGAGGTTGGCTTTAATTTGTGTTTAATTAGGATCATTTTAATAAAAAGTATTTAGAATATAGATGTGTGCTTGTAACCATCTGTTTGATAACCATGAAGCACAGTGTTTTTAAGGTTTTCTACATTAATCGTTACGTATCTGGTGACTATTTTGGTGTAGTAAGACGCTTCTGGAATTAAGTTTACCAGTAAATTATGAAAACTAACTGAAGTGTATAATTTCTTTAACTTTTTTGTATGTAAATTTAAAGGCTATTCCACAGTCTTGTGTAAGTTCGCTCATGATTTTTAGGCCTTAGACACCGTAGTGATAAAAGAGAAAGTTACATTTGAAACCCAACAACATTTTTTGCACTTTGTAAACTTTTAAATTCTTGCTCCTTAAGTATGATTTTTATCGCACTTTATAAAATTATTTTTATCTGTACATTTTCATTTGTTAGGCATACAAACCACATATCACTTAGTAGCTATGTTTACCATGAGTGTAAATTTTGATTTGTTTGCAACTCTTAATTTTGGATATCATTTGGAAAAAGTTTGGAAATTTGATGTGATCAATTAAACATGTCATAATAACTGTTCTTCAGACATTTTTACATATCAGTTACAGACTTAGAGTATTTTGAGAGTGAATGATAGTGTTCTATTGTTGCCTCAGCATTGCTGTATTGATTTTGGTCATTCTGTACAAACTGGGAGGGTTAGGTTCATTTGAACCACATCCTCTCTCCTTTACTGTTGTTTACTATTGCTTGTAATGTTATAGTACATATATTTGAATGCTGTATATATTTTAATAAATGAGCTAATGCTGAAAGATGATGGTAGAAAAATTTAAAATGGCATGGTTCTTGAGTAAGGTTCATTCAGAAATGACCTTCAAGATTTTTGTTGAAAAGAATGTTAATTATGAGACAGTATTAGTTGTTTCCAATATGGTATTTACCTCTTCTCACTAGAATAGCTTTTCTCGTTCATTGCTGCCCCTGTGTACAAACATTTTCTTTATGCATGCTGCAAGACTACTGCCTCCCTTATTCGATTTCACTTTATCTCTCATTTGAATCATCATGCATCATCCCTCCATTGATAGAAGAATAGTACACTCAATGATTCCTTCTATGGACATCTTTCGAACTGTCACTTTTCAATTGGGAACATTTGAGTTTGGATGTGTTCATTTGTTTGTTTATTGCTTCATGTTTGATTTTGTTTTCTTCATGAAAGGACTATTTTTCAACTTGATTTGATTTTTTGGCTAATTCATTTTATTTCTGTACTCATGTAAACCTTTCTGTGCAATGCATTCTGAAATTAGCCTTACCACTTTGTGGGTTGCAACAGCAAATAGTGTTTTTATGAGGCTACAGGTGCAGGTGACCTGATGATGGATTTATCTGCTTCTATATGATGGAAGACTGAATGTTACATGATCCATCCTTTATTTTTTCAACTTTGCCAAGGCTTCTATCGAAGCTGCTGAGGCTTTGCATGATCAAAAGGACCATTTTTTTTATGCCTTCAGAGTTTATGAAGCATTCCTGTTTCTGAGCTGTGGAGCCTCTGAGGTCTATTTCAATATTCATAAATTTTGTCTGAGGTTTGTGCCATTTTTATCCTTGTCACCTATTTTATTTCATCTCTTCATTCCTTATTACATGTGTGATCTTCCCAACTTTTCAGAGTTTTCCTTTTACTTCTGATATTCAAGTTGACCTCACATTAACATGAGGACATTAACATGTTTTGCTCTCCAAGAACTTTTGATTATTTCACCGTTTCTTTACATTATTCTGCCTATTAAATTTTAGATCAACAGCTGTTAGGCTACTTATCTATTTGGGAGGTGGCTCTCAAATCATGCATCTATCTTTCATATGCCCAAAATCCTGATTGGCTTCTCGCTTTTACCAACTTCTTATGGTATTCTCTTTACATCTCCTTCAAAGGCCCTCCATAGAAATCTTATGGGGTTTTCTGAAGATACCTTCTCTCTTCCACTTTCACATGCACCTTAGCCTTAACTTTAGCATGTTGTACCTGGCTTCTTTGTTTTTAGGATTTTGTTGGTTGTGATGTCATATTGCTTTAGGTTTGTTTATGGATGGAATCAGGGTATATCTCCAACATTTACCTATATGTCCCATTATCACCCAAGTCTCATTCTTATCTTCAGTTTGTCCTACTTAGGGTGGTTTAACAATTTTAGGCCCTTCTGTTCAGACCTGTCTTGGTATTTCCATGATCGGGTACTGTGATTTTCATGGTTGGATGGTTTATTCCAAACTGGAATTGGCTAATCTCACTCAGCAGCTACTTTCTGTGGTGGCTCAGGTGGGCTTGTTGGTCAAATTGGAGAATTTCTTCTTCAGACATGCTTCATATCATTTCTGGTTTGGGGGCTTTTTTGTGCAAGAATATCAGTTGAGCACCACCTTTACCTTTATGACTAATTTCAGTGGAATTTTTGGTCACCCTCTTGACTCCATCACTTATTACTCACAAAGTTTTATCACTTAAGGGATGTGATTTTTCCATGACATCATTGATCTCTCTCTGTCATACCCATATGCAATCACTTCAGAAGGCATTTCACAAATGATGGAACCTTGATCTGGATCCCCTTTTCATCCCAAATTCTCATCCTACTTTCATGTGAAATGATCTGCATTTGTAACTAGACAAAGCTCATTCATCAGCTGATACACCACTTCCTTTCTCATGTCCAGGTGTATATCTTTTTATGGAGGTATCTCTTTGATGGTAGAGAATATGGGGAACTTTGAGTCATTGATCTACAGATGAAGCAGTTTGCATATTACTGTTAGTAGGGTGTTGTTCTGTGGGTGTAGGTGATGTAATAGCCTTCAGATTTGCTATGATCAGTACAAGGGAGTGAGATGTCATATGCACTTCACCCTTTGGATTTAGAACCCTCCTCCCACTCTTGCATGGATGTTTGTACCTCACTGGTAGGTTTTGGATTTGAAATGAACTAATCATCATAAGTTTTTACAGAGGTTTTGAAATGTTTATCTTTTTCCCCTTGAATTCCTCTGTCTTTGTTGTGGTTCACATCAGTGCCACATGGGATTGTTCTGGTTCTGTCCTTGACTATCCCTCATTTTCTCTTCTTACAGGAACATTATTGCCACTTGGATGGTCTCAGCCTGTTTTATGGTTTAAGCAGTTGATTGCATGCAACAGGCATCTTTTCTCTATCTGATTTAAAGTTCCTGGATTGATAACTCAGAGCTACTCCTTGTGTCATATCTGGGAATAAGAGTGGTTATTAATTTACCAGTTCAGGTTTAAAGTAAAGATTATTTGTGAAGAGATTTATGTATTAATCTTTACGCACCCTTGTTAGCTCAATCTTCACATTATGGGATTGAGCCAGAGTATCTTTCTCTGGCTGGAACCACTTTTCTGAAACATTCTTTCCCACTTGGATGTACTCCTCTCATTTTCTGCCCTAATATCTTACACGTACCATCCAGGGGCAAAGAGTATACCTGTTATAGAAGTGGTGTGGTTCCTCTCTTCAAATCTGACTCTCTCATCTGTGGAGTTATCCTTCAGATGTTTTCAGGAGGTAAGTCTGTTCTCTCTCCCACTGGTTCCTTCTCCTAATCAATGAGGGATTCTAACTAATATTGTGATAGGAATGAAGTATTTCAAAGGTTATAATTTTTCTATACTGAAACTGTATTTCTGATAGGTACTTTCCTCTGCTTACACTTCTTACCTTCCTCCCCACACACTTTTGGTGCTTCTGTTGTCTGTCAAACTTTAAAGTAATAGCTTAGTAGGGGTTCAAAGAGGGAGTCATGTGCATCACTTGAGTGTGCTATGCTCCTGTTGGTGGTGAAGTGATGCATAACTATTTACATGACAAACACGTTGGAATCACTTGATGCCAATACAGGAGAGCAAAAGAAAAGATTTGTGTATAAGGAGCAGCAATGAATAAGAATAGCTAATCTTGTGAGGCAGGGGTTAGTACCCATCAGCAATATTTTCAATATAGGAAAACTATAATTTTTGCACTTCCTTTACATTTCAAATGGGCAAAATAAAACAGAAAAAATGTAATTTTATAAACATGACAAGTTCAACATTTTAGTATGTATAATGAAACATTTTGAGCAATATTATGAAACTCATTCATTTACTTCTTAAACTTCAACAGTATATCAACAATTAATAATTTTTAAGTATCTTTTGGGCATTGCAGAGCGTGCTTTGCTTAACCATAACTCTTAACACTTCCACCTTTTATGTATCTTATTGCATAGTAATCAGAAGTTCTTACATAAGCTCTACTTTTACACCATAACTTAGCATCTTGTTGACAGCCATTTTCAATTTGCTATGACATTATTTTAGAAGCAGCTATTTCCACTATTGTTTGATTTTCTATATCTAATTAGAAAGACTTAATGAAATTTGCTTTATATTTAGGGTGAACTGAATGTACTGTTCACTCCTACAGTTGTATACTGGTATTTCTGGTAGTAATGTAATCAGCCATTTTAAGTGTAGATTTAAAGTTATATTTCAGCATATTCATAGTTTCATGATGTCCTTGCTTCCTGGCCTCTATACCCTTCAGCGAACATACAAGTCATCATCACATCACTCTATCTTCAGTTTTAGGATTTCATTTATTGTTTGTGGATATTCATGTATAACTGAATCTCTCCATTGTGAGATTTTGTATATTTTTCCTAATACCCATTGTTTGATATTTTCAGTTTCTTTGAGATTGTGAATAATTTTGACTTTAAAATATGAAACATAAATAAGTAAAGTATCTTTTTATGTATCCATAACCTGTATTTGTATCAATTCATCCCCTCAGGACTGTCATATATTCTTTAATTTTTGTATTTTTCCTAAGCAACCAAAGTATTTTTTCTGTTGCCCAAAACCCTTGTTCACACCTAGGGTTAAGTGAAGTTGATGAATTCTTTGATTTCATATATATAGGGGAAAAGGTATTCTGTGAAACTGTGTAGTAATTTATTTAGTCATGTGTTAGATATACCTGTCATCTGTCCCAAATAAAATTATGACACTTCAAGCTGAAACTCTGAGAAATTACTGTTTTTTGGAAGTGGACAGAGCTGGTAACTCTTAGTTGGTGATGCTTTGGTGGGTATCTTGCTCATGTCTTTGTGTGGCATTATAGAAGTTAAAAACAGGACTGCTGTTATCCCTAAATATCTCAGCTTTAAGCAGGATTAGGATTATTTGTTTTATTTTTTCTATTGTACCATCCTTATGTTAATGAGACAATCTTTATGAACTGTTTGGTCCCCTCTTTGGTTCTCTCTAAATGCCTACTAATTTGGCTGGTTGTGTATATTACTGGCCTTTTTTGACTGTATAAAGAGAGGCTATTGCCTTTGGTCATTGTACTTTTCTGGGCTGCTCTTCCATGAACATTCTACTGCAGGGGCATTACATGATATTCCTTCGACCTGTTGATGCCATCACCTGTTTTCTTTTTGTGGCTTCAAAGGTTCAGTACAGTATTACCACTGACAAAGCTAAACTCTTTGTGTGAAATAAAAGACATCATGGGTTAAGAGTACCATGCTGGGAAAAATGCTTTTTTTTTTTTTTCTTAGTCTTTTGTACTGTGCTTGGCTTCGTGTGCTTTGTATTCTAGATTCTTATCTTCCCATATTTTTATGTTTTTGGTTCCTTTTCATCATCATTGGTTTCCACCTCCTTTAAAATGTTGGTATTCTTGCTTTCATATTCTGGAAGTTTATCTATATGATTTGATTTGAACATTTTTAGTAAAAATGAATTTCAAATAAATATGTACCTCTGAAAAAGCTTTTTATCTCTTCTCATCACAACTTCAGCTTTCAATGAAATGTAAATTATGGTGGTAATGCAGAACTTGTTTAAAATTCACTGCTGATTTGTAGAAGGTTGAAGAGTGAAGAATTATTGGTAAGTGATGCTTGCCCTGTAGTTCATAAGACATTTGGAAATTTTCAGTCACAAGCTTTGCTGACAACTTGTTCAAACTAAGTAAGGAAAGGATTTCAGTATGTCAGATGTAAACACCTCATTGAAATTAATTTTAATTCTGATAATTTAAAATTTTGATACTCTGTAGCAATAGCTTAAGTATTTAGAAAATGTGTACCAAATTTATTGTTAAAAGATGTCATTGAAGAGAAACATTGTTTACTGTGAAGTTAAGTTAGTGGCTTAACAGAGAGGGATGGAGTTGATCAAAATCAATAAATTTTGTCAGCAAATTATACTTGGACACAAAAGTGTTTTTTTTTGTTTTGTTTTTTAAATACAGTGTGATGAATTCCATCCTACTAGACCTTAAAAAGTATAAAATAAATGGGAAAATGAAAGTATTTATTAAAATATAATACCACCCTATGAATACTAATAAGCATGGATTGTATTAATTTTGCATTTATTGAGTTATATACAAGTAATAACTGATAGCTGAAAACTTCTTTGAGTTAAAGAAATAGGTATAAATATATGAATATTTGATGGGCGTTATTCAAAGTTTGTACGTGATACATGTGCTAATTTACATCATCAGAGTTTTCCTATGTGAAGCAAAGAAGTGATAGGAATGAACCATTAGATGTTTCTTATTTACAACAATAGAGAAAATGAAAACCAATCTATAATTGTGAGTGGAGAATCTGGAGCTGGGAAAACAGTGTCAGCTAAGTATGCCATGCGGTATTTTGCTACAGTTGGGGGATCATCTACGGAGACGCAAATTGAAAAGAAAGTTTTAGCTTCTAATCCAATTATGGAGGTAAGCAGATAAAGCTTGTGAGGTTATATTTTATATCCACAACTGGACATGGTCCAGTGAATAGTACGTGAAGCTGTGGATTGTAGGGTTCAGTGTCTGAGAAATGATGATGCTGATTACACTGCATTTTCAGCTATGGGTGCTGTATAAAAGAGGGAGTGAGTTGCGTTATTTGGTTCAAAGACCTAGAGAAAGTCCTTTTGGTGGCAAGTTTTGCTGTCTGTTTTCCAGTTTGCAGTAGCTCAAAATTAAGGATGACCTCACTCTGAATCTTAGGGTTCTCTTTTAAAACATTTGCACATTGTCACATTTGGGATGAAAATGTAAATTACAATTCACAGCTGAGCTCTAAAGCTAATTACTTTTGAAAATAATAACCTGTGAAAATACACATAACTGCCAAAATGTTTATGTTGGTAAAAAAACATTAATGGCCACATGGTTAACAACAAGACTGCTGTTCTAGTATATTTGAAGTATAAAGTTTGTACAAGTCTTTATTATGAAGAATTTAAGTTTTTCATTTGGCAATAAATTGTTCTGATTGTCAAAATATTAAATCATATGAGTTGAGGCTACAAGTGCTGGATATAAGTATGTCACTAAATTTATATTTCCCAGAGACAAGTTGGTGTGTCACAAGGAAGTGAGGTGGTAGTGAAATGTAAAAACTTCCACTTTTCTGAAGTTTATTTTGAAAATACACAGTTATAACTAAATATTTCAGAAAAGTAATGGCATTGGGATGAATAAGTGACAATACAATCTCAAATAATTTCAGGTGTTTGTATGCATATGGCTTTTTTCTCATTTTTCTATAGAGTGGCTGTGAATTCTGTACTACATTTTGTTGTGTTACATGTAGTTGTGCTATGTATTTTATTGAGGTTAGTGGGTGGAGTTTAGAAAATCCTGCATTAAGTAAATCCAACAAGGTGTCTTCTTTCCTCTCGCATAGAACTATTCAGCTTCAGTGCTGCCCTCTGTTTGGAAACATCTTTTATATGCCAAAAACTTTTCACTCCCATGTACCTCTCAATTCACATGGTTTAACTGATTATCACATCAAATTATTCTGCAATAAATTTCCAATAGTAATGCTACACACCCACATGAGTGTCTCCTTTTGTGCTATTCTACCTAACTGTCACTTCTCATTTAGCAGTGCTTTTTTTCAGTTTAGTTTGTGCTCTCTACAAGTTTGTATTTTTGTATCAATTTCTTTTCCCATGTTTATTACTTATTATATGGTAGTGATATGAGTAAGTTATTTTTAAGTGGAATTATTCTATGTCTACCAAGTTATGGAACGTAATACTTCATTACAAATTGTCTTATACTTTCTATGTCTTTATACCAAAACGTTTATGTTTGGTGTCTGTTTAGGTTCCTGTTCCAGTTTTATATTATAGTTGACTTTCCAATGGTATGATTTTTGTCCTACCCCCACAAGGATGTTGATTCCTGTCAATCAAGTTTTGGATGTTGTTGACTTGCATTGTAAGTTCTGTCATGCCCTGACTGCTTTACATTTAGGGGCCTCTTATTTTACTTGTATTTTGTTCATCAGGGAGAGTAAATTATAATATGTTGTGGTTATTATTACTTTATGACCATTTTCTCTTCCATTGTGATGCGCTTTTCACATATTTCACTCTGATCTTTGCACCTTTTATACATTTGGACAAAGAACATACCTGGCACAGAAATGGTGTGGTCTTTTGTGTATAATCCTGTTATTAGAGGTTGTTTTTGAAGGATGCTTCTATTTTTTCCCTTACATTGGTCACTCCACTATATGAGATTTTAGCTATGTGTGTGAAAGTAGTTTAGGTTTTTGTCGGAAATTATTTTCCTACATTGAAAACATTGTTCTTACAGGTATTTACTTCTACTAACACTTCCCACCTTTCATCCTCACTGTCAACTGGTGCATATGTTTCTGCCTAAACTTAAGATAGAATGGTATAAAGGAGTGTCATGGATGTGTGTGGCATTGCTATTGGTGGAGGTTTGTCACATGATAAATTTGCATGCAAGAATCAGTTAAACTATGTGAATTGAGGGGCGTTTCAAAGCAAAAGGCTTGTACATATAAAAACGTTTTGCAAATGGAGGGCAGCACTGAATGAGAATAGCTGTGCGAGTAGAAGTAAGTACCTGTTGGAAATATATTTGCAGTGGAGGAAAATTATGATTTTGAGTTTGCTCATTTAGCAAGAATAATAATAATTTTATCATAAGATCTCGGCAAATAGGAAAATAAAGTTTCATTTCATTTAAGGAGACATTTGTATATTCAACTGTAATGTGTAATGATAACTGAAATATTTGGTAATTATTGTTTTAAGAAACCTATCAAGTTGTTTATATGCACAAGGATGTAAAACCTATATTATTAATCTTCATGTAATGCAATAATTTTTTTTAATACAAATTATAATGGTCCCAACCTTGTATACAAAACTTCTACTGGCTCCTATTAAAGATTACATTTTTATTTTTATCCATTTTGTATCAGTTTTTCATCATTTTCAAATTTGAAGATAACATACCAATTTTTGACATGATTAGTTCTGTATGTGTGATGCTAACATAAATACCAATTAATCCACAGTAAAGTTATAAAAAATATTTGTGCATTAAACAAAATGTTTTGGGTAGTTAGTTGGCAAAGTTAGATAATTTTACAAAAATATCTACATATAAATTTAGTAACAGATTTATCATGCTCAAGAAAAAAATAATTTTATTTCAACAGGCTATAGGTAATGCTAAAACAACGAGGAATGATAACAGCTCTAGATTTGGAAAGTATATTGAGATTGATTTCAATAACAAATATCACATTATGGGAGCCAACATGAGAACCTATCTTTTGGAGAAGTCTAGAGTTGTTTTTCAAGCACCTGAAGAAAGAAACTACCACATATTTTATCAGCTTTGTGCATCTGCAGACTTGGAAGAGCTTCAAGAGTTCCAGCTAGGTGTGTTGAAGTTTCTGAGTAATGTGCATTTGAGAATTCAATTTACAGTTTTATTGACTCAGTCTTAATTATGAATGTATCCAAGTGCTTAGATTAGGAAGTGGAAGAAAGTAACAATTCTTAAAATTATTTGTTAAATGTAGAAGTAACAAAAACAAGGCCTGGCATGGCCGAGCATGTTAAGGCGTGCACTCGTAATCCGAGGGTCGCAGGTTCGCGCCTGCGTCTCGCTAAACATGCTCGCCCTCCCAGCCGTGGGGGTGTATAATGTGACGGTCAATCCCACTATTCGCTGGTAAAAGAGTAGCCCAAGAGTTGGCGGTGGGTGGTGATGACTAGCTGCCTTCCCTCTAGTCTTACACTGCTAAATTAGTGACGGCTAGCACAGATAGCCCTCGAGTAGCTTTGTGCGAAATTCAAAAAAAAAAAAACATTTTTTTTCAATTTTGTATTTTATTTCTTTGTGTGCAAAACTTTTGTATTTTGACTTTCATACGTTGTAAATGATTGTAATTTCCTTAGCATATGGAATGTAAATTTTTATTGTGAAGGTATAAAAATGTAATTGCTTTGATTTTTTCAACATAATTTAAGATTAAATAATGGAAATATAAGCAAGTTGTTTAATGGATCAATCAGTTTATTGTTGCAGTGTAATGTCCTCCATGAGGTTTATCTCCAAGTTGAAGTGTTTTTATCATTCAAAAGCTATTTTTGCTTAGATTACATTTCATTTATTTTGATCTAATCTGTTTTTATAACAGGAACTTTTCCACATTCAAATTTGTACAAGAGAAAGGTTTCCAATTTAATGTATATTGTTGGTAACATTTCAGAAAATAAAACATGAATTTGTAAATGTGATTAAATGGAAACATCATTTTCTGAAATAAATTTTATTTAACCTCCTTTACCATAATTGGGGTAAATGCATGGGTGAAGATAATATCTGGCATGCTTAAGTATCCAGGTAAAAAGGTTAAAGGTTTAAACACTAGTAAGTTTGAGATAAAATTAATTGGGACAAATTTGAGAATATTTTTTGTGTTATTGTTTCTAAACATTATTTTGTAGAGTGCTTTTCACATATATAAAATATGTAGTGCTTATTATAATATTATAAATAAATGAAAATAATGAAAGCTGTGTTAAAGCAATAATCTAAAAGTAAAATAGAGTGTAAATAAGTGTTTATTACTTCCTGAAAAATATATTTTACCATATTTTTCTGTAAATGCAAAAAGTACATTTTAAAAAACATCAGATGGACAATATTTTGTGATTTTTGCATACAGATAGTTTATACTGATTTTGTTATTTAGATCTGAGTTCATAGAACTTAGTCAATTTTATTTGTATGACAATTTTTGTAGACCATCAAGACAACTTTTACTACACAAGCCAAGGAAATTCTCCCACGATAAATGGAGTTGATGATGCCCAGTGCTTTCAGGAAACTCGAAATGCACTTTACCTCTTAGGTTGTTATTTTCTCTTATTATATTTTTATGTATAAACATAAATGTGAAGGTTTTAGTTAATGATTATGAAAATTGTATATTTTAAAATGAACAGTTAAAGTTTTGAGAGTGACTTTGATTGTACACATACCTTTGTACTTTTTTGTAGCTTTGGAACCTCTTTAACATTGAAAGAGTATAAAAGCATGATTACATACAACTAAAAATCTACAACAAGCGGTTTCCTATGTGTAAAAATTCAAAAACTTTATTTAAAATATCTTTCACATATTCAGTGTATTTAGGGTATTTCAATGACTATTATCACAAAGTAACCATTGTAAATCACTTTGCAAATATGTAGCACATATTACCTTGTTAAATGATGTAATGCAGTAGCTCTTCAGTAGCATATCCTGTAAGAATTTATTATTATTATTGCTACTATTTTTTATTATCTTTAACTAGAGTTCCCTGCTGGTACAATGGCAAGTCTACAAATTTACAACACTAAAATCACTGGCTCGATTCCCCCTCAGTGGACTCGGCAGATAGCTAAATGTGGCTTGGTTATAAGAAAACACAGATACTAGATTGAAGTTGATAAATATCTAATTTTAGTTACTTTTGTAATAATTAGATATACATGAAGAACAATAAATATAATACTTATATTTCACTTTTTTTCTTTTTTTTGCAGGTGAATTTTAAGCCCACTTTTTCATTATGCTAATATTAATACACTAAATAATTTTCAGTTAATCGAAGAATGTACCTAAGAATACAGATTAGTAACACTCACAAAATAAACAACGTGTTATAACTGCTATAATTTATACTGCTTTCTAACCAAGTCAAAAGAGGCTTAAACCAATTCCCGTGGCTACTTGATCCAAACATCATGAGATAAGCTTACAGACTGGAGATGAAACTGACAATAGTTTAAATTTCTGACAACATAACATTGTATATCATTTAATAAGATAAAACTTTGCCTTTCTATTGGATATAAAGTATAGTAAGCATCTGAGAGTATTACTAGCAGTTTGTGAAAGAGAGGACATGACAAACAGGCATGACATGTTGGTTTGAATTTCCTAGTTTATGACTAAAACAAGTAAGGTTGAAGGCAATAAAATTATACTTTATCATGGTAGTTTCTGTATTATAATAAGTAATTTTATGTTAAACACTATACTAAAGAAAGGGTGTAAATAAACTAGTGAAGACTTTGAGAACAAAAGTTACATTTCTTATACAAGAGGAGATTGAGAATTTCTAAATATTTCCTCATAAAATTGAAAATCTAAGATTATATTAAGGTTTTATGTATTAACCACATTTTATTACTAAGTTTAATTGTTTACATTGGTTATAAAGTGGTTTAACTATTTAATTGCAGCTGGGACAAACATTTCATACAACTTTTTCAGGTTAATGTTGGAAGCTCACAGGTGAATCTTCCACAACCACCAAGGATTTTTGAAAATTAAGTTAAATGAAATCACGTTAAGCATAAAATAAACTTTACAAACGATGCTGGGTTTGTTATTCATAATATTTTTTTTAGGTGTAAAATGATTAATGAAGACAAAAATTGTCAAAAAAAACTTAAATA
Organism: Carcinoscorpius rotundicauda; assembly: GCA_011833715.1. Lineage (NCBI taxonomy): Eukaryota > Metazoa > Arthropoda > Merostomata > Xiphosura > Limulidae > Carcinoscorpius > Carcinoscorpius rotundicauda. The sequence continues at coordinate 17,460,584 of CM022399.1, read as the reverse complement.
TAACCTGAGATTTGAGTTTCTGAAAACTTAAAATTGTAATTTCAGTATTATTTCTCCTAAATTAATTTTTTGTACACACAGTTGTGTTCAAAGATGTGTTGTTTATCAGGTGTTTAAAATTAGCTTATCAACTTGCTTTTAATAAAAGAGTGCAAATAAAGTGACTAGACAGTTGTATCACTTAAAACATAGTTGATTTCTAAGAATTACCCTGAAACGGATCATAATTTAAGTTGGTTTAATTTGTCATTATTATGTTTGCTTTAGTACCAACAATATAATACCAACTGTATAGTAACTTCTCTCTTGTCTGTGTGTGTTTCTGTATATATTTATTGTTTCAATATTTATATTAATATATGTTGCTTTTTCACATTAATTAGTACTTTTTATTTTATCTTCAGGCATTTCTGACAAACAACAGTTTATGATATTCCGGATCCTTGCAGCTATACTTCACTTGGGAAATGTCCAACTATTAAGTGGTGGTGAGTCTCAAGAAGATACAGAAAGTTCTTTAATTCCTGTAAGTACTGATAAGTTACCTATGACAAAAAGTAGCTTTAATAATTTACATGGAGTTTAATTTTTTTGGTCGTGATTTGTGGCCACGTTCTTAAGGTGTACAAAACACTTCATTTATTTTTTATCCAGGAGGAAGATCCTCATGTTCTCATAATGTCAGAACTGTTAGGAATTGATTGTGATCAGATGAAGACATGGATTTGTAATCGCAAAATACAGAGTATGAGAGAAGTTTTCACAAAACCATTATCAGCAGAGCAGGTATTAAAAGAGTTTGATTTTCTGGGATAACCTTTGGTGATATGATTTGCAAATATTGTCTCTTTACATATTCTAAGAATTAATTTCTAATCTGCCTTTTTGATTGGTGTATAAAAGTTGAAAAGATTTGTAAGAATATGTAAGCCATTTTGCTGCATGTCAAAAGATGCGAATTTGTACTAAATAGTTTGTACTTCACGTAGTATTCTCATATTCTCATTATGATGCTATCAGTCTACAGTACCTTGAAATTCATTTAATTTTTTAAAGTATTTTAAGTTTTTAGATATCCTTCATATTTTTACAACAAATGTGGTAATGTGTTTGAAAAGTTATGGACCTGTGTTTGGATTGTTTGTAATACATAATGTTTTAAAATTCATATAATGTTAATTTTTAAAATAGGGAACATAAATCATTTTCATTTTGACCTTCTTTGAAATTACCCGTATAAGGTGAAGATTTTAATGTGATGTATTCAATGTGTGGAACAAATTTCACAAGTGCTAATAAGCTTTTGTGTTCAAAAAGTTGAATATTTAACATTATTGCATTGAATTATTTGCTTAGGATGTTTCTCTTCATGTTGTAACGAACTTTATTTGATGTTTTCTATTCTAGGCTTTATTTGCTAGAGATGCTCTTGCTAAGCACATTTATTCTCGTTTGTTCAACTGGATTGTGTCTCATATTAATAGGTGCCTGGCAGCAACGGAGAAACATCACAAATTCATTGGTGTATTAGATATTTATGGGTAAGTTTTTATCATTTAAAAGTGCAGTTTGATAAATTGAGATGATTTTCTGAAGATAACTCATTTCTCATCTACAAAGCTGAAACATCTGAAGAAAGAATTGCACAATTTTAGTAACCTGTTAAAAAGTGCACACAGAACTGTTACTTCTACTTATCTCATTTTATACAAAGTTAAGAAATAAATGTTTGTTAGTGAGTTGCTTTGTATTTAGTGGGCTGGTTTTCAGTTTGCATTGAATTGCATAAAGGCTTACGATAAGTACACACATGGTAAGTTAGTTGACTTTTACTTACCATGATGAACCTATATTTATATAGGATATAAAGAATATATCACTGATGTAAATTTATTTCATCAAATTATTTAGCAGTCTAGCTGCTTAAAATAGTAAAAATAAACATGAAACCCAGTCTGAGAACTTTAATGTACTTTTTAGTTGAAATCTAACTTAATTGTACATGAAATCTTATTAGATTATTAATGAATGGATAACAATGTAAACTGTTTCTACTATTATTTGAGTATTTTCTGGACAAGATTTAAAAGTAAAGTAACAATGAATTGGTTGTATTTTTATTAGCTTTTAATCCTTTGGAATAAAAAAAGTTAGTGTAAAAGAATAAGAAATGAATGTTAGTTTTAGCTGTTTTTTTTTCAATTAGTTTTGCTTTGGAATCTATAAAATAATTTTTATGATAGAAGTCATTGATTTTTAATGGTGTATAAGATGTGTAAAGGTAACCAGTATGTTTTTATGTAGTCTATATTTGAGTAACAGTATCAGACTTATAGTTTTGTTGTTTTACAGGTTTGAAACATTTGAAATAAACAGTTTTGAACAGTTTTGCATAAATTATGCTAATGAAAAGTTACAGCAACAGTTTAATTTGGTAAGTTGATAAAAATATAAATAATTTTTGTAACTACTACAAATCTGGTAAGGCAGTGTATTGCAAACTTGTGTCTTACAACTGGCTTAGTTGTTAATTTCTTATTCAAATGTGGGGCTTAATCTGTTTTTCTTTATTCACCACTTTCACTTCAAGTATTTTAGGTTATTACAAGTGAATGAAGGTTTATTATCTGTTTTGAATTGGGCAGCTGAGTTACTTGGAGAGATGGAGCAAATATGGAACATTAAAAACTTTCAGTGCTTGAAACAAATACAGAAAAGAAAAACAAGTATAAAGTATAAAATCAGGTTGGCTGTAAGAAATAAAGGAAGGCATCACAAAGTTAAGAAATTCAAATTGACTGGTATTATAAAAGGTCAAAAAAGCTCATCAAATGGGAAATTAATACATCCAAAAGGACGTATGAAACATTTGTCTGAAAACAAAAATTAAGGATTTTTTTAAGTACACTAGGGGTAAACGAAATGTTAGGATGAGGATATAACCTTTGAGGGATTACCTAATGATTGGTAAGGCTAGGTTATTAAATTTTGCTTTTTCCTCAATCTTTACTTATGAAGACTTGAGCAGTATTCCTCATTTTGAACAGTTGATAAATGAAGATAATATTGAACAAGAAAATTGCATAACTTCTGAGCTTGTTAAAATTGGGAAGTTTAAAAAATGTTTCCTGGGCTAGATTATTTCCCTGAGAGTTTTAAATGAGGTCAGGATTTGATATGTAAGTCCTTGAATAATGGACAAATGCCAACAGATTTAAAATTAGCTAATGTTGGTCCTCTCTTCATGGGAGGTAAGAGAAGTTGTACCAGTAATTAGAAACTAATTAGACTTACGTCATTTATGGAAAACACTTTGGAAAGTCTGATAAAAGATTCTTTGCAAAGTCATTTAATAAAACTAATCGTTTTATCAAATAGTCAGTATGGTTTCAGTGAAGGAAAATCTTCGTTACAAATCTTTTGACATGCTTTGAAAATGTTACTGCAAATGTAGATGAGGTGTAGATTTGGTATATCTGGATTCTCTGTAAATAAACTTATATCTATAAGTGTTGGGGATAAATTAGCAAATTGGGTAGAAAAATGACCTGATGAAAAACAAAAGCAGAAGGTTGTTATAATGTCAAACAAGATGAATGTTACAAGTGGTGTACCTGAGGTCTCAGTCTTAAGACCATTGCTTTTTTTGATTTACATTAATAACAGATAAAGGAATGATCAATAGTCTACTTAAATTTGCTTTTGATGTCAAATCTTGGATGTTGCTGGTTGTGAAGAGGATGCTGCTGCTCTACAAAAGGATTTAAATTATTTATTGAGTTGGGTAAATAAATGGTAGATGGGCTTTAATTAAGACAAGTGCAAGATATTGCATGTGGGTTATCATAATTAGAATTATAAGTGTAATTTTATGGGAATAACCTTAATAGAAGAAAGGGATCTTGGTGTAATGGTTGATCAATCTCTTAAGTTATCCAGGCAGTGTGATATTGCTCGTTGAGTGGGCAAGTAAGATTTTAGGTTGTATCTGCAGAAACATTGAATACAAGTCTAAAGATCTTACAATTTCCTTGTACAGATCACTGTTTAGTCAGCATTTGGAGTATTGTGTTCAGTTTTGGGCTCCTTACCTTAGGAAAGACATTGAATTGTTGGAAATGGTTCAGAGGAAGGTTACTAAAATATGGTACCTAGAATGGAGGGGTTCCCATAGGAGAGTTTAAGATCCTTAAAAGTATTTTCTCTTGAAAAAAAAATAGAGTTAGAAGGGAGCTGATTGAAGTAAATATAACTGTGAAAGAAAATTTTTTCATTGTAATGTGTATAGTTGAAAGTATGTATATTCTCAGTCAATCCAATATTTTATAAAACTTAAACTACGAAATATTATGTTTTCCACGACAGTTTTAATAATTATGAGGAATAAGAAATGCATTTAATCAGACAAAACTTGTTTACAGAGGTTTTATATTTACTAATAATTATTCTAAACATATATAGTTGAATATTTTTCTTACAGCACGTGTTTAAACTAGAGCAAGAGGAGTATGTACGAGAACAGATAGAGTGGAAATTTATTGATTTCTATGACAACCAACCATGTATAGACTTAATTGAAAGTAAACTAGGTATCCTGGATCTTCTAGATGAAGAATGTAGAGTAAGTACAGTCATGTACTAAGACTTGTACTTTCATATATACCCAACCCATTTAAGCTCATGGCATTAGTCCTGAAATTACTTCTGAATTTGACAGTGATATAAAACAAATATTTGCATTAATATTGAAAATTTCCAGATTCTTTATATTGCAAAAGAATTTAAACAGATTGTTTGGTATTACTTTTAGATTTTTTTAAATATTGCATTAACCTTAATTGAAACAAAAATTAAAAGCTGTATTGGGAAAGACCTATGTTAAGTGTTGTTTATAGTAATTTTTAATCATTTCTTCTTCTTCGTGTGTCCAATCTGCGGCAGACATCGACGACCATGGCATGCCAGACTTCTCTGTTGTCAATCCTACTTATCAACTCGATGTTGCTCATTGAGTTCTTGGTGACATAGTTATTGAGGCTGTCGATATATTTAGTTCTTTGACACCCTCTGCTTTTCCTCCCTTCTGTTTTTCCACATAGCATCTGTTTCTCTATCCCATTCTTCCTGCAGATGTGTCCTAGAAATTCCATTTGTCTCTCATAAGTTTTCATGAGGGACCTTTTGTATCCTGCCAGTTCCATGACTTCCACATTTAGTGGCCCCATTGAGTTGAATCCAGAATAAGATACACCTAAAAATTTTTATTTTTAATTTTTAACTGCTAGACACCAGGTTTTGTTACTCATGGTGGGCAGAGTACAGTTTGCCCTTTGTGTAGCTTTGTGTTTAACCTGTTGATTGCCAAGTATTTCAGCTGCTACAGCAACTCCAAAACCAGGTTCAAAATACAACTCTAATGCTTCTTCATTTTGTAACTTTTTTTGTGACCCCATTTTGGATCGAAAGTGAAACAATTTGTAAGTAGTCAAATGCATGTATGGTGCTGACATCTCGCGTTGACGTTAGGTATTATTGAGAACAAATTAATTCGTCTGTGGCACTGTGTTACCAATTGCCTTGGCCAAGTTATCTCATCAACGGCACTGAACAGATTAATAATAACAACAACAAACAACTAATACTATAATGTTATAATAAATATTGTTAAAATTCTGCTTTAAAAATTAGTTGCTGATACTTCTTGTTTGCCTATGCTGTTGGAAAACACCTTTGGTACTTGTTACTCAGTTTAAGAAATTAGTGAATATTTTTTTTTTCATTCCTATTTTCTCACAAATATCACAGTAACAAAAAATTACATGGAGATATGTGACAAATATTTCAGAAAGAGAAAAAATTTAAGTATTATAATTTTAACAAAAAAAGGCTTTTCTAACTTTAAATAAAAATTAGTTTTGAAAAACCAAAAACTTCTTGCAAAATTAAGTGTATTTTTCTTTTAGATGCCAAAAGGTTCAGATAGAACTTGGTGCAACAAATTGTATGACAAGTGCAAGAAATGGAAACATTTTGAAAAGCCTCGATTATCAAATGTATCATTCATAATTCAACATTTTGCAGACCATGTTAAATATGAATCTGCAGGGTTTCTGGAGAAGAACAGAGACACAGTTATGGCAGAACACATCAATATTTTGAAAGCTAGTCATGTAAGTAACTGATCAGATGTTGATTTTTCTTTTCCTGCACATTTCTTTGAGTTGGAGGAGTGTCTCTTAAAGACCAGGTGTTATCCTTTGTCAAAAAGATTAACTTCAAACACTTGTTCCTTAGCCTGAAAAACATATTGTTCTTAACTTTGTTTTGTGCAAACTGAATATAATTTCTAAACATTTGAATTGTTATGAATTATGTAATTACCTATATTTCCATAATGTGTTTCTATTAGTTTTTCTGCTATCACAACTTCTTCAGGATGGCTCAGGGTCATCTGGTTGATAGCCAACACTGTGACAAGACAATTCATCCATAATATTACCTCTTGACAGACAACCCATTTGCCAACCATGTTGTCACGTGCCGACAGATTCATTGTCGCACCAATATTTCAAATGTAATAGTAGAATTGCTGATAGAAAGCTAGACAAGTGCTTATGGTTATTGAAGTAAAATAATTAGATCAACTTTTTGAGAAAACTGACTTTTTACAATATAAATCAGTATTAAGACTAATAATATTTTAGAGGAATGGCTTAACAAATTTAACAAAGTGGTGGACAAGAGAAGAGTGTTGATGTTTTCATTGCTGAGAGAAATATGAAAAGTGCAACACAACACTGAAGCTGCTGTTTTCCATATAAATACTGGTCAGTGAAACATCTAGCAATACTTGTGCAAAAAAGCTGTGACAAGATATGAGCAAATGAGTTTATATGCTATGAATAATTCAAGGACAGTGCTATGTCTGAGATAAGAGTATGAGATATAATTTGTGTTCCCTTGGTATAATAATGTTTCGTATGTATGAAATAGTGGTATGTTATATATATCTGTTCAAAATTCAACAAATTACTTGTATACATTGTAAACCTGATTCATGTAAACATACATGTATTCCTCTAAGTAAACGTAAAAGAAATAAATCCATGACATAATTGTCAACAAACTGCTGTTGATAAGTTGATTTTTCGACACATATTTTAACAATTTGTCCAGTCGATGACCTATCTTTTGACATAATTTACTGTCACTCGATTCACTGTTGCCAATTTGTTCCGTTGTTGAGTTGGTTATTTCCCAGTTGCTGTCAAACCCTTCAAGAGTTATTTATAACTTATAAGTTCATTATTGTTGAAACTAAATTGGAACACAGCTGTCATTTAAACAATAAACTATAAGCAGGTCAAAGTGTGCATATCACAGTTGTACAGGGAAATGTTCTTTTTAAAATTCTCAATCTCACTCTAGTTTAAGAATTTCTACATTTCCCTTTTCTATAATTTATTTACCACTAGTCCAAAAAGTATGGAATTTAACATTTCTCATTGTAATATTGTTATCACTTGGGTGAAACGTGATCTTTATAGCCTTCAGCCTTATTTGGTTACAGTGCCACAAAATAGAAAATTAGACCCTTCTTGCCATAAATTACCAATATTTTTTTCTTACATTCACTACTCTATCATTAATAACCAAGAAAAAATCCAGGTTTTAGTCTATCAAATGATTTATTATGTTGCTTTACATTCATAGAATTGTCTATTTGGATTCAGGAAAGCATTATTCTTCTTCCTTCTTATGTATTCTTTATTTATTGTAATTATAAAAAAATAAATTAAAAAATTAGCAATTTGTTATATTGTAGTTTATAAGATAAGATAAAGAAAACATTTTTTCCAGAGGTATCTTCACAAGCAGCTCATGTGAGTAGCCATGCTTAACATAATTCAATAAGGCAGCTTTATGTTCAACAAGTTGTGGTGATACTAATTACAGTTCAAAGAGTAATAAGCCAATAAAATTTAAGTTTAAACAGGTATATACTGTTGCAAGTTTTAAAATATGTTGGGTAAACAAATGCTGTTTCATGTTATAATTTGAAGTCATTCTAGAATGAAAAAAGGGTAATTTAGGCTTAATTGTTTTCTGTGGTTGTTACAAGGTTGGTCAAATTGTGTAACCTTGTATATAGTTAGGGAAGAGAAAATTATAGATAAAATCTAAAGTTTTACTGAAAAAAGTTTGAAATTTATGTAGGAAGTTTTTAGATATTCTGAAAGTAAAACTTGACAGTTTTCAGATGATGAGTATTTCTGATCTTAATATGGAAGCCACTTTGCACTTGAAGCACTTTCTGCTCTCAAACTGTATATTCAAGTGCAGTTTTAGTTAAAATCTGTAGAAAACTTGTGATGTTTACCAAAAACTAGCAAATTACCATATTAAAAGTTATAGTGTGTAAACTAGCTGTTTTGTCGTTACATCGTCAGTTACATCAGCTGACCTCAGATAGAGTTAAAGATTGATGTTCAAATATATATAACTATTTGATTGGAATAATCCAAGAGAAGCTAGCACTGCAAAGGGGGTCTTTTTATTAAATAGTTGATTTCCATCTAGTCTATTGGTTCAAATTAGGGATAATTTGTATACGCTTTCAAAACAGAATTGGCTTGACATAAATAAATAGTCAGTTTTCTTCATATGAAGTGTAATAAAAACAAGCAAAAGTAGAACAATTTCTAGTTTTGTGAAATTGGTATCTTTAAACTAGTTCTTCCATGTTTCCTTTTTGAAGAAATTTTTTATCTGTTTCTATTGATCAAGATTGATACTTTTCCATTTTTCCATTTCTCAGCTTTGTTTTTATTATACAGCTATTAATATGATTTTTTCTTTCTACAATATTGCCATCTTGTTTAGTTTTTTGCAGAGAGGTCTTTTCTTTTAAGTGAATTCAACCTCTTTGATGGTCTGCAGTAAAAAATGAAAACAAAAATTGTGATATGTTTGAATCTGGTGAAATCACCTTATTTTCATTACAGTATAAGGATTTTTAAAAAAAGGGAAACTTCATGAAAATATATGTAGTTTAATTATAGCATTTGCTAATTTTAGATGTGAAATATTAACAGTTTTTAAGGAAAAATATCTATTTTGTATGAAGATGTGAAATAATATAATGCTTGAAGAGTTTGTGCAAAAGCTACACTAAACATGGTAATGTTTAAAATAAGTAGAATTTATTATGTGTTTGGGATTAAGCAGTGTAATATTGTGTGAGCTTAAATCATATGGTGTTTTAAAATAAGTATCATTCTTTGAAAATTCAGTATGAATTAGTGGCAGAACTGTTTGAAGAAGAGAATAAAAGTAAGAGATTAAAGCCTGTTGCTCAAGTTAGATCTGCTGCACCGTCTGCTAAACCATCTGACAAACAGCACAAAAAAACTGTTGGATCTCAGGTACATCTGTTGTTTTGGTTAATACGTTTCTTTAAATTCATCAAATCTTTTGTGATAATTTTAAAAACAAAAATATTATTTGTTATTTTAATGAAGACTAAATTGTTTTCAATTTTTTTTAATATAAAAACAAATATTTGGCTGTTTAAAAATGTGAGGTTTTCTTAGATACGTGGTTTTTGTGTCAAGCTGATAATTAAATTTTTCTCTCTTATTATCCTTTCAAAATAAAATAATATTTTCATCTTTGATTCAAAATGTAGGACGTCTGAGTATTTTGTTAACACTTGAAAATTGTACCAGGAAAAACAGCCACCTTAGAGAGACAGTTTGTGGCATTTGCAAGAATAATCTGTAAAATTCTTTCATAGCATAGAAAGTTAAAACACGAACGGTCCAAAAGTGAACATTTGGTCAGCAATTGCCAGAAATTATATATGTGAGAATGGCTGTTCTGGGTAGAGAAAGCTATTTGTACATGTATAATTTTCTCTACAAGTCGGTTTTCTCATCATCACAAATTGCCAGTAATGCTATTATTGTTCTGTGGAGGCAATTGCTTCCTGACAAAATTACTTTGACATACTTAAGAATTTTACTTTGTTACAGTTAGTAATACTACAGTTTAATATGATGTTTCAGAAGGATGATTCATCTCTACACTGTTAAGAATAAAATGAATTGCATCAACTTACCAAGAAGCTTTCACAAAGGTTACCAAGCTATTCTGCGAATAACTTAGAAGGATATTACATATAGACTGGACATTTTGCATATAACTCATGTTTAACTATGGTGACTGGAAACAAAATAAACATTAATCTTAGACATGCAAAAAACTGTATGTCTGTGTTAAATGGTTATTCCAGTTTGATTTTTCAAAAGTGTTTCTAAAATTCTTTGACATAGTACATAGTTTAATAATTAGCTCTCCATCACTTAATGTAATAGTTTGTATGTTTTAATCTATCAGTGTTATGCAAAACACTAGATTTTTCTGATTTTCATTTTTCAAGATTGTTATTTGAAAGTGAAATAATTTAAATCCGTCAACACTTTAAGATATCGGTGAAAAGCTACTAGAACTTTTTAATTTTCAATATTAAAAAGGAAAATATTACTCAATTTCATTATATATTTTTATTTAAAAAATAATGGTGTGTGTCTATATATATACATGTATATATATATTTCTTGTTCAGTTTCGAGATTCACTTGCATTACTTATGAGTACTTTGAACTCAACTACTCCACACTATGTTCGCTGTATTAAACCAAATGATGAAAAATTAGCATTCACTTTTGAACCTCGTCGTGCAGTGCAACAGTTGAGAGCTTGTGGTGTCTTAGAAACTATTCGTATTAGTGCAGCTGGATATCCATCAAGGTTTGTATTACTTTAACATAAACGTATCAATATACCAGTGTTTCTGGATATATGTAGTAACAATTATAACTTAAGTATTCTAACTATACATCACTGTTATTTTTTTTACATCAAGATTTATTGGTGCATTGAGAGTACGTAATCTTTTCCAGATATACTGAGGTTTATTGGTTAAGTATCTGTGTTTCAATGCTTCTTGATACCAACCTAATATCATAAGTTTGAGAACAATAAACAGTTGCTTTTGTCCATCCATTGTTAAAGGTTTATAGGTTTTAAATATATTTTAACTCTCATGGTATGTGCATTAGTTTTGCTGTCTATTCTTTAAAATGTATGGAGGATATTGTGTAATCATTCCTTCCCCCTCTTCCCATCTGTGGTAAATGAGTGACAAAAAGACCAACCTGAGATGTAAAATTCCTTTTCTTTTTCATTTAATTAAGAGTTTCAGCTCAATTTGAAAGAATTTTGAATATTAGAAACATAATTCATTATCGCAGGTGCTGACTTGTCAAAAGGTTTAGGTGGAGTGTCTTTACTTTTTTTATTCCTAATATAAATAGAAAATTAATATTATATATCCAAATTGAAATATATCATTGTTAACACCATTAACAGTTTTACTTGAATTAACATTGCACATAAAATAAGAACTTCTTGACTGAACACTATTCAGAAGAGTTTTTTTTGTTTTTTTCATTAATGGATTAAGCCCTATTTCAGAACATGTATTGTTTATTCTAACTTGAACAATGTAAAGTGGGACAACTTTGTATTCCACCACATCCCCAGGCTTTGATCTTTTTCTTGACTTGCAAACTAAGTGTTAATATAATGATGTTATTAAACTTTAACAATATGTATAGCAATTGAAGATGAAAGAAACCTGGTTTGACTGAAATTTAAAACCTGCAAGCGTGAGACACTGAAGGTAATGAGTGAAATGTGTATAGTATTATCAACCAAAAATGCAGAATGCATTAACAGTGATTCACTAAAACTTGAGGAATTAATAGAAGTAACAAGTTATTTTATTGTGATGTAACTGCTTCTGTTCTGTATCTTACATGCAAGATGGACTTATCAGGACTTCTTAAGGAGGTATCGGGTTTTAGCAAAGTCTAAAGATATTAGAAGAACAGATATGAAAGCAACCTGTCAGAAAATTTTAGAAAATGTAATCAAGGTAGGTCTATGTATATTTCATGAGTTGTTTTTAATGCAGAAGGAAATTGAATTTATTTGAGTTGTTATAGTTTTAATGTGGAAAATATATTTAAACAATTCTCCATGATCAGTGAGTCAAGAAATCCCAAAAATATTTAGAAAATTAATTCGTTAATCATAATTTTATTCTATTTTTATAAAGTTTTCACAAAGAAGTATCATGACGAACTATGTATCATTTTGTCTATGGTACAAGATGCAGAATTTTTTCAGATACTAAATATATGACTTTTAGAAGTAAAAATATTCACATTGATACTTACAAAACAAGCTTCTGAATTCAAAAGTTAGCAAATGTGTTCATAATATTTGACTAAGTACAAGTTTATAATTTCAGACATATAAATCTGACTTCATTTCAGTTGTTATTTTATTTACAAACAACAACTAGAAAATTAGATGTATAAACTTATTTTACTTGTTAATAATCCTGTGGAGCTGTTTAAAGTTCCAATAGTTTCGCACTTTTTATTTTAGTATCAGAAAGACAATTCACTTCTCATTCATCTTTACTATGTGTGAAAGTGTTATATGTATGTATTAGTTAAGGATTGTTATTATTACATAATAACAATAAAACAAAATAATGCGGGATTATTTATTCAAACATGTTCCATGGTTTGTGATGTACAAACATTTTAATAACCTATTTATCTACATTTGAGTCCAGGAAATAAATGTTGTGTACAACAAAGTACCAGCACATCAATGAACTAAGTTCTTTAGAAATGTGTGTTCTATCCATAGGTTATGTAGCCATAGATTCTGAATTTTTCTTGGTTTTGTGGAAGGGGTTTGGGTGATGGTCAAATTGTAATCACCCTTATGATCAAATGTGTTTTGTCATGGATATTTGGCTGTGAACAAACAAGACCAGTAGAGGCAGTATAGATTTGCAGACAACATAATTTTTTGGAATTCACAAAACTTAAAGACTCCTGCAAAATTACTAACTTGTGTAATATTTAAAATAATAGTACTGATGAGAAGCAAGGTAAATTTTATAAATACTGGTATTTGTTAATAATCGGCACATCTGTAAACACATAAATGTAAACCAGCTTTATTAAAACTGATGTTTTACATTTTTTTGGTGTTTATTGTATGTGTGTCTGTTTTTTTGATGCTCTAATGAACAGTCATTAAGCCATTTACACTCCTTATCTAATGTAGTGAATCCTATTAACCTTTTAGATATGGATAGGTTTGTAGAGAGTCGCTTTCCATGGGAAATGTATGAGTGAGATCAACTGCATGTTTAATGGCTCTTGTCACATGAATAGAAAGTCATAAAATTTTTTGCATGATATTATTGTGTTCTTCAGTACATTATTTACTTCAGATAAAAATTATTTAGTGTAGTAGTGACATTAATATTCAAAGTACAGTTACGTTTCAACAGATGATGATGAGAGAAAAGAATGTTCCTTTAAGTATAAAACTGTGTATACGAAATAATTTGATGATCTTAGGAACATTAATGTTGCAGGTTTATGCTTCAGATATTTATATGAATATCAGTTATCTGTAGTAGGTAAATGACACTTTGATATTATATACATTTACTGTAGTTCACATCATGAGAAACACAATTTTATACATTGATTTTTCCATCTACAGTTTTAGTAATGACAGTATAGAGTACTCCGGATAAGTTCTAATTCAGTAATTTTTCAAATCCAGGAATAGATTGTTTGTTCTTGTTCTCAAAATTAAATTTTAAAGGATGTAAAATTTCAACTAATATTGCCTTTGTGACAGATTAGTCTAAAAACATTAAAATAAAAGCAGGCAGTGAATAAATTATTGTGTTTTTATTATTTAGAGATTATAAATTCAGTAATAGTTTTCCTATTATTATTCAGTTGATAATAGTTTTTGCTCCCTTGTTTCTTTGTTCATTCATACTTGTTTTGTTAATTACGAAAACCATTCTTAACAGAAAAACAATTGTTGTAGAGATGATGATAACACCTGAAGAATAAAATCTTGAATGGTGTTTTAAATTAGTAATAGTGAATTTTACTGTCTGTAAATGATATTTCAACATTCTGTGCAATTCTATAGATAATATTATGTGTTTGTTTGCAGTAACAAACTATGATAACATGTCATAGAAATGTAACTCAGAATTAGTTGTATCATGAGAATTTTTAACTTAATTTAATGTTAAGTATTTGTGTACAGAGTATAAGCCTGGAACTTTCATCATGTTTTCTTAAGTGTTGTGCATGTGAAAGAGAAAAAGAGAATCTACATTTGGGATCATGTTTCCTTATTTTTTGTGTGTTATATATTTTAATCGGGGTAATGATGTAAAACCTTCATACTATAATGTTGTATAATCGTTGAATTGCTTCTAATTAATTGTTTCATTTTTTGTGTCCAGCAACATGATATGTTTGGGAAAACAGTAAGTTGATGTTTAAATTTCATGTGCTCATTTCTGTTTTGCATGATGAAAATTTCTCTTAATTTTATCATTGTTTGTAATACAATCAAAATTATTTGCTCTTATGTTTCATATTTAGAATTTCAGGAAAACAAAAAATGCATGTGTAGACAACTATGTAATCAAGTTAAAAAACAAATAGCAACTGCTATCATCTCTTAGAATATAATCACTGTTGCTGTGATATTCTTGCTTCATAATTGTATTGTGCTATATTACACTTTTCATATTTTATGTTAGTTTACATATAGATAGCTCAATTTACCTTTAATGCTATTACCTCACAAATTCTGTCATCTACTTTTTGATCCTGCATTGTTAACAATGAGAATGAAGCTGTTAAAAAATTACAAACATCTTCCAGTTTGTGAGACTGTTAACAACTTGTTCCTAAAGAATAATCTGAAGTAATGTTAATTACTTAACATTATTAAAAGTTTCACTTTACTTTATTGAATATTGGTAGGTACAATGACTCAAAGATTTAACTGGAAATTTTGGCAGGAAATCTGTGAATGATGAAGTCACCAGTTCATGAGTAATCCTCTGTTTCTGACTTTCTGTCATTTAAATTTTCTCCATTTTATGATATGTTTCAGCACATTCTTGGAGCTGGTGTGATCAACATAAACAAAATCAATCTTGAAACCTATACACAAAATGTATTTGCATTTGCATTTTTCTATTAAATTCCTTATTTGTTTGAAAGTGAAACAAGGGTTTATATACTGGCCATGACTGTTTTTGAAGTTATGGTAGTTGCATGTTTGAAATAACATGTTCAAATACTCATTCTTTAGCCCAGTTGGATAATGATGTGTTGTTATAATATCAAGTCACAACTAGTGATTAATTGAATAATTTATTCTATTCATCAGCTTTCTTTGACTGTTGTTAAAATGAACTGTACAAAGGATTTCTTGAGAGAGTATGAAATATTAATTTAATATTCAAATTAGGTTACCAGACTGTGAAGGATTACACAATAGCATATTAGAGTTCTAATTTTAAAAAATAATTCCTAGTGAAAGTGACTGTAGATTTAAAATTTTCTGTTTTGTTTCTATTTATACAAAAGAAGAAAATTTGTGTTTTAACAGGAAGAAGACAAGTTTCAGTTTGGAAAAACAAAGATTTTCTTCAGAGCTGGTCAAGTAGCATATCTGGAGAAATTGCGAGCAGATAAGTTGAAATCATGTGCTATAATTGTCCAGAAACACATACGTGGCTGGTTGCAACGATACCATTATCTTCAGATAAGAAAAGCAGCTATAGGAATTCAGAGATATGCACGAGGTCTTCTTGCCAGAAGGTTAGTTATGAAGTTAATACGATACTTTAAAAATGTTCTACCTTTGTAATTGATAAGAGAATTTATTGAAAAATTGTAGAATAACAGTAATATATTTCATCATTATTACATTAATATATAATTAAACATCAAATCATGATTAAACTATGGAAGTAATATATAGACAATATTTTTATATTTAAAATGAGATAGAATGAAAATATTTTCTTGTAACTATTATTAACTTCTGATAAAATCAACCCACTTTTATATATATCGGAACTCAAAATTAACCGTATTGTTAATGTGTCTAAGTTAATATATGAATTTAACAAGAAGCATGCAATATTAAACAAAACTTGCATAACATAATAATATACTCAAAACTGTACATTGTGTCTTCCAGGCTGGCAGACTTCTTGCGACGTACATGGGCTGCTACTGTGATTCAGAAATATGTCCGAGGTTTTATTGGGCGGAGGAGGTACCAAAGGCTTCGTTACACTGCACTCAGAATTCAAACACATGCACGAGGAATGTGGGCTCGACAAAAGTTCCAGGAGATGCGACGTAATGCAGCAGCTGTTATCATACAGGTAAAATTGTTAATGTTTTCAACAGTAAAAGTGTCAGTAAAACCATTTAAATTAAGGCATTAATGATAAACTTTTCCTATTTAATAAGAAACTAATATTCTTATATTTCATTCAAATAAGTACTGTTATACTCTGTTGGTCAGAAAATAAGGTGTATTTTTTTCAAGAAGGAAAATCTTGTGTCCATTTGAACACACGTTATGTCTCATGGGAGAAATAATGTTCTGTAACTGGAAGTGTTCTGAAGCAATACTGATGTGATAAACAGTTCTTTAGGTCTTGCAGGTTTTTTGCTGTATGACTTACATCTGTAAATGGCTATTTTTTTAGAACAGAAATCAACCTTCTGGCTACTTTTTTTCTTTGTTAGTTATAATGATTGTCTTTTGGTTGAAGTTGTATGTTTGAATTGGTGATGCATCGTGACTTTGTTCGCGTACACCTGATATTTTGTGCTATGTGCCGAAGCAAGGTGCTAGGTGGTGACCGAGGCAGAAATTAAACATCATTACCACAGTTCTTTCTCTTCTCTCCCTGTAATGCAAAGCTTACATTTTTGTTGGGTTACTTTTTGTATCAGGTGTAGGAATTGGGAAGTGTCTTTCTAGAGTAGTCTACTTGGCTTTGCTAATGGATATTTGTGACCAGACTTTGACATCTTGTTCAAAACACCTTGTGAGACAAGTAATTCTATCAGAATTATGATAAAATGAAGTCTTTTGAACTTTTCTAATTTCATAAGTTGAATCTTAACTTATCAATAATGGTACTTTTATTGACATCTTGCACAATGCTTCATTAAATGAGAGTGAACAATTTTTTGAAGCTTGTTAAGTAATCATAAAGTCTATGTATTTCAGAACAATAACAGAGATTATTGCCATGTGTAGGTTAATAGATGAATAAGTGTGTATGAACATTTCCTGCCCATTTAATGTGTTAAGATAGATACAGCATAAAAGTAATTCATCAGTTATTACTAATTCGTTGCTTAATTCTTAACTCTTCGTGTATTGAAAATATAGCAGAAAAATTTTGGAATTTTCTGATAATGGAAATTGCATTCTTATGAAAATAGAAAATCATCCAATATTGGGATTGTAATCGATGTTATTTTCTTGTTTTCTGTTACTTGGAAATTATGGGCAATGATTTCCTTTATTCACTTTAATCATCTCCAAATGTTTATTGTGTAAAAATCCTGCCATTCTTCCAAGAATTGTTTTTGTTTAATCTGATGAGTATAAATTACTCCAATGTCTCACAAATTAGACATAAAACATAAGTCTGGAGTAATCGTTACTATAGTATGTATTATGTATTATTTTGTTATAGAAACATGTGCGTGGCTGGCTGGCTAGGAAACGGTACGAAACCACCAGAAAACATATCATTACTGTCCAGTCATGTATTCGAAGGTGGTTTGCTAGGAGGGAACTGAAAAAATTAAAGGTTATTATTTTTTTCAATGTCTACTATGTGCTTCAGTCTGATTATTTTTATTTGTTTAATTTTATTATATTATTCAGTAAAATCAAGACTCATGCATGTCCTACAGAATTTGAAATGTAAGAGATGTATTACAACTTCCATATTTGAAAACTAAAATTTCAAGTTCATTGTTCCCACATGTTTTCAAACAGTTTCACTTTGTTCTGTAACAAAAATTAAATTTTGTATACAGATGTTCTGAGGGTTTTTTTAAATTTTATTTCCAAAATCAGAATTTACAAAGTTATTTTATATGCAAAAACGGCTTTTTTTGCATATAAAATTCTCAACAAGTGGGTTTCTCGACATCACTGATTACAAAGTTATTGTTTATACATTTAATGCCACTTTAATAATAGTGTGTATGTGTTGCTAAGGTAAACCATAGTGTTAATACATTCTTATTGAAGTATGTTTTGTTCTACATTTTTTGTACTTTTAAAAATATAAAGAAATTGAGTTTATGCTAGTTGAGTTGTTACTTATGATGCATTCTTGAGTGTATGCACAGCATTTAACAGAATGATTTGATTATTGAACCTCATTAAGTGTTTGAACATTCACAACTAAAATAAATTTTTAATTATTTCAAACTTCTTAGATGTTTAAATTAGTGCTTTGATTTTTTTCTTCTATTAATGTAATATTTACATTTATGTGTAGTCGTTATTTTTATCTCCAACTAAAATATACCAAATGTCATAAATAAGGCATGTACACTTTTCTTTCATGTTGAATGTAATACAGATGACCCCAAACCCCAGATAGATACACACATTAAATATTTCAATAAGAATTAGTTGTTTATTACTTTAATGAACTTTAGTTTCAGAGGTGTTCATAGTGTATAAATGAAATGCATCATATCTTGACTCAAGCACATATCTTGCAGAAATTGAAACTATGAAGGAGTTTGAAATGTGAAAGTAATTGTATTGGTTCATAAATAGATTATAGATGTTAAGTTTCATGATGTTATAAATTGTAGTTTTAGTAATTTCATACTTTAAAGAAAATTGTTTTTGAGAAATTAAGTTTGAAATTAAATAGATGTTAAGTTTCATGATGTTATAAATTGTAGTTTTAGTAATTTCATACTTTAAAGAAAATTGTTTTTGAGAAATTAAGTTTGAAATCCAGCATTTGTAAAATATTTTTATTTCCTTTGAAATATGTGAAAACACAAATAATTATTTGTAATTAAATAGCTCCTGTCTAATTTGTTCCAATTCAATTGTCTTTTGAAAACTAATAAATTTCATGTGTTGCTTACAACGTCCAGATTGAAGCTAAATCTGTGGAACACATGAAGAAACTGAACAAGGGACTAGAAAACAAGATCATATCTCTACAGCAGAAAATTGAGGAATTGGTATAGTTGTCTTAACAATTGTTATTTTTTATGATGTTTTTTTTAAATTTACGAACTTTTGAGTTAGAAACTGGTGATGTGAAGGGTAGTTGTATTTGATTTTAAATTGTTTGAAAAATTAAAATTTTCAAAAAACATTTTTTTCTTTGACTTTACAATTGATAATTGATAATTATTTTTGTGGTGTTTGCTGAACTAAGCAAACTCGTGATACTCAGTATACTGATCTGAATATTTATTCTAGCATAAGAGATATGATAGTAATGTTGAAAGTAAATGCAAACTGTTAAATAAAAAACTTAGTGAAATCAAAACAAATTGGTTATTATGCCAGAAGGTGATATAAATATTTTTCCTAATGTGTTGTAGGTACATAACTAGATTTATGTTGTAAAGTTTAAAGTAACATTATATTTCAGTAAAAGTAACTTAAGTTCTACTTTTATCTCATAAATAAAATGTTATTTCTAAAATAGTTAGACCTTGTTCTGCCTCATTAAACGAGGATCACTCATTTCAATCCTTGTCACCAAACATCCTTGCCTTTTCATCTATGAGGGCATTATAATGTGATGGTTGATCTCACTACTCATGAGTAAAAGGGTAGCTCAAGAGTTGGCAGTGGATGGTGTTAAGCTGTCTTCTTTTTATTCTATCATTGCTAAGTTAGGTACAGCTAACAGAGATACCCCTTTTGCAAATTTGTGTAAAATTTAAAAACAAACCACACTTAAAGATCTGTCTCTTAAGTTATTGAGCTCAGTGGACAGAAATGAAAAGGATTTGGAAATGAAATAAGTTACACTAGTTAAAGAATAAAGTCAAGAAGATAATTTTGAGATTACGCGGTTTGGAAAATAGGAATAGAGAAGGTTGAAATAAATGATCAAGTGAGAAGTGAAAATGGGTGGTTTTGTTGGAAACTTAGAGCACAGAGGAAGTAAGAAAGTAATTTAAAAATCTTAAATGACAGGAATAAAACAGACAAGAATATGTCACAATATAAATATCAGTGTAGCAATTATATCAAAACATAAAAGGAAGATGTAAAAAGAAATAAAATTACTTAAAACAGCTAAGGAGAAAAGGAACAAGTAATGAATATGGAAAAATTAAGGAATACTCGGAAAATTTTGAAAGGAAAGAATTGTATTGAAAGAAATTAAATGGATAGGAGAGTAGAAAGGAGACAATTGGAAACAGGGAATGACAGATGAGAGCTTGAAAGTCAATGGACAGTAATGCAAAAACAGTTAAAAGTTATTGAAGAAAAGAGAATGAAGGACAAGATGGTGAATAAAATTAATTCTATAAGAATTTGACAAAAGAAATGAATAAAGAATTAGCAAGTATGAAAATCATCTGGAAGACAAAAAAAAATTGAAATAAATGGAGAGATGCAGATATTTAACAAACTTGTAAGTTAGGAAATGAAGCTGAGACAGAGCTGTAGAGAAATGCCATTACTAATTTAGTGACTAGAATGGTAATAAGAAAGGCTTAGTGAATGGTTAGTAGAAAAATAAAATAGTAAAGTAAATAGAATTTTGGAATGATTTTTCACCAGAAGTAATGTGTGTATTTTAATAGGAAATAAATTACATTTTAAGAATAGGAAAGTTCTGTATTTCTTATAGTTTTGAAAACTGATCTTGAAACTATGGGAAGAAAGAAGTTATTTGTGAAAAATGTAGCAAATAGAAGTATTTTAGACAGCATTATATATATAAAGAGGTCTTGGATAGTTTGGGGATTAGAAAGGGATGTCTGTTAAGTTCTCTGCTGTTCTTAATATATTTAAATGATTTAAAAGGTGAATGGATGTGAAACAAAATTAAGAGTTGTATGATAGATAAAGAAAAACATTGTTTGAAATTTGGGGATTGTGTTGTAATAGTAGCAGATCACAAAGAATAAAAGAAGAGTGTGCTTAGGATATTTTAAAAAAAACATGGAAAAGAATAACATAGG
The DNA here is from genome assembly GCA_011833715.1 of Carcinoscorpius rotundicauda. NCBI lineage: Eukaryota > Metazoa > Arthropoda > Merostomata > Xiphosura > Limulidae > Carcinoscorpius > Carcinoscorpius rotundicauda. The sequence goes on along the minus strand of CM022399.1, from coordinate 17,439,369 downwards.
TATATCATTGAGGGTGGTTTATAAAAAGGATAGTAGACAGCAAAACATGAGAATGAATGAACCTTTTGGTAGAAATAGTTTAAAAGTATGAAAATGTGGGATATTGGTTTACAAAAGGAATACAACTAATAAACAGAAGAAATATAACGAGAGTAAATAACAACAAGTAGTAAGAGCAACATGGAATGCAGCTAAACAAGTGTAACAAGGGATACAAACAAGTCAGATGCCCTTGTTTGAAAGTCTAGTCAATATTATTATTAACTGTGGACTACGGATTTGGGAAAGGAGAAACAATTACATGTAAAATGGATGTTGGGTTTAAGCAGAAATACCTTTTTATATTTGGTATGTAGTGATAGGAAGAAATGATGTGGCAATACATACAATAGAAAAAAAAAGTTTGAATAGATTTAGGATATACTGAAGGTAAAGGAACAAAACTCTCCAAAACAATGTTCAAGGGTAATTGTAAAAGAAATAGATGATGATAGAAAAGAGATGAAACTCTTGAAATGTGGGATGGTAGCTGAAGGAGAATATGTTGAAAAGACAAAAGAGTGAGGAGTAATGATGAATGATGCTCAGGACAAAGTGCAAACACCTTGGAGTGGGAGTTGCTGGTGTTTGTTTTGTGGGTTACACATAAAAATGTAATAGAAGAAATAAAGAAGGAATGTTAATTAAAAAGGAAGGAATATTAGAATAAAAAAGTGTGGGTGATATATCACATGGGTCAGAATGTGAGTGATGTATCACTTGGGTCAAAGAGCAGTTAATGGAAGGTGAGAGAAAATGTAGAATTTTAAAATGAAAGCAGATCACATTCATAAGCTGTAAATGGAAATGTAAGGGAATGGAAGAAAACTTATGGATGAACACAATCCTGCATTTTCAATGTAAGCTGATTTTTACCAAAAAATCCTGGGTTTTACAAAGAGGTATTTGAATTTTCCAGTTTTCCCTCGCTTTTATGTCATTCAAGTATGCAAAGAATAATTTGTTTTTGTAGGAAAATACAATACATTGTATGAGATACCTGTGCAAAGATAATGAGTTAATCTGTGTGTTTATGCAAAGCAGCCCATTAAAGTAAGTGTATGTATTTATCTAGAAAAAACATAAAATAAACGGGTATGCACCCAAACTCTGAAGTTGTGGTGGATCTTGTGGCAGTCATGTGAGTCGTGACACATACATTTATATCCACCACATACACACTTCAAGATACTGGGCTCAGTTATTTGGCTTTAATGTAAATATATACAGGCTGATAGTTTTAATTCAACAACAATAAATTGTTTGTTGAAAGTTCTGTTTTAGTTCGGCAGCAAACCATGTTGAATTGCATTTATGAAAACTTTTATTTGCTGACTACTTTTCCCTCTGTTCTTCTGTCCACCAAATGAAACTCTTGATATTTACCTAGGAGAATTATTAATGGTTTTTTTTGCACCAGTTTTCATTTCTTGTTGTAATAAACACTAATAAATTCCCAGGAAAAATCAAATGAAATAGAAACCAAAAATGCAGTGCCCTTATGGATGAAACAGGGTATTGTTTTTAAATGATTGAATGCAATTATTTGAAAATATGTTACAAAGAGGAACAATCTCCATGAACGCTGGAAGCATGATGATTAAATTTTACATGATTTAAAATTGTGTGGTATTCTATATTTCATGTAGATGCCTAAAACAGTTGCAAGTTTAATAGCAGTTTCTTTCCTTTTCACTTATTAGTTTTTTACTTTAGGCTCGAGAAAATAAAACTCTGAAAGTCAAAGGAGAGGACATAAAGGGATTGACATCTCAAGTAGAGCAAGCACGTGTTATGGAAAAGGAACTAAAGTCATCCAACAACCGAGTTGCAGAGCTGGAGGAAGAAATCAAAGCCTTGTATTCAGAACTGGAACATACACGTGGAGAGAAACAAGACCTTTTGTCAGAAAAGGAACTGCTACAGAAAGAGAAAGAGGAAGTTAGTATATCTTGGGATCTTTTAACAAAGCTTTAAAAACAAAACTTCCTGGATAAGATCTAGTACTTTTACCCTTTTAAAGCTGAATGGGTGAAACTGACATTGTTTGAATTTTTTTTGTTCCTTCATATAGTGGAAATGCTACTCAAAATTGCATGAAACTGACAATGAAGTGTGTTTACAAGCAAGGCTTCTTGGTGGAACTACCCATAAATTTAACAATGAATTTTTTTTCAAGCAATACCAAAGTCGTAAAAGAGACTAGTTCATTTTCTTCGTAATATATAACAATAACTATGAGATTTTAATTTCACTGCAATTTAAATTTTATTGGAATTTGTTTTAAATTTATAAAATAATTAATAAAACTAAAATATAATTTCAGCCAGCTGAAATTTTTATTTTTGAAGAAAGAATGTGTAACCCATCCTTGTAGTTAAAGTTTACTAATTTATGAAACACACCAGCAAATTTTTGGCCCTCATATATATTTGTTTTATATTTCTAAGCCAAGCATTTTAAAAACATTGAATGCTTTAAGTTAATTGTGTTAAATACTCTAAAATCCAATTAACTGTACATTGTGTTTTACAATTTCCAAAATTTTATTAAAGCTACAGAAATAATTAATATGCTGTCTGAAGGTTAGGGTTTAATTAAATCTTTTATATTATTTTTTAATACCATTTCTACTAATACTGTTTTAATATATTAATTACATTTAAATATAACACTAAGTACATTATTTTATGAAAAGCTGTTTAGACAGCTTTGTTCATTTACATTTGTGACATTTTAATTGTATTATTTTCTTATACTTTCAGACAGTGTTAAAGTTGAACCAAGAAAATATGAAATTAAAAGAAGATGTCGACAGATTAAATGAAGTAATGAAGGCAAATGAATACGGTGTAGATGGTAAGATCGTCATTAATATATGTATATGTATGCAGTGCCAGTATACTGTTAGTCAGTGAATAATTTCACTGAGTCAAAAGACAAGTAATTAGTGAAATTATTGAAAGAGAAATTATATAATTGTATAATTTGAATTAAATGTTGCACTAGAAGAATACCACTAATGCATAAGTTATTCAGAAAGAGACAGTTAACCGTCTTGTAATGGGTCATAGATCAGAGGCCATGTCGTTGTGTTTGTTGACTTCCATTGAAAATTTTTAGAACTACAATTTTATATATTTATATCACTATATTTAGTATCAAACTGTTTATTATAATTCAAACTACTATATTTGAGTTAATTTCTTAATTTGAAAGAACAAACCTGAACACCAGTTTTTGTGGGTCATGTGGTATGTTGAATGCAGCAATGGTTCAGATTAGATGTTTTTGATGTCATAATATATTGAATCTATTGTTTCATTTAAATTATGAACTCAGATTACCAATATTGACAAGCTGTAACATAAAATAGGAACCTCAAATCTTTATTTTGCTGAGATGTGGCTTATGTACTGAATCAAACACGGTGGGTCTCATTCACCTCGTTCCATTTTTGGAAATGGTTCCTTGTGCACTCTTACTTCAGTATATGATGTGAATAGCCAATCGACAGCTTAGAATGTCCCCCTAATTGTTTTCTCAAGCATACTGTTTTTCTTTTTGAGTTATTGGGTAGAAACTGCAGAGCACCAGGAGGTTTGCCAGAAAATTTTAAATGATAAAAAAAAAAGTGTCATTGTAATTTAAACTGTTTTAAAGCTTGCAGTGTTGCTCATGTAGAAAAAAATGTCCTAATTCTTTTAGTTTGAAAATCTGGTGATGCTGCACTTTTTTGTTTTTAATTTTCATGATAATTTTAGATTGTCTGTAGAATTAAAAAATGTTTTTCTGCAAAAAAAAATTCTTTAAAATTTATTTTGTATTGTGAAATGTTTCTGGTATCTTTAATGTATCTCTTATTAACTATGTTTATAATTTCATTACTCTGTATTTTCTGTAATTGGTTAACATCTGTGTAAAAATGTCAATGATACTTTCAGACCTCCTGAAGACAAAGTTAGAACATGAGAAACGACTGATCATCAGTGAGTTTGATGCTGAACGGGCTGCTTATCAGAAACTTTTAAATGATTTTGCTCGCTTGGAGCAGCGGCATGAAAACCTTCAAAATGAGATGCAGCGTGTTAGAGGAGTCACTCTTGCCCATCACAGAACACCATCTGATGTTAGTCTCTTGAGTATCCGTAGCGACACTACAGAGGTTGTGCGAGATGAAAACTTGGATGAGGTTAACTATTTGCAGTTGTTATGTGTGCTTTAAGAAATATAGCTATCTTTCAGAGTCAATATATTATTTAAGATGAGTGTAAATAAATAAAATGAATACAATTTACTTTAAAAATTTTATTAGTAGTTTGTCAAGTGCAAAAACAATGTAAAGCATCTGTGTTGCAAGGGATGTTATGGGAGTAAGAATATTGTTGATTTAGAAATTTTACACTAGTTATAAAGACAAGAAGTATATTTTGAGTACTATTAGTTACAACCATCTCATTTCTTTTACTTTATTGATTGTTATTAACAACTCGAGATCTTACCTTGGTAACATGTTTGAGAAATATTTGTTTTTAATGCATCAAACCACTGTATTTTAAGAACCATATCTGTTCCTTTATTCTAAGGGTGAACTACCATTGTTTAAGGAACAAAATTTTTTTACAGAATCTTTCCCTCTGTTGAGTTTATATTAAGAATGTGTCTTTTTCCTTATGTAGGAAATTTTTAACAGTTAATACCTTTCAGAGAACTGGAATAATGTCTGATATTAGTTATTGTTTTTTTAATCACTGAGGTTTTTAAAATCTTCCAACATACTACATCATAAATAATAGAGTATTGTAAATGTTTTTTTAATGGTTGTTGATAATATTGACTTGTTCTTTCTCTTTAGCAACGGAAAAGAGTCAGGTTGTACATTTCATGTTGATGTAATATGTTTGAATGAAATTTGTACTTTTACACACAAAATTTGTGATAAACAATGTGATCTGATTTTAACAATAATCTTTGGAACTCTTGGTTTTTATATACAGTTAAAATAAAATACTCATAGATTTTAGATTGTGACAAACTTCAATTCCATAATCTTCAGGGTATTTGATTTTCTGAAACTTGACAGGTTTAAAATACTCATGAATAATATTTCACAATTTAAATGTTGGAACTTTATAAAATAAATGGTGTAGCATCTTTCAGATGCTGGTTGTTAGGTCCTATCCTATTACATATTATGGATCAATTTCTGTTCGTGTGGGATCGAACGGATTTTAGGAGACGAAATGACAATACTGTAGATTCATGGATGAGCAGGATACATTAATCTAAAATTTGTTTCAAGTAGGTATCACCTAAAACATAGGAAATATGTAACATTGGTTTTGTTGAAGCTGTTATAAAATTCTTGTGTAACTGTTCTTCCAAGCTTGATACCTGACAAGTAGAAACAGAATTTTAGATTTGCTATTGTCTGTTGCATTGACTTGTTTTCCACCTTTTCTATTTATATTAACTTTGTATGCATCCAAACGGGTTACAGCTGCAAGTAGTTTAAGCTTGAACAATGGGTCTTCTGCCGTTTTGTTGACTTCCCTTAATCATGTTACTATCTGGCAAGATAGCAGAATTGTCAAATGTTTTGGAATACAGACTACAAACCTTCCAGTATTGTGTGTGTGATTGGTCCAAAGCTTGTTTTAATTTAATCATTGATGGATGTACAGTTACTGTCTCATGGCTACTCTGAAGCATTGAATAGAAATAACATTTTATGTATTACTGGTATCAGTGATTTTTTTTCTCATGTAAAACTGAAGCAGAACTGGATTTAAATTGAAACAAGACATTGTGTTCATGATAATACTTGGTAAGTTAACTTTACATACTTTTATGATTGCCCCACACTGATTATATACTGAAATTTAAGGAGGTGGCTAAAATAAGAATAATTTTGTCTGCTCCATCATAAAATCTTTGAGTCCTAGTCGAAGTCTTGAGGTCTAGCCAAATACTTCCGTACACATTGTGCTTGTGTGCTCAGCTATTCTGTAAACTCACTGTTCCTGAGTTTCAAAAGTCTGGTAATAGTTTCCAGTAGAAGATCTTCAGGCCCAGTGGTGAGTTGGGTCATGGACAAAACCATGGCCTTTCTGTAAGGCTGCTAATTCTGTATGTTTGCTACAGTGTGCCTGTTATGTAAGGTAAGTTTGAGATCTTTTCCTGGGTTGATAGTAGATGTGGATGGCTTTGATGTTGTTTTACCACTCTTTAATTTTTTTATGTTTTTGATGTTTTTAACATCTACTTCATAGCAAGTTCCTAGAGATAATGTCTTATCACCCATGGAGGTATTTTTTTCTGTTACCATAGCAATGTTTTGAGTACAACAGACAAGACAAAAGGAATTTAAATGACTCATGAGACATTTGATGCAGGCAGAAGTGATGTCTGGCATGCTTAAATATGTATATATGAAATGTGTGTATATATATATATACATGTATGAAATAATAAAGGGTTGAATCTGTGCAATGTCTGTGGAAACTTACACTTTGATGTCACTTAAGATTTCTTTTTTGTCATAAAGTCCTGCCATAATTTTCATAACTAGTGAAGTCTGAGTGAGCATTATTAAATATATGTGCTGTTTGCACTTGAATTTAAATCTGGCATAATATCTTACAAGATTTTTGTGATGTCAGATGTTTTCCATGCCTCTTCAACCACTATGATACAGCTTTCCTGGTTTTCGTGACTGAGATTGTTTACTGTGCTAGAACTTCTAGGACCAAAATGAAGTAATAAACAACATTGGCTTTACTCTCATTTCACTTAGCTACTTCCTAAAATTTGGGCAGGAATTTTTCTAGGTTTTGCTGTACCTCAGTTTTTAAAATTTGTTTCGTTGCTGGCACTGTTTTTTCTAGGAGATGTAAACATAATAGGCACACTAGGTTTGAGAGTTTCATGGACTACAGCTACCTGTTGACTGTAAAGGAAGTGACATTTTGTCCTATGGATTTTCTTGAAATGACTGTATGTGACTGTGTAGTGTTTTAAAAAGTAAGTCTGACACTGTAGTAAGCTCTAAGTCACACAAGTTGACCAGATGGTGGTGACTGGTGAGCATTATCAGAAGGACTGTGATGTCAACTTGTTGAGTTTGTTGGTGTTGCACGTCCACAGATTGCTAATGGGAAATCATTGTCTCTATTGAATTCAGGTTGGTGTAAATTGATACAGATATTGTATTTGGCTTTTCTTTGTTTACAGTGACTGAGCTTTGTCGAAATTCTATGTTGATCCCAGTTTATTGTACATCTTATTTTGTAGTTATATTCATCAAAGGTTGATGGCTTTCCACTTTTGCTCTGTCTCTTGCTCTAAACTTTTGCCTTAGATCAAAGCTTGTTTTTACTTTGTGCCTCTCTGAAATATGTTTTTGGGTTATCCTTCAGAATTTACTGAATGTACTTGAAGGCACTCCAGTTAACTGGTGAGGGCATTATTTCATAAAGTATTTATATATCAAGTTATTATTACTATGCTTGTGTGATTAGAAGTCTTTTATGGTGGGTGAATTAATGCACAGGTTAATATTGGAGTTACACAGATTGACAGGTTCTCAATGTATTCCTATGTAAGAGCTGTTGAGTTATGATCTGTTGCAAGTCATAAGTATTTGTCAAAAAGATCAAATAGAAATGTAACTAAATGATTATATCAGGCCACTGATACTAATAGTTCTTCATTGAATCAACATAACCTTGGCTTCACTTTCTGTGATGTACACGGGAAGCTTGTAAAGTCTGGTTTAAGTTCAAGAGGCTGTAATAAATTTATTACATCAGTTAAACCTTAAGAAAACAAGGAAGAGTCATTATGCATGCTCATGAACAGTTGTGTGATGTTTTTAAGGCCTGGAAGATCCTCAAAATATCCACAGAAGTTTTGGTATTGTCTATAAAGAGGGTAATCAATTTTGTATAGACATGGCAAAACTAAGGAGAACCCAGACAGGGAAGATTTTCTTACCCAGTGTCTTTGAGTTGCTTGTAAGGGCTTGAAAGGTTCCATAGCAGTCTTATTAGGACTGAAATAACCTCAGAAGGTTTGTACATAGGTTCTTAAAGTAGTTGATTCACATCCATGATTTTTATAAGTGTTTTATTACCTTTGAAGGTTCACATTACTAGAGAATGTTGTGCAGGTTATTGTGAATATTATACTTTGGATGGCTGTATTTTAAGTTCACTTAATTTATCAGCCACTCCACACTAGTTTTAGCATGAGTAGAGATAATCTGAATCGGTAAAATAGTACTCGACTGAACATGCCGTAAGTGAGAAACACTAGGTAAGCTCCAGATGTCCAGTTTCAAAGTTAAGTATGTGGACTGTAACATCATTCTTAGACTGTGTATAAATTTTAGTTAGAGTAGGAAAGAGATGATGAATTCTCAGCCACAGCTTAATCATCTTTATGTGTATTCTGATCTTTCTAAATATATTATTTACATAGGCTCTTTAATGTAAATTTTCCTTCTTTGTTACCATTGCTGACTACATTTTTCATAAAATGATGATTTAGATTCAAGACCTGGCTTACCTACAACTTTAAAATTTTGAATTACTGGTGGTAAATCCATGAAAAAGTCTATAATATTAGAGTTGATCATGATGTTATAAAAACACAGATCCAAGAAGTCTCCATAAAAATGAAATGGAAACCCTATAACTCGAGTGCTTTTAAAAGGTGGATGATCTTTCAAAAGCACTTGAGTTATGTGGGTTTGAATTTCATGTTATGAGAGTTAAGTATAATGTAATAATATAGCAACATTTTCCTTGATTTGAAGTTTAAAAAATTATACCCAAGAGTTAAGTACAGTTACTCTTCTAGACATTAATATTCTGGGGATTCGTAGAAAGTCACACAAGAATAACTTCAATCTGTATGTTTAAATATTTTTTCTTTAGCTGTCCTTGCATATTTAGTAGTTAAATTTCAATAGTTTCTATCATTTTTCCCTTGATTGACTTTCAGACATAGTAAATACATGTTTGTCTTTTGGTTGGTGATGGCTGGTGATGATTTATTGCTACTCTGGGCAACAACATGATGGTGGAATTCAGCACGAAACATAGATAGATTCTTTGGCATGCTGACCTCTTGACACTTTTCTTTCTTAGATCACAGTTTTGTATTTTGATTTCATCACTTCAAGCTATTATTATATATCGTATTTTACTTCTTAATATTTTAACAGATTGTAATTTTTCAGTCTTATGTAAGAAAATATACTGTGTATCAGCTGTTTATGCATTGTTTGTGATAGAAAACTATTATTCTAACCATCAGTAGTAAAAGGCATGTTAAAACAGGTATTTTATTGTGTGGTTTGAATATTTTTTGTGAACTTACTTAGTTACAAGTCTTTAAAAACATTTTGTACACTGTTGGAAAAATGATAAATAATTTGACTTGCAGCATTCAGCCAACTATATAATTAGTTATGTGTGGGTAAACTTCCTAAATCATGCATTAGAGATATTGTTTAGTTGATTAGATTTTTATTTTTTAGATAAAGCACTAAAATTTAACACTGTATAACGGCTAAAAAATCCTGGGTGAAGAAATATTGATGTTTGAGTAAGATACAACAATAACTATAGTGTCACCTAAATATTGCTTTTGATTATTTGAATTATTTAAGTTTTTACACAGCTAAACGGTGAATATATGTTTAGAAAATATTAGTTTTTTACCATATTATTAGAAAATCAAAGAACAAGAAAATTATATTGTGTTAATGGTGTCAGGGTATTTCCAAATGATTTCAGATATGTTTCACAATGTTTATGAAGTATAGTTTAAATAAATAAGGAATAGAAATGCTAAGATGAACTTCAAGAAGAAAACTTAAGTGATTGGCTTACCAGTTCCTCTGTATCTACTGTTTAGATTAAGTTTAATTAATTAATATGTGAAATTTTGTTTCATTGCCACACTTACTGCTGTTCTCAGTAATGTTTCTGAAAATGTTCATATAACTTATTGGAATTTGTGACAGGTGCCTTAGATTTATAAATTGGGTTTGTTTTCTGTTTGGCTGTTGTTCTTAGTAATAAAATAAGCCCTGCTTAAGAACCATGCACTGATTTACTAATTAAATCATAATTTACTCTTGAATATTATAATATATAGTTACACACTTTTTAACATAGAAAAAAATTAATTACTACCCATAAATAAATATGAAATTTTATAAAAAGAAAAAAGCAATTGTTGGAGTTATATATTTTTTCAGTTTCTTTATTATTTGAAGATAATAAGAACCATTGTCATTATATCATAGGACACCGGCTATGACTCTGTTCGGTCAAAAGACAGAGATATTTCTCACCTTAAACTGGACATAATAAACTGGGAACAAAGCAGTACCACCAGTAAAGAAACAAGTCCAGGAGAAGACGACAGAAAGGTAAAATGTTACTGATGACCCTCTTTTGGGGTCTCTATAAGTGACTTGAATTTTGTTTCGAAGAAATAAATGTCCCAATGATAAATGCTCTGAAAACAACATTTTAGTACACTAAATAAATACAGAATTTCAAAATATTGTTTGTAATGTTGATTCATTGGTATAAATAAAAAAAATTAACTAACTATGGAACAGTGGTATTGTTTGTATATTGTAGGAAGACATTGAATGTCACAAAGAAGAGGTTGATGTTTCTCTGTTGCTGAAACTGCAACAGAAGCTACGTGAAGCACAGAGTGAGAAAGCTCGACTAGAGAAGAAGCTCGAAGCTCTAGAGGAAGAGCCATCGAAGGGAGAAAGCCAAGAAAAAAGTTTAATAAGAGTAAGTCAGTTGTTATAAGATAATTATTAAATTTGTGGATGCCATGTGTTGCATTCGTTTAGAACTATAATATTAAATTATGACTTCATTAACATCATTGTAGTTGAGAGTACAAGCTCTTGAAATTTTTAAATACATGTTATCTCTTTCTGGATTGAAGGGTATCATTAATATCCCTTCATTTTATATATATCAGTGGAAATACTTTACATAAGTGCATGAAACTTGGAACAAATGTACAAAACATTTAGTTTTGGCTTTAAATAATTCATAGAGTAAGAAATTATAAAAGGGCTATAATTCATATGTTCTGAAATTTCCAAGATTTTGTTGTGAGATTGTGATTTAAAAAAAAAACAACTTTAAAATACTTCATTTTGTTTAAGACTGTTTTTGTTGTTTATCAGAAGGTTCTGTTTTATACATTCAACCAGTTACATTCATTAATAAATTGATTTTGCCATTCACAGTAGTCACAACTTCTGTCTATAAATCGTAAAATATATTGTGGAATCTAAATATTTTATCAGTGACTTAAGATGTAACCCTTTCAAATGGTATCCAGTCTTGCTAGGTGACAATATTTTTTTCTGACAGGAATGTCAGTCAAGTTCTGTTTAAGTCTGTTGAATATAGTTTCTTTTCAGTAACTACTAAATTCTGTTATATTGTTTCACTGTGATAAATTTAGTTATAATATTCATTAAGTAAAAGAGTCATTAGGATACTTTGCTTTTGCAAAACTTAGCTAACTTCATGCGGAGATGCCACTCATTACGATTTTGTTGTATACATTACGACTATACGCTCATACAGACAAATATTACAACTTGTTGCAACGCCAAAATTATTATATATTATATAGTCCAATACAATGAAGTGATAAATTGTTCCCCAGGGCTTGAAAGGGGTGAAAAGAAAATTCTAGTGAGATACAAATAAATTTTGATAATAAGTAAAAGTCATAGTCCAAATGGCTACTTGCAATAATCATGTTTGTGTTTGAAATGATAAAAAATATTTTTTTATCCCCAACATCTACCAATAGTTTGAGTGCAGTGCTTCTCCATACTGGGTACATGGGGGGAATCCATAGTTACATTATCAGTGCTTGTCAGCCAATCTACGCTCTCGTAGATGGGTATTTCTCGTTTTCTAAGCAGTATAGAAACACCAATGCAATTATTCACAAGATAGAAAAAAAGAGGTCTCGTTCACCAGATTGTCTTGTTTCTGGCAAATCTAAAAGGACTAAAACTGTGAATAAAAAATTTAAGAAAGTATATAGTGCAAAATATCTGCATCGAAAGTCAGTAACAGTCGTGCATTTTGTACAGTTTGTCACATCAATTTTTTTGTGGCACATGGCGGGATAAACAATTGTTCCAGACATACAAAATCGGCATCTCACAGACAAAAGGCTAAGGTGAAGACAGAAATGATGCAGATAACGACATTTATGAGTAAGAATTCTGAATATGAACACAGTCTCAAATGAGCAATCTATAATAGTTATAATAATAATACATGGTGTTCGGAGAGTCACTGTGCAGTTTTGAAAGCAGCAATAACAGCATTTATTTAGTCTATTTCAAGCCAGTAGTGTTTAGAAACAAAATAAGAAGGATCCAAGTCTGTATTGATGCCAATGGGGGTCTATTTCAACATTGTTTGTAATTGTCATTCATATTTACCTCCTGTATTCTATGTTGAAACATGTTTGTTAATAAATATACAATTGCACAGTGACTTTCTGAACACCCTTTATAATAATAAACAGCTTAGAGACATTGGTCAGGCCTAGTAGATGCAAATGATAAAGGGCTCTGTCTACAATCATTACACTTGGTCATTTGAGGTAGTGGAAATCTCTGCCGATGCCATGGAAGGAAATGTTTGTGGCTTTAAAACAGGTATAATTTCATGCAATGTCATTTTTGGGAAGGATAAAACCATCTAAATAAACTGTGAAAAAATCCAAACTGTGTGGTTTGTGTTTGAGTCTTAACCATTACATTATGAATTCTTACAATGTAACTCTCATGAAAGCTCTGTGAAAATGAAACTAGTTGATGAGTTTTAAGTTTGTCTCGCACAATCCTAAGATTATGTAGTTTTGGAAAAGACGTTTAATTTTGCTTTTTTTACTATTTATAATTACATTTGTTATTTAATGTAATTATTTACACACAAGAATTGGAGAAGTTTACAGAAAATGTGATTTTTATTTTGAATATAAGTGGAACGTCATGTCAAAGCAAAAAAGACATTTGTGCAATATAAAAATTAAGCTAGATGTCATAAAGTATGCAAATGAATGTGGTAAAATGATTCATCAATGGTGTGAGCAAGAAGATCAGTTGCAGTCAGCTCATGGCAGTAAGTAGAACTTGGTAAGAAAGAGAAATGGTCAGAACTTAAAGAACTGTACTTTTGGGTAACAGAAGAGAGAAGACAAGGTATTGTACTTTATACAACAATAATTTTTGAAGGAAAACATAGCTCAAGAAAAAATTATGATGAATTTACTAGTCATACATTTTGGTGTTACAAATTCATGAAACATAACCTAGTGATATGAACAAAAACCAAAATAGCACAGAGGATGCTAATAGTTTTAGAATTTCATACATATAAAATCAACACAATCAAAGTTATAGCTGTCTCAAATTGCTAATATGGATGAAGTTCCACTAGCTTTTGATGTTCCAAGTAACAAAACTGCTGACAAAAGGGCACTAAGAGTAAAACAAAAACAAGTGGGCATGAGAAAACCCATTACACAGTTGTCAAGTAGTATTCTTGTTCTTGTCCATCCCAAGGGATGGATGGATGGATGAAGTTTTGGCTATTGAAAGTGTTGGATAAACATCCAGCTGGATTACTGAAAGCCCCAGCCTTGCTTGTATGGGATTCTTTTAAAACACACAAGACTGATGTAGTTAAGAAAACAGTTTCCTGAATGAAGAACCAGCTATCTGTTATACCTGGTGGGCCCAACAAGCCAATTACAACCAGTAGGTGTATCTTTCAATAAGTCCAAGTGCTTTATGCATGCAGATGATCAACTACAAAGTGACTTATCAGAAAGAAGAGACCAGCATTTCAGTTGTGTGTGAGTGGGCGAAAAGCTCATGAGACAGAGTTAAAACTTAAATTATAATAAAGAAATTTAAGAAATGTGGCATTAGCAGTTCCCTTGATGGTAGTGAAAATGATATCTTGTTTGAGGAAAGTGGTGACTCAGGTGAGAGTTGAACCTTCGGAACTTCATTCCAGTGACAGTTAATGTAGTGATGCACAAGATTTTGAAGGTTTTTATAATGAATGAGTATTTTTGCATTGAATATATGGAAAACCTTGTTTTATTTCATTTTTAATATTGCTTTTAAAGACTTTGAAGAGGTTTATGGCAAGTAAGCAGTTTTTTGTTTCCTTAATGTTTAAAAGTACCAAACCTTTTTTCTTCCCCAAAGTGTGGAAACTGTAATAAAGATATTAAAAATGTGGTGTGAGTAGTTGCCTTAATGGCACCAAAGATGATATTGTTTGAGGACAAATAAGGGTGAACTTTCAGAACTTATTTACAGTGATGCAAAAGATTTTGAAAGTTTTCATAATGAAACAACAATGTTTTGATGTAAATGTATGAAACAACCGTATTTTATTTTTATTATGGACACTACTTTTGAAGTATTCTTAATAAATTAAAATAAAAGATAACACTGATGTTGAACAAATAAATAAATGATAACTGTGAAAAATATTTTTCCCTGAAGATAGCCTTGAAAACAGGGCTACCTTCTATGTTAACAAATGTTATAAAAATATGTGGGGAAAAAATGTTTAAAAGTATCACTGCTAGTTGTATCAGAAACATTTTAGCCAGTGTTTCTCTGCAAGAAAAATAAATAAATCATTTAAATCTCTCATATGGCATTAAAACAAACATTGTAAGCTTTCTTAGTGTTCAGTGTTCTAACAATCTTCCTATTAAGCAATAAAATCCTGTTCGTAGTATTTGTAAATATATGTTAATATCATACATCTAAAACTATATTTTATGAAGACAGCAAAGGGCTGAGTTAAAAAAATGACAGGATAAAGTTGTTGGTATTTTATCCAACAGCTGAGTAAATCTCAGATGGCTGTGATGTTATATTTTAATATTATTTAGAATGCTTTTACTTAAGAAACTTGTTTCAACTACTTAAACTAAATTTGTTTTGATATCTGAACAAGAATTCTCTTTAGAAATGAGAAAATTGTGAGTTCTTGTGTAAAAAAATGTGCTTTAAATAAACTAACATGCAGTGACAAGTATCACTTCTTGAGTCATACAAATGTAAGTAAAATATATCTTAACTTGAAACCAGAAATGAATTTAAAAAGTAAATATCAGATCATTTAAATCTTGTTTATAAATTGCAAGTGAAAATATTACAAGATGATATGCCGTATATTTGTTATTTACTTGTATGATAAAATACTTTTCCTCTTTATGTGACTATGAGGGTTACTATTAATGACTTTTTGGTGTTGAATTTCAGTTGCAAGAATTAGAAATGGAGAATGTAAAACTGAAAGATAACTTAAACAAACTGAGAAAAGCTGCATCTTCTCCAGACAGCGGTGGAGCAGAGTTGATGGGTAATGATTTTACAATTTTATATTTATTACATTGTTTTGAATGTAGTATAAGAATGTTTACAGGTGAGAATCTGTAAAGTTCTTTGATTTTCCTTGAACATTGTTTTCATTACCTAACTGTTGTAATGTTGTTTCAGTACTAATTTATGTACAAATATATTAGTGTTTGACATCCATAAATTGCATTTAACAATAATATTAATGAAAATTATTTTGTGATGTGTAGTAATATAAGAATGGACATAAGGTATTTCAAAGATTTATGAAAGGTGATTTACAGTACTTTTAAGAATCTAAGAAATCTGAAATATGGATCAAAGATGGTATTCTAAACAATTTGGTTATTCTTAGAAACATGAAGTGAAATGCCAATGTGTTAAAACTTATGAAAGAAACATCCAGGTTTCTAATCTTAATTTTATTAGCTCTTTCTGTTCTTTTGAAATTGCATGTAAATATTAAAAATAATGTGCATAATAATTTTATACAAACCAATCAATACTGAAAATAACTTTGTTATTTCATGAGTACCTTATTGTAAAAGGAATAAAAATATTAATATTTGTCTGCATTGGCTATAACCACAAATTAAAACATTTAGTTTACCTCATATTGACAGCTCATTTGTATTTTATTTAATATAATGAATTACTTAGCATACAAAAGAATGAATTTGAAAATCTGGTATCAAGCACAGTGGAACAAAATTTGTATTATGTCAATAATGTACACATAAATTATTCTGTGACTAAGAAAATTTTCTATACACACTTACCTTAACATTATTTTATGAAATTATAAGAGTATGTTTTACTTCAGAAGAAATACACATCACTTCCAGTTGTGTGTTGTTTTTTTAGCAACTTTGAATTATAATTTAATACCAAATTAATTTTTATATCTGGAAGTAGGTACCTCACTGTAAACTTTACCAACTTCACCTGTTCATCCCATATTTACTGAATTGGTTTTTAGTTAGAAGATTGAAACTTTTCATATCCTTCTAAACAGAAGAGTAAAAAGTACCTTGTTTCATTATAAGTCTAGTTATTTTACTAATTTAATAATGGACATAAATTTTTGTATCACAATTGATCTGTGTAAAATTATAACAGTGAAATACTAAAGAAAAAGAGTCTTAAAATTATAATATTTAGATTATTGAGTCATACAATAATGTTAACCACACTTATCATAGAGGATGCAAATGTAAGTAAAATATATCTTAACTTGAAACAAGAAATGAATTGAAAAAGTAAATATCAGATAATTTAAATCTTGTTTATAAATTTCAAGTGAAAATATTACAAGATGATATGCCATATATTTGTTATTTAATTGTATGATGAAATACTTTTCCTCTTTATTTGACCTTGCTCTTCTAATAAAGTTTTATGTTTGCTGGAGGTATGCCTGATGTGTGTAGGTTTAATTAGTTATACATCATGACCATGGCGATTTATGTCCTACAGACCAAATGCAAGCACTTCAAGATGAACTTGAGCGACGTAGGGAAGAATGCATTCAGTTACGATCAATCTTGGCAAACCAGAGAGAAGATCTGAAATCATCTGCATATGATTCTTACAGCAGTGATGTGGACATAATTAATGAGGATGGAGAGCTCTTAATGGCTTTTGAAACTCAGAAGAAACTAATAAGGTTTTAAATTTACTATAGCTGTGTTTTTATTATTTTTCAATGGAAGTTTAGACTTGATTTATGTTTTAGTTTCTGAGAATAATACCTAGGTTTAGTACCTTTTTTTAGCTCTAGCTTTCGTATAGAGAACCGAGATGCAATTGTTCAATAATGGTAAAGACTATTTTCTGTGAGTCCATAGCTTGTGATATTATTTACATTGTTGTTTGAAGTACAAATGCAGTCATGTGTTGTTGTTGTTGTTGTTTTCAGACAACTTGAGGCAGAACTTCAGGCAGAAAAACTGAAGACTAAAAGTGTTGAGCAAGAACTACGTCATGAAATTCAAGTTCTACAAGAAGACAATGATCGTCAACAAAAACTTTTAAGTCAGGTAACTGATTTGAGTTGAAATATTTTTCTAGCTTAACACTCACATGAGAAAATTTTATGTGTAGAAATTAGATATACTAAGGAATAATTTGGAAATATTTTGGATGTTATTTACTTCGACTATTTATGTTTTAAATAAAATATTTTGCCTTTTTTTACCATGTAACGAAAACAATGAAGATTACCATAAATTTTGTAGTTTCAATTGTATATTAGCTGTAAGTCATCCAAGTTATGTAGAGTGCATAAATCTTATTATGGCTGTCTGGTGTTAATTAATAATAAATATAATTTTCCATGTGATCAGAATTTGAAGAAAACACCTCAGGCCCAGACAGAAGCTATCCTTCAGCATGAAATCAACAGGTTAACAGGAGAAAATGTGGTGTGTACTGGCATGATTTAAGATAACAATTTTAGTTCCCTAATTAACCACTTTTACCTTAATACTAGTGAGTTAGGTAATTATTCTTTGAAATTGACATTGAGAATGTATAATTTTGTTTTTGTGTCAATTACCATCAAAAATCAAACATTTGTTTTTGGTCATTTCTTTTTGAAATTTGTCTTTTCCAACACCTTATTGCAGATTTTCTTTGATTTGGTTTTAATATGAAGTATATAGTTTTTAAAGACAATAAGTTGGGCTTGGTATTGGGCCAAGAGTGTTATAATGACTGTGTGCTGGGCTGTGAATTTCAATGTCCAATGAATTGCAATATTCCGCTAAATGTGCTTCAGACTTTTATCTGTGGAATGTTATGAAAGTAACAGTCATTCCTGCTATTCATTTGAGATTATCTGTAGTAATAAAAACCATTGCCTACTGGTTACCTTCCTTCTTATTAGCAGTTCAAAATTAAGAATGTCTCTGCATGAGTCTTTGAGGTCTTTGGTTTGGTGAAGCTGTTTAGCCAGTGTCTTTTATACATGGTATTCTGTCTGAAAAATTCAAATCTTCCTTGTGTGTGAAATACATTATGGAGTAAATTTTCTATTTTCTTATTTCTTTAACATGTTAATACTCATTGTTTTTCTTATTATTGTATTAAATGTGTATAATGTTATCAAAAACAAAAAAGTCACGTTTTGAAATCGTAATTTACGTATTTTTATATAATCTTGAAAATATTTGCAAAGTATGTGCAATGTTAGTTTGAATAAATATGTATGTAAAAGAACTATTGCAGAAAACATGCAGGTAATCACTTGTATACACAAGTTATTAAACAATGGGAACAATGTGTAACCTCCTGTATTTATTAATTTTTATTACTGAGAATTCTGAATGATTGATTTTTAGAATTTTGAGGACTAGAATATAGAGCAAAAATGAAATTTTTTCTCACTTCCATTTTGCAATTTTATGTTTTTGCAGTGTTTTCATCATTTTGTTTTTCTATTTTTGGCTTGTTAATGTTGTTCAGTGAGATGGGTAGAGTTAGAAAAATATGTATTTTTATCATTTTCACTTTCTAATATTAGAGTATTCGACTAAAGTTATAGTAATTGGGCTCATATTTTAACATACATGGTTGAATAATATAAATATTCCAATCATTAAATAAAACCTATTTATTACTAACATTGTGAACTTAATATATTTTATGTTTTAAATTTTGTAATACATAATTAGACATTATTTTATGTTTAATATTTTCAATTTTTTAGGACCTTCGTGAGAAAAATGATAATTTGTCAGAACAAATCAAGAAATTGAAACGGCAAATCAAGATATATGCTAAGAGACTGAAAGATGGAGGAGGTATGACATGTTATAGTTTTGATTGACTAGCTTGGAAAAAGGTTTAATTTCTTATTTAATCTGATGAAAAATAATTCTAAATAAGATAAGATGTGTGTTACAAGAATAAACAATATTTTGTTTTGTTTTTTAAAGATTATTTGACTGACTACTTAACTAATGGAGTTTGGCTGGAATATATAAACTTAATCACTGAACTTTGAATAGTTGTGGGAAAATAATTTAACTTTTATGAAGCGCGTACCGAAATAATTTTTATTTTAAATTGTAAATGTCTTTGTAATCTTTGTATAAAAATAACTTGGTTGTATGCCAAAATGTGCACATGTGATTAAGCTTGTAAACATAATTCTCAACATGTTAAAAATTAAGAACACACAATTTATAAAATTTATAAAATTGGGTAATTCTTATAGCCTTTTAATTACAAAATTTTGAATATATTTGTAGTATATGAAAATAGTTCTTTTGTGAACTTTTGTAAAGGTAAGTAGTTTTCTTAAGAGACTCGCCAATATAACTTTGCTATTTAGAATTATTGGAAGGTATAAACAGTCTGAATAATATGTTGAAATACAAAAAAAGGTATCTAATTATTTACAACCAATTTTACTGGTAATATTAATTAATTAAAATATAATTGTAAACTACAGTACTACTGTCTTTGTATGGTACTTTTATGATGGTTCAGATAGTCTCTCATGAAATCTGACGAATGTGATCTATTATGTATAATTCATATCTATTATAGAATATGGAGCTTTTCTTGGCTACATTGATAAATGGTTTTGATAATACTTTTTTTTTTCAACATTTTAACAAGAATCCAAGTAATAAAAACTTGTAACCTTAACATTTTATCTGGATTTTCTGGACTGGGTTGGAAATTTGATAAATACTTGTATAATTTGAAACAATATATTTAATGTTGTTTATTATTATTATTATTATTGAAATACTTTTTTGTTAATATACTTTTGATATGTCATTTTTATTATCATTAGCATCAGCGTGAAATGTCTGAGGATCAAAGTTCCCAGTGTACCATTCAATTTCCTTTGTTATCCCAAGTTATGTCTGTAATCACCCCAAAGCAAAAGTGAGTCCACATATTCAAAAAAAAATCCTGTTAGGACATCCATCCATTGCATCTTAGCATATGTTAGTTTGGTTCTGCTAACCTGTGAGTCAGGATATAAACACAGTTTCAAACATGATTATGAAAGCACCAGAAACACAAAGTCTGATGCTAAATGCTGAAAACCTACTCTTAAACCTTGAATATACCTGAATGTCCTTATGGAGGTATTTTAGTTCTCTCTTAGGAGTGGCTATTATGTACAGTTAATGACTCACCCCAAGTCCTTCTGTTGAGTTTGGTTCTGCTAACTCCAGAACTGCAAGAATAGCTTGTTAGGAATACATAGATATGTAGAAGACTATAAGCTAGGATGCTTCTTAGTGAAAATAAATCTTTTATTTTCTACAGAGCTAACATTAAGGGCACTGAGTTATAGACAGTTCCTGAAATTCTTTAAAGTATAGAAAAGTAATTGTGTACTCTCCTCATTTCTCAAGTGTTTTACATTAACTGTCTTTTACTGTTTAGTATTTGAATAAAATAATAACCTCATTTATAATTTTACTTTGGTGCCACCTTTGTTTCGCTCCCCCCTTTCTCACACATCAATTTTATAATCTCCCACCACACTTCATCACTTTAAACAAGTAAAAGTAAAATACAGGCAAATTTCCAAACACAGTTAAATAATCTTTCTTGTGAGGGGACAAAGAGGAACCACAACGTTCCTGACCACTCCTACTGGGGAGAGAATTCTTCAGACTTCTTTTTCTCTCTCTCTCTCTAAACTAAACCCCTTTCAAGTTCGTTTGCATTTTAATTTTTTATTTTGTTTTACTTCATTAATTCAGAACAACCAAATGAGTTGATTTACTGATTGTGTCATGTTCCACATAGGTTAAGAAAATTCAGTGATGTGCATTAATTGTTTTGCCATTCGTTCTGTAGGTTCAGAACAGCCCAGTGACATGGGAGATACATCAAGAGAGCATCATGAAAATATGCCTATGGTCAAACACAAAGAAACAGAGTATCTTGGAATGATTGAGTACAAAAAAGAAGATGAGCCTTCAATTATTAAAGGATTAATCTATGGTATATGATTTGGAACTAAAATTGAACTTTAATGGAAAAATTGGATATTAATATAAACGATTACCACCATTAACAAAATAAGGAATTTTTTGTAAAATAAGTGTCTATAAAACAGAATTAAAAACATGATTATTTTAAAGTTGCAATATATTAATATATACATTAGAAAAAGTAATAAGTTTTAGACAAGATTTTCACATAGAGATCATGATTGAATAAGCTCTTTGGTAATTTTATTAACAACTGTAGACAAAATGTTCAACCCAGTGGGAAATAGTCTTCTTGACTCTGTGATATTAGAATCATTTTTTGGATTATTTTATTGTTTTTATGAAGATGTATTGTTTCTGGTGACATAAAATTTTTTAGTTTTAACAAAGAGAGGTACCTATAAGGATACGAGGGATATTTTTAGTCCTTGTAAAGATGAATTTTATCCTTTTTTGCATAAAGCAGAATGTCTCAACAGTATGGGAATATTATCATTTCTTCTGAAGGTAGATTTTTCAATGTTTTGTGGAATGTTTAAGTTGTTTTAATAGTCTGTACAAAAGTTTTATAAATGATCTGTGATACACATGTCCAGAGAATTTGAAGTTGGTGTTTTTTCATCCTATAAAAAAATTGATGAAATAATAACATATCAAATGAAATGTCTACGTTCATGATGACAAGAAACCCACTTGAAATAACAATGTATCTCAGAATGGCTGGTATGGGTATTAATACTTTTACTACTAAAGCAGAGAACATCATTTTGGCTTAGGAAGGTTGAAATATTACTCTGTGCTTTATTAGTAAGAGTGTTGATAACCCATACCAGCTGTTCTGAGATACAAATGTCTACATTAAAAAGTTCTTAAGTTTTTTTAACTTCACACGTGTACTGCAAGACATTCCCTCAGATCCCATATGTGTTAAAATGTATTTTAGCTCTGAAAAGTAGAATGAAGAATGAAACCAAATCTGAATATAGATTTAAATTGCTACCTAAGAGAACATTTCCAGACTTTGAAAATTTTAATTTGTTTGTTTGTATCCTTCATAGGGTTTCCAAGGGCTACACAATTTTTATAATAGCAAAAACTATTGTCGTTAAAGAGGTAAGAGCAATATTTGCCAAACATGTACATTAGGTGTGATGATCTTTAGAAGTTTAATTTTGTTTTTGTTTTTTGTAGAGTTAAGACCAAAAATAGCAGTTACCCTTCTGCCAGGCCTCCCAGCATATATTTTGTTCATGTGTATTCGTTACACAGATTATATTAATGATGATGATAAGGTCCGTAGTCTCCTGAACAACACAATTTATGGAATTAAACGGGTAATTAAGGTAAGTCTTGGTTTTGATATAATACTTATTAATCTAACAGTACAAGCTTGGAGAATTGTTTATCCATTCTAAATACAGATATGTATGCATCATGTTCCATAGGCCATTTATTTAAACTGACAGTACAACAATATTAAGCTATAATATAGTTCGGACCATTTTATATATGAATTTTAAGATTTTTTAGTAAAAGACAAAATCTTTAATTTCTTTGTTTGTTTAACTTTCTTAATATCAGTAATTTTTAATCACTGTTTTCTTGCACTCTGAGAGTGTTAAACATTTATAATTTCTCAAATTTATTTGAAGATGACAATGGAAAATTTAAACTCAAATTAATATCAGGAATAAATAACATTTTTTAACATTTTAGTGGTATAAATACTCTTTTGTTAAAGGCAAACAAACATGAATATTTCAAAGAAACTGATAATCATTATCATATTGAAATCGTACAGAAAAACAGAATTTGTTTCATACATTTTTTTTCTTTCAGAAACGTCATGAAGATCTTGAATACACAACACTGTGGTTAGCTAACACTTGTCGCCTTCTTCACAACTTTAAACAATACAGTGGAGACAAGGTATAATACTATTTGAGTTATTTTGACATTTATAAATATTTGTTCATAGAATAAAAATAGGATTAACATCAAATAAAAATTAACACTTGTTTCTTGACTTTGACTCATATTTATCAGTCATCTTATCTCTATTTGACATAAAGATGACAATTGAGTAATTTTTTACTTTCAGACACTTGCTCAAAACAATATCCTGCAAATATTCTGATAATAGAAAACTTGAAAATTAAAATTTTATTTATTTTTCTTGGAGAAGGTTATTCATCAAATCATATTATTCTACAATTAGCTGTTTTAATCTGTAGGCATTTCAGGCAGAAAATACTTCTAAGCAGAATGAGCAATGTCTTCGAAACTTTGATCTGTCAGAATACAGACAAGTCCTTAGTGATGTGGCTGTCTGGATATATCAAGCTGTCATTAAAATCATGGAAGAAAGGGTTCAGCCTCTTATTGGTAATGTGTACCAATTTAATAATTCTTTTAGTAGCTTGTTCAGAGATGAAAAGTTGATTAGAGTTTTATATGTTTGAACTAGTGGTTCAGTTATTTGGTGCTCGGCAAGTAAATACTTGACCCGTCAAATAAAAAAATCAGACTAATTGATTTTATGTATGGAACTGTTGGTTCTGTTATCTAGTGTTATACAAACAAACACTACAAATGACCCACCCAGAAAAAGAAAGACTAATTACTTTAATTTTATGTATGGAATTATTGGTTCTGTTGTTTAGTGTTACAAAACACTACAAATGTTCTACCCAGAAAAAGAAAGACTAATTAATTTGATTTTTTGTTCTGTTATCTAGTGTTACACAAAATGGCCTGGCATGACCAAGCATGTTAAGGCGTGCAACTTGTAATCTGAGGGTTGCGCCAAACATGCTCACTCTCCCAACCATGGGGGCATTAAAATGTGATGGTCAATCCCACTATTCGTTGATAAAAGAGTAGCCCAAGAGTTGGCGATGGGTAGTGATGACTAGCTGCCTTCCCTCTAGTCTTACACTGCTAAATTAGGGACGGCTAGCACAGATAGCCCTCGAGTAGCTTTGTGCGAAAGTCCAAAAAACAAAACAAACAAGTTACACAAAAAAACACAACAAATGTTCTACCCAGAAAAAGAAAGACTAATTAATTTAATTTTGTCTATAGAACTATCAGTTCTGTTTTGTTTTGTTACAGAAACTAATACTTCTAGTTATTCATTCAGTAACAAAGAGACTGACATACAAAATGTTTGAGCATAGTGTTGTTGCATGTTGTAATCTCAGCTCAACTGTTTATGTAACTCCTTCACAAGTATGATTATAATGGTTACAGCTATTAAATAACCAATAAGAATTGTAAGTTGCATTGACTTGGGTGAATTGTATATGACAGTATCACTTAAAGTATCTATATTTTGTTTCTTCTAGGAATTAAACATTCCAGGTGGTAGTTATTGAAAATGTAAGGTGTGTGTGTATAGTTTAAAAATAACCTTCACTTTGTTAGTGGTCATTGTGTCTGCTGAAGTGTAACCTTCCTTAAACTAATAGTGTTAAATAAGTGTTCTTTTTAATAATTAAAATTTGCTTGAAAATTGCAAAAGATATTGGGCTGTTCTCTTTAATAACATCACTAACATTTACACCTAGAAATATGTACATATATATGGAATTTACCATTGTTTATTTTACCACTATTCTGTGTACTCCCTTGACTTAATTTTTACTAGGTCATGTTATAGTATCAAATTACATTACCATCATGCTGCTCACATGCATGCCTTGTGAAATAATTTTATTATATTATTTATTTTACTTTATCTTAACAAACCTTGGTGTAACAAAGCACTTTGATGAAAGCTTGAATGTAAACATTAAAACCTTCCGTCACGTACTGTAAAGGATACCTCTAGTGGTACAGTTAAGTGTTTCTATGAGTTTATAGGAATTCTTGTGTGGATTTTATTAGATCCATAACTATTTAATGTATGGAAGCAGGCTGAAAGAAAAACATGTTGGAAATTGTCTATTGTTGCAAATCACAAAACCTGAGCTCTCTTTAAAACATCATCTTAATATCTTGTATACTGTGTATTATGCATTTAATTTGACTTCATCATGATGTGTAGCATTCAGTAAACTCAATGAAAGTAGATTTTAGAATCGGTTTTCTATCTTAGCTGCTGTATATTAGGCTTATAGCATGTTCAAGTCTCTCGTGTATTCTTTTTATTACTTAACTAAGAGTTAATTTAATTTCCAGCCCCCCCAGTGGCTCAGCGGTATGTCTGCGGACTTACACGCTAAAATCTGGGTTTCGATACCCGTGGTGGGCAGAGCACAGATAGCCCATTGTGTAGCTTTGTGCTTAATTCAAAACAACAAAACAATTTAATTTCCATTGTACTAATATTATGTTGTGCTATGAGTCAGTGCTGCAAAAATATTTATTTAATATAAGGTGTTAGAAATTAAAATGACCATATCTCAAAGCTAATTGCTGTTAGAAACTAAATTTCATCAGAAGCACATTGAAAATTAAGTTTTATTCTTCAAATGGTATTTATTTGTTGTTTTAAAGTTTACCTTTAATCACTGTGTATTTATCAAGAGACTTAAGTTTTCAAAATAGAGCACGTAACTAAGTAACAAAACTGTTTTATTGGGTTATTTATATGTAGTATTTACTTTTTTTATGACAGTCTCAGAAACATATATTTCATGAACTCCACTGCAAAATTAGGTCTGGCACTATAATTTAGTATTCCACTAATATTTGGAAGTAGACATCTTGTATACTTGTGAAAAATGTATTTTGTCATATAAAAGGGACAATGCTCTTGTTTGATGTATTTCAGTGTAACCTAAAATAAAAAGTTTATTTTAAAATAATTTCTGATTTTTTTTAAACAGTTCCAGCTGTTTTGGAGCATGAAGCCATCCCAGGTATCTCTGGTAATAAACCTTTAGGAATGAGAGGACGGACCCCTAGTCTTTCTCGAGAGCTTGAGTCACCCATTGATCCTGAAAGAGCTTTAGATACTTTACAAAGAGAGGTGAGAGAGGAAACCAAACTGAGCCAATTTGTATAAACTTGGTGTTCTTTCATAATTCAGCAAAATTTAATGCTTGTGTTAATTTCTGCTCAGAAACAGAAATATGTGGATTGTAAGTATTGAGTACATGAAAAAATGAATTACTGATCAGTTTTTTTAGTTTGAAATCATTATGAAGGTCTTGAAATAGATTTTTCTGATACAATGAGGATTATAAAAATTGACTTTTCAGTGGTTTTATTTATTGTTATATGAATGTAATTTATATTTGGTATGAAATATGTGAAATCAGGTTTAAAATAAATATCCAACTTTTTTAAACTAATGTAGAATATTTGAAATTGTTAATGAGAGTATTCTGTAAACTACTTTTGCTGCATTATTAAAATTATCATTATTTTAACAATAACTTTCATAACACTGTATAAAATATCTCAGGTTTTTTTATTTTGGTAAAATGTATTACGTGTACTACAAAACCAGAAGTACAGGAGCTATTTAAATGTTTAATAAGAATACTGAGGATACATTTCGTTGCACCATAAACTTTATCACAATAACCTAATCTTATCATCCTGTGTTTGAAATAAAGAAATTTAATTGATAACAGTATTAAACTAACAATGGGCTTTAGACCTAAGTAACTAAAATATTTTTAAATCACAGTTTACCATTGTAAAGCTAATTTTTCCATGTCTGTTAATAAAAGAACAACACTAGATACTGTTGATGAACTGTGTTAAATTTGTTCAAGAGGGAAACAACTGTAATGCTCCCTACACTAGTCTCAATAACAACTGTAATGCTGCCTACAGTAGTCTCAATAACAACTGTAATGCTGCCTACAGTAGTCTCAATAACAACTGTAATGCTTGCTACACTAGTCTCAATAACAACTGTAATGCTTGCTACACTGGGCTCAATAACAACTGTAATGCTTGCTACACTAGGCTCAATAACAACTGTAATGCTCGCTACACTGGGCTCAATAACAACTGTAATGCTCGCTACACTGGGCTCAATAACAACTGTAATGCTCGCTACACTGGGCTCAATAACAACTGTAATGCTCGCTACACTAGTCTCAATAACAACTGTAATGCTCGCTACACTAGTCTCAATAACAACTGTAATGCTCGCTACACTCGTCTCAATAACAACTGTAATGCTCGCTACACTAGTCTCAATAACAACTGTAATGCTCGCTACACTGGGCTCAATAACAACTGTAATGCTCGCTACACTGGGCTCAATAACAACTGTAATGCTCGCTACACTGGGCTCAATAACAACTGTAATGCTCGCTACACTGGGCTCAATAACAACTGTAATGCTGCCTACACTAGTCTCAATAACAACTGTAATGCTGCCTACACTAGTCTCAATAACAACTGTAATGCTGCCTACACTAGTCTCAATAACAACTGTAATGCTGCCTACACTAGTCTCAATAACAACTGTAATGCTGCCTACACTAGTCTCAATAACAACTGTAATGCTGCCTACACTAGTCTCAATAACAACTGTAATGCTGCCTACACTAGTCTCAATAACAACTGTAATGCTGCCTACACTAGTCTCAATAACAACTGTAATGCTGCCTACACTAGTCTCAATAACAACTGTAATGCTGCCTACACTAGTCTCAATAACAACTGTAATGCTGCCTACACTAGGCTCAATAACAACTGTAATGCTGCCTACACTAGGCTCAATAACAACTGTAATGCTGCCTACACTAGGCTCAATAACAACTGTAATGCTGCCTACACTAGTCTCAATAACAACTGTAATGCTGCCTACACTAGGCTCAATAACAACTGTAATGCTCGCTACACTGGGCTCAATAACAACTGTAATGTTTGCTACACTAGTCTCAATAACAACTGCTTTTGACATCCGAGCAGGATTAAATCTGTAATGTCACATATTCGAACTATAAGTTAATATGCCTACTTGTTGTCCCAGTGTTCTGTATGTGAAAGGAAAAATTGGCAGGTATTTTAAGTTATTAATAAATGAATCACGATATGAGATACATTTGTACCCAATACATTGCTGTAACTACATTGCACTGTAATAGTGTAAAATGAAGTGCTTGTGTCCTGATCTATGTTGTTTCTATTTAGTTGTTAAATGGTTGCTTGGGAACATTCCCTAGAAATAGAAAAACATCTTTCAAGCCTTTGCATGGATAAGTATCAATGTTAAGGCATTGTACCATTATTAGCAAGTGTGAGAACATCTAGCTGAAAGAAAATTCTCACTTAAAACATTTTTGGAATAAATAATGAAACTGTTGATATTAAAATGAGTAAAGCTTATACAAATAGGAAAGTAAACTTATTAGTGGAATATTTCCTGTATTTCTTGTTAGTAGATTTTAACAGAAGTTTGGTTTACTCAAAATCTAAAACTTGTGGAAGAATGTTTAGTTACTGCATACAGAAACTGTACATGGACTGGTAGGAACGATTAATTAGGTTGCTCGTTTGATAGTTAGCAGACTTTAGTTAGGTTATTGTGCACTGTGTATCTGTGCTTGTATATAATGAAATGTAAATACAAGATGAAGGATATGACTTTGTGGAACTTTTTTAGATGTGAGTGTATTAATTTTTTTTCACTTTTGTTTTTTTTAATCTACACTTGTATTAGATGAACACGTTTTTCAGAGTACTGAACCTTCATGGTGTGGACCCAGAATTGATAACACAAGTATTTAAACAGGTGAGAAAAAACATTATTCACTGTCTCATGTTTTGATAAAGTATTCCAGTTATTGAGCTTTCTCTGACGATTTAACTGTGTTTTTGTTTTCTTTTGTCCAATGAAAACATGAGAAGTTTTTGAATAATTATTTTAATGTTGTTATTCTTAAGTTTATTTTCTTAAAATAAATAATTATGCTGGTCTTTTGTGTCATAACATAAAAAAACATGTGCAAACTAGGTATACTTTTGAAGGGTCCCTGAAAGCATTCTGTTTCAAGTGTAAACAAAATGAAAAATTAAGAGTAACAAATATTTTTACTTACTTTTAAAGTTCATATGTCATGCTGTGTTGTAGCTTATAGAATATGTAATTATTCTCATGATTCATGGCATGAGCACATTTTACTGGTATCACAACAGTACAAGTTGCAACATGAAGTGCCTCTTATGTGACATCATTTTAGTTTCTAGTGGCTGATTGTCTGACAACACATTGCTGTATCGTGGTGTCAGTGATTAAAGCAGGTGACCTTCAAGATTTAAACAGATCAAGGGTATTCAGAATACTAATATATATCAATTTCATTATTTAGATTTGTCATGAATACATAGTATTGATGGATGTGAGTCATATTTTAAATTAGGATAGTCACGTAGTTGGGATGTAAATTAGCTACATCATTTAAAGTTAACAATCTAGTAGATACTACTGACGTGTTCAGTCATTAAATGTGCAGTCTTTAGTTGCTAGCTTTGTTTTAAAAAGTTTTCTGAATTGTGTACTTGTTAAGAGAAGCCAAGATGTGCACCAAAGTCACATGTTTGATTACATTAAATAAAAATTCTTTTTGAGCTCAAATAAAAGAAATAATTGCTGAATTTATTTTTATACGTTTAAAAAATGTTTTTATTGAAAATGTTGAGTAATAATAAAAATAAAACAATGCAAAGAAAACAAGTATTATTGTTGTATTGAATAAGAGTTCAAATGGGTGTTGTTACTGACAAGTTAGTTTTAGACAGTTGTGTACCTTTTTGAGAGTGTAATCTCAAAATGTAGCTCTTACTTTTTAATGTTTACTCGGTTTAATTTGCTTCTACTGTGGTTAATAAGGAATAATGAAAGTATGTCAAAAAATATTTTTTTTATGTCCTATATGTAATTTTGGATAGACTAAAACAGTGAAACTGTTAATCCAAAAATAATGTGCTTTATTCACATCACTGGTAAATTTAGTGTCCTTTCTTTGAAGACTTGTTGACAATGTATTTTGGGGATTCATAGAGTTCCCAGTACTTTACTTAATATCCCATCAGTTTTAGCTGAATTTACTAAATCAATTCCTCCTCGGTTATTTTCACATATAGAAAGAATAGTAGAACCTTTATATAAGAATGTTTTCTTTAGCTTTCTTCTATAGGAAATACTGGTTTTATGGTTAACTACTGTGACTAAAGCTATAGTGTAGACAAAAACATCTAAACAGGATACACACATAAAGTAAACAGAAAATTTTAAATATTTTAAGAGTAAAATTTAAGTGTGAAAACAACAACTAACACCTGACATATCACAGTAGAATAAGTATGTATCAACAATACTTCGTCGTCAAAATATGGAAAGTAAAGTATGTTTTCCTATTTCAGTTGTTCTATTTCATTTGTGCGGGCGCTTTGAACAACTTGCTGTTAAGGAAAGATATGTGTCACTGGTCAAAAGGTATGCAGATAAGGTATGTGTAATTACAATATCTTTAAATATTAATACTGAACACCATTAACTTGATACATATTAACATTTCTCGGAATTTGTTTAACACTTGACCCTTGAATTTTCTGAAATAAAGTTTGTTTTCCATATAAATTGGAAGCTTCAGTGTAGATTTTCAACCATTTAATTTTCACTGAACAATTCTAACGAAAATGTGCTTGTAATGAATGTAAGTTATAGATAACATAGCGTGTTTACACTGAATGATTAAAAGTATTTCCAGGGTAAGTCATGTTGTTAACTCTAGTTGTACAAGTTTTTGAAACCTAAGAAATTTATATAATTAGAATTATTTTTTTTCAGACTTGGAAAGTTGTGGAAATTCAATGTAAATCCTGGAAAAGCATTTTAATGATCATTTATCAGTTTAAATAAATAGTAAATTGAATAGTTTTTATAAACCCATGAATTTCAAAGCTTGTATTTTGTCCTTAGATTCTCGTAGAAATAGCATAAAATGATTCTATCAGTGAAAGTGAATCAAGCCTAATATTAAGAGCTTCTCTGACTGGTATTGCTCTCTGTGTATTGGCCAGTGTTAAGTGAGGACTAGCATATATAAACACACAATAGGCTATGTGTGTTACATCATTACATATTATTATTTAACCTTTCCATGCCAAAATGTAACAATATGCCAGTTTTATGTGAATAGCCACTGTTGTCAATCATGACAGGGCTCACCTAGGAATTTCACAAATATTCACATTTAACATATTGATAAAAATCTTTATTTTTATTACTTTTTGTAATATACCCCCTTCTGGCACAGCAGCAAGTCTACAGATTTACAATGCTAAAATTAGGGGTTCGATTCCCCTCAGTGGACTCTGCAAATAGCCAAACATGGCTTTGCTATAAGAAAACACACACACACACACATTTTTTTAATGAGTTATCGCAATATCTTCAGTTTCATTAACTTCACGATTTCAACTGCTTACTTTGTCATGTATATTTTATATTAACTTCACAGGTTTGTTATCTGGCTTGAACAATAAACAGTTTATCTCTGAAAACCAATACGTCACAATAGGAAGACTTTTCCATAAACTCGTGCTGCATGTGAAGTTGTGCACTTGTGTACTTAGTGAGCTGAGGTTTTTTAAAGTCCTTTGACAAAAAAAATCTGTGCATCTCTGAAATGTGCATTTTAAAACATAAATATGTGATACATAAATCATTAATATAATATATAATGACTATAGACAGTTGTAGTGTAATTGTTTTTCTCACAAAGTTGTAAATAGGATAAAAACAACCTGTTAAATTTATTAACTTTCCTTGCCAACACACACACACACACACACATACACAAAATAAATTAATCTAAGCTTCATATCTGTCACTGCCAATTTCAAACGGTTGAAACAGGTGTATGTAGAAATTGTCATAGTCATCCTGAATGCACCCTTATGGTTTTACAACAGTATAAAAAGATTAATTCTCTATCTTTTGTTAAGAAAAATCATAAAACACTAAAAATGTCTTTTCTTTACACAATATAAAATTCAGTGTTAATTTTGACCTTAGGCCTACATCAAACGGAATGTTTTCAAGTTATTTGATGCATCACATTCTAGTATATGCTGTTGTGTACATTTACTAGTTTGGAAGTAATGATCAAGAGTTTGACAAAGCAAGTTAAGCTACTTTTTGTGTTGGTTGAAATATTATTTGTGTAATAACTTATGATCTGAAATAAATTAATTTTTTAGAAACCTTGTATAAAGCACATTAGAACTATGTGCCTTTTTATGACTGAAAATATCACTAATTCTGAAAGAAAAAGGAGGAATTTTGCCAGTTTTGAATGGATTCAGGATTATGAAATGTGTTTATTACAGATATAATCTGAGCCATTTAGAACAGTGGTGTCGAGACCAGAAAATGCAACATTCTGAGGTCACAGAGACACTCCAACCAATAGTTCAGGCATCGCAGTTGCTACAAGCTCGAAAGACGGACGATGATGTTCAGAGTATTTGTGACATGTGTGACAAGCTGACAACATCACAGGTATGAGGAAACTTGGTTTCTCAAAAAAATTAATTTCGCCATTAGAAACAGTTCTAATATGAATGAGACAGACTGTTTAACAGAGCTAATACCAGAGTTACTTTTTATTATTTGTGGCAGTAATGAGAGAAGGTGTGCACATACATAAATTAATAAAAATTCATATTTGAGTGAAATAGCTGTAATATAATTTTAGCTGAGTTCGCTAAAATCACAGGTGTTCTTAAACCTAACTTGTATCTTCACAATTAACATGATTTTATGGTGTGAATTATGTGCTTTTGCCTTGTGGTATTGCAAGTGAAGGTCTGTTTTTCAGTTTTTCTACACTTATTTTAGTTATGAAGTTGTATGGTAATTCAAGGATAAAAGTTGCATACTTGCCTGATTTTATAAATAACTAGAGATTTGAGGGCCTAACACATGAAAGGACAGAGAAGATCTTGTTATAGAGTTGAAATAAAAATGAACACTTGAAGTAGCAAAATGGCTGATTTACTCTAGGGTGAGCTATTGCTTTGTTATTTAAAATTGAAATGAAGAAAACAAAACCTATTAAATGGAAGGGAAACAAAAACTATAGTTTACAAGAGTTAAATGAGAATCAAGTTTATGGGTGATGATATTTGACCTTGCATGATCTGTATATTTTGTAATAAAGCATGAAAATGGAAGACAGAGCTACACAGTAAGTTCTGTTTTTGTTGAAATTAGAAAGAAATCTGCTTGTGTCACAACTCAATTTACAATTAACCTTTCTATAACTAATCAATCCAAATATTGTATCATCAGAATTCAAAGGTGTCTTTGTTTCATGTGACATTTGTAGAATAGTCAAACATACACAAGGTAAAGTAGAATGCAATACTTCTATTCTGTGAAATAACATATACTTTGTGACCAGGTTGAAACATCAAGACTGAATTTATAAGAATTTGAATATGTTGTAGATGTGAAATGTGTGGTCTTTGCTTACTCTGTCAACACTATGTGTGTATATAAATATTTTCTCCCTAATGGTTTTAGCTATTCAGAAACTCTTAAACTTTATCATAAGCATATCTGTTGAAAGGTTTTTAAATTTTATATGACTAAGAGTCTCTAGCTACTCACCATTTATTTAATTTTTCACCAAACAATAAACACGTTTTGTTCGTAGATCATCAAAATTCTAAACCTGTATACTCCAGCTGATGATTTTGAGGAAAGAGTTCCCATTTCCTTTATCCGCAAAATACAAGAATGTTTACAAGCACGTGATCAAGTGTCTGACGAGACGAAACAAGTGCAGCCTGCTGGCAAGGCAACCCTACTGTTAGATACCAAGTATGCGTTCCCTATTAGGTTTCCATTTAACCCGTCTAGTGTCAGGCTTGAAGACGTAATCATTCCTGAAGCTCTGAACCTGTCCATGTTGAAAAAGGTGTAGAGAAAGACTGTTCTGGTTATTTACAGCCTAATGAAGTTGTACAGAAAGGTGACACTAATGTAACATAGCTAGATTACGTATTTGTGTCTATTTATATATGTATTACTCTCTCCTTTTATGGTTATATTTAAAACAAGAATTACTTTATCACTTTTTTGCTGCCTAAAATTTCTGCTCTTGGTACTTAATTTATTTTTTTTTAGAGAGTGCAATACTTCTTACTCTCTTCAGAAGGAAATTGTTTTGGAGGACAATACAGATTAAAGAGATTCAGTGTGGTTACATAACAAACTAGTTGATGAGTATACGATATATTGTTGTTTTTTCCAGGGTTGATTTCTGCAGTATAATTTTGATTGGTATCTGTCTTAATATTTTGTGCCAAAACAGTCAGTGCTATTGTAGCCACCTGCAATTTCACTTCAGTTTAGATGTTTGTTTATTTATCAAACTCCATGGAACTTTTTACTAATTTGAGCATAATTTGATGTGATAGAATTATTTCTAGTGTTGAGGAACTGAAAACTTGAATTATACATTATGTGCATAAGACAAGAATGGTTTTGATGGAAAACAGCCAAATTAAATTTTGGCATTATTCCTTAACTTTTTCGGTTTGTCATTTCTTCAGCTAAGTTGTATAATAATTTTAAAGGAAGGTGGAGTATAAGTTGTACATGATTCAGTAAAATTATGTTATGCTCTAAGTTGTACATGATTCAGTGAAATTACGTTATGCTCCAAGATGTACATGATTCAGTAATATTAAGTTATGCTCTATTTTGTTGACTAAAACTTACTTATGAGAAGATATAACACAAGAAAACTTTCTTAAGCATAAGAATTTAATTTACAATAAAACGACCTTTATTGTCACTGCATGATATAAAATTGCAGCATGGCAAAGAAATTACAAGGTTCTAATACTACCTGAGTTTTTGTGCTGAAATTTGTCGTTTGTCTGTAGCTTTGTGTAGTAATCACAATTTTTGTTAATAGTTGTGATACTGTATTTATTGTTATAACAAACAAACTTGTATTGAGATATTTTTGTCCTTGTCACTGATTATGTCTTCATTAAAGTAACAAGTTTACTGTTTACATTCCTTTTGTTTCTAGTACATTCATGGACATTGTACTACAATTCTACCTTTAAAAAAAGAATTTTAGCTTAAAGAAATGTCATTGACATTCTACACAAGATGGATTTTTTTCTGTCTTTGTGCATTCATAACTTCAACATTCATGATTAATAAAGTAATATTATGTGATGATATTCTAATTTCATAGACATGGCCTGTTATTTACTTTAAAGTTCATTTGTTTTGTTTTAAATGAATTAATTTGTGAAAGAGTAATATATCATTCCAAATATGTAAAGTTTTTTTTTATCAATATTTTGTTTTCTAGTATTTTTGTAAAAGGGAGGTTTGTTCATAATAAACTAATGATAATCTATTGAAGGTGTTTATTTCAGATATGCTTTTCCTTGTGTTTTTTTCTAATTTTATGTGGTGGGATGTGAATGTGAACTAACCGTAATTTTTGTTTTGATAACCTTTTTATTTTCTTCGTTTATTTTTACTACTTGTTACAAAAGACTGAACAGCTTGTTACTAGAAAAATGTTTTTGTTTCTTTACATCTTTCTCTTCTTAACATTCCAACAAATTTCAGTGATAATCAGGGTCCGATTGTTGGATAAAGTATACCCAAATATAGATTTTTTTTTTTCTCCAAGGAAGCCACTAATGTATAGTGCCACCATAAACAGAAAAGACTAATATCTCATAAATATGTTCTTATTACCAAACATTAGATATACCCCTTTTTGTTTTCTTTGACACTTCGAAAACAATCATTATATGTATATACATGTATTGAAATAAATCCAAAACGTATAATAATGTGATGGAAGATTTCTCTGCCTGAACTTGTGAAAACTTAAGCAGTTTGTTCAGAAACTTGCCAAAGAGTTATCTTCACAAACCTATTAAGCAGTATGTTCAGAAACTTGCCGAAGAGTTATCTTCACAAACCTAGACAATTATTCTACGTATACAGCCTTGATTAGCTGATAATGTTTTAATATGGGGGAAATGTTATAGCTTAGACGACTTGAGCACTTATGTCTGATTGAAATTTATTGTTTTAACTTAGTTCCTTAACAGCCAGTGAATGTTTTATATAACCCAGATGTCACAGTAGTATGATAGGAGTAACTCGTGGCTTCCTTTTGGGGTATTACATGTGTTTTTAAACTGTGATTGTGGATTATTAGCTGCATTGTGTATATACGATGTGAATAAGTCATTCTACTGAATGTATTAAAGTCTAGAAACAGCATTAAAATCTGCATATTATTCACATGTTGACAGAATTTAAAAATAAATTTATTATCTTAATCACTTTATCAGAATTATTATGAACATTTCTTGCCAAATTCATTAAGCAAAGTTTGCTCTTGAGAATGGAAAAAAGTTCCCCCTAGTTCGTAGTGCTTCAAAATTACTTTATTGGTGTAATTTAAATTTAAGTTTTTATTTTTATCTTTAGAATGATCAGTTATTACACACGCAAACTATTCATGTTTGTTCCATAGAAAAAAAAAAGACTATACTGAGTTTGCTATCACTTGGACTGTTCAGAAATTGTAACATAATTATTTGACCTAATAATTGTGATAAAAATAATATTTATGCCAACCAAATCTTTAGCATAACCCATCTTTAAGCTCAGTATTAAAAAATTTAGTTAAGCCTGAAAGATAAGTAGCATCAAGATAGCTGAT
This sequence comes from Carcinoscorpius rotundicauda, assembly GCA_011833715.1. Classification (NCBI taxonomy): domain Eukaryota; kingdom Metazoa; phylum Arthropoda; class Merostomata; order Xiphosura; family Limulidae; genus Carcinoscorpius; species Carcinoscorpius rotundicauda. Next base: position 17,402,191 of record CM022399.1, on the reverse strand, counting down.
ACTTGTTTAAGTTAAAATGTTTTGATATTTTAACCAGTTCCTCTTGATTTCATATGTTATTACATAACTTGAAAACCATTCATTTTTAGTGTGTAAAATGACAGTTTGGGTGTGTGGTTTCTTGTTCTAGTTACCTGGAAATAGCATAATATTAAAGAAAGCTTTGGTCTCTCTCTCTCTCTTTTTGAGTTATTAAAACACATTACAGCTTCCTCAGGAGTGATCAGTAACTTAGTTTGATTAGAAAACATTATTGACTAGTTAGGAATATTTAAGAGGGATAATACCACAACAATTGATTACTTATAAACAGTCATTAGTGTTAAGAAACGTCTAGCAAACTTAAGTTGTGATATTTTTTTTTTTTAATGTTGGTGAAAGTTCCTACTTTCCGGTCTGGAAAATTATTTGTATGACTTCCGGTTTCTTTTGCTCTGTTCCTGCTATTAGCTAGCAATATTAACCTCAGCTTGTTGCTTTTTTAATGCTTGTTTAACTTTCAGTTTATTTTATATTATCTAATAATATTTTCATTAAGTAAAATATTTAAATTTGTTTATAAAAGAATTTTTTTCTGATTTCACATTTTGCTTGTATTTATAGTTGTTAATATCTGATTTTGATACAGAATATTTTGTTTAAGAGTTGGTGAGTTACCATTAAAAAAAAAAAAATACGTGTATTTGTACTAAACATCAAAAATCATTCCATGGATGCCGAATAGGTTAAGTAACATTTCAGCCTTCATTTTCCTCTTGCTTGTTCCAGAATGCTGTGAAATACAGATGTAGTGTTGTCAAACAAGCACATGATCATATCTAATTTCTTGTTCCAGATCAACCTCTTTATATTTCAGTAAAACCTTTAACATCATTATTTTAAGTTGTTTTGTTTCTGTAAACTGGCTCTTGTGAGCTAACCATTTTTTTTACATTTTATGCTGTTACTAATTTCAAATGTTATTTATAAATATTGTATCATTCCAGTTTTATGAAATCCTTTCTTAAACAAAGTCTGTTCTGTTGGTAATAAAAAATTCAATAAATTAAATGTATTCAGTAAAGTTCCTTTATTTCCGTGGATGAACCTTTATAAAGAAACTTCTTACCACTATGTGAAGGAGAGAATAAGTAATGGGTTGATTTTGGTATTTTAAATTATTTTTGTAACATGTAGATTTATTACGTAAATTTTAAAATGTGGATCTCCCAATTATCTTGATCTCAGTAATATTTTTGAGAGAAATTTGTGTAGGTGTAATTACTTTCAGAAATGGCATCTCTTGGATGAACTGTACTGTTAAAAGTACATCAGTTCTATGACGTTGCTTTAAAAGACAAGATGTTACTTTTCTTAGTGGCCACCAATCACCTTTGAATATTCTTTTGTTATTTGTAATAGTAGTAATTTGCATGACTGTTTATTTAACAGTAAAACTGTTCAGTATTTTCTAATAACTTAACGTGTTAGTGTGTAATGATTTGGTTATGTTTTGAGTATAATTTATTGATACACTTTGTACCTAGTTTTGGTTTTGTGTAGCAGTTAGTAGAAAACCACAATAAATGGAACAAGTTTTCAGACACCTTAATATTAGGAAAACTAGTTTCAACCTGATCATCATCATTTTCAGTCTGAAGACAACATTTCTGAAATGAAGACTTCTGACAGTTTGTTCCATTTCACTAACTGCACACTACGCTTTGTTTCGTAGATTGTTTATTTGAAAAACTGTATGTAATAATGATTAGACTTTATTTTTCTTTTAATACTGTTGAAAGATTTCTTTAAACATATCCTCATACAAGATCTTAAGTGGTAACCATCTTTGATCATCAGTGCAGTAAACGAGCACTTTGTGTCTTATTACTTTAGTTCTTGGATATAAATACACATTTTAGTAAAATGGTGTGAAATAAACCATTTATTAACTTTAGTGATACTTTGTTATGAAGAAAGTCGTGATCCCATGAATTGGCTTCTTAGACATTAATAGATAAAATACCTTGACTTTTTAGTATTAACACATCAGGCAGCATCTGAAAACCTTTTTAAGGTAAAATATTTTGTGATCAGGAGTGAAGTCAGTTTTCAAACTACATAGTACTACTAACGGTGTTTAATATTTAACTTGTGCATTTAAAGATATGGCAAAACATATGTATTATTTAAAATGCTTCATTATTTTGTGGAATCTGACATTATAACATCTTTTATGTAGAATATCAGTTTGGTAAAAAAAATGAAACAGGATTTTAAAAATTTGTTTTACACAGATAACTCAAACTATGTGCATAATAAAAGATGCTGATATATCAGTATGGACTAATGATGAAAAGTAATATTTTCCAGACAGTCCACAATATTTTACATTAATAGTCTCTTCCTAGTGTTTCATGTCACTTAATTTCTTGATTTAAATGATGGAAGAAAAAAAGTTTAAGTCAAAACATTTTTGAGATTCTCCACATAACTATTTAAAGGTTATTGTGCAAGTAAAAGAAAAAATTTTTAGCTGGGGTCATACAATTGGAAACGTTAATGCAATTTGTTATTCAGATTGAATGTTAAAAGTGATAACAGAAAACTAGAACAACATGCATTAATGTTTAAATTAAAATAACCATCTGTAGATCTTTCATGGAATTTCAACCTCAAGAAAGTGAAATAGACTTTATTATTATTATTCCTGTATTTGCCAAAATCTAAAAATGTGTTTGTATGTTATGTGTTTGCATGCCTAATTTACTATCCCCTCAGTGTTCCTTAGAAAAAAAAACAATTTCAATTAAATGCTAAACCTTTGTGTATGTTTGTACTAGCTTTGGTATACTGTTGTTAAAAGTATGACTATTATTGTTTTTAAAGTTAATTACAAGAAAATAATGAGAGTTTGTGGCATAATATTTCTTAAAAATCGTTTTATAAAAGCTGATTTTAGCATCTGAAGGATTTCATTTCTAACAGATTAAAATTAGTGTCTTCACTGAGTGTACACAATGAAGTTTGAGTTCGAATTTACTTAAATTTGTTAGTTATGAACTTTAAAATAATTTACTCGATATATAATACTAATAACTGCAAATAAAAATAATCATACATCCATGTAAAATGTTTTTTGTATAGGTTTGTATAGGTTAAACATAAAAAAATTTTTCTGATTGTTATGCATTTCACAATACAAATATGTCAATAGGGAGAGGAAAATTCTCCAAGACGTAAATGTTAGTAAACCTTTCCTGGTCTATTCAACACAGCTGCAGAAACACTTGAGATTTTAAAATGCACTCGCTATTCTTTGCACAATAAGGTTAGCAAAATTGTACAGAAAAGTTTTTTAAACAGTTACTATCACAGAGTAGGAGTAATTGACGTGCTTCTAGTATCTTTTTAATATGGTTTTTTGTGGTAATAACTTTCCCTAACATAGAGATTATTGAACATGCAATGATAAAAGCTTTAGAAGTAATCGGAAAGGTCATTATGTGGAGTCTTGCTTCTCATATATACACCCTTCATATATATATATATATATATCTTGCATGAAAGTTTTTGTTCTGAAAAGTGGAATATTTAGATAATCATTGAATAAAATTAATACTATGTAATTTTGAAAATGCAATGGTCGTGATTGTTTGTGCTGGAAGTGCACCAGTTCAGCAAAACCTTTGCACCTTAATCCACAGATCTCTAATCGACTCCCTACACTACACCTTTTCACTATCCCACATCAGAACAGTGTTATTATAATGTATATTTGTTGGTACTAGTGCTCTGCCTCTTCTGGTTATCAAAATGAGTTCTAGCACTACGTCCACAGACTTGTAATGCTATAAGGAAGTGTACAGTGTGGAGAAACTGATATTTAGACTTTACTACTTCATTATGTATGTTGCATTTATATAACACAAAAATATTATACTTATGGTTAAACAATTTTTCATATTTTGAAAAATCACTTATACAAATGTCTTTCAAAATAATCCATTAATGTAAAATTATTAAACTCTACATTCAGAAAAATTCTGCAGGCTGAGACAATACATGTACTAAAAGTTTATTCTCTAAGTGGAAAAGGTACACATGTTCTAAATACCAAAATACACTTTACAGTTTCCACTGTATATTCAATTGGCTTAACATTTAACAATAATAAATGACAACAATAAATATATTGTTAAAATTATTTCTGAATTTGTACACATTCTACAGCTATATTGGATGACCTCTTTAATGTTAAATCATTTCTTACTACTGTATTGAAATAAATGAAGTACACTGATAAAGATAGCTAATGGGGTTGTCTACGCTGACAGTGAAAATTTTGACAGTTCTCAGTGTTCACATCTAACACAATGTGCATCTTACCATATGTAACTACTTTACAATCGAGTTCTAAGAAGTTATGTAAATAATAAACTGAAGTTGTATTTCCTCACAACATGCGGAATGCACAGGAAGAAAATTAAAAACAATAAGTAATATTGTGAAATACAATGTTTTAAAATATTTTTGGAGCTTATTTTGAATTTGTAATGAGGATGAAGCACCATCCTCATTAAATTGGATTTTTATGTTTTAAAACATCAAGAACAAAGATAGTATGTCACACCAGAGGTAACAAGAAACTTCACATTGCATTGTTTTTCATTTAACCAGAAGCTCAAAATTTATAGAATGGCCCTTTCATTACTAGCAGTTGAAGATATTTAAAATATTTGTCTTTCATTTGTTAAAACCTGTAAGGTCATATTGTTACTAATGGTAAATACACTTTGATCTCCTGTGCAGCAGCCAATTTTTATTTTCACTACGTAATTTTTTATCTTATGGAGGATGATTTGATGAGCCAAACAATTTTTCTCTAATGTATTTAAAGTAATTTTGTAAAATAAACTAAAATTGTTATTTTTAATTTCCTTACACTTTGACAAGCTTTTAACTTTAACCTGCTTATTGTGAGGTTAGCTCTTTTGGTATGTAAATATAAACCAGCAAACTGAAAATTTTTGATGAAACAGAAGCATGTTGGTCTCTGAACTAGAAATGTTGGTTAACTTTTTTATAGTTATATTAAACCCTGAACCAAATGTGATGTAATCAAGTAGTTGTCACAGTAATATCTGTAGCAGTGAGAAAAATAAAACTCCAAGCATTTGACCAATATTTCTATACTGTGTTAACATATCAATTTCTTGCTACACTAAACATATGCCACTGTTTAGTATAATTCTTTAATAGTTAAACAGTTAATTACCATAGCAACACAGCTCTTCATGAATCAAGCACTAAATACCTAATTACCCTGGCAACACAGCTGTTCACAGAGCAAACACTGAATATGTAATTACCCTGACAACATATCTTTTCATGCAGTAAACAGGTAAATACCATTTTACATTTGACCATTAATTTTAACAACATTCAAAACTTTTAAGCTATCTGTGCAAAAGCATTTAGATTACTATTTGATACTTCTGTTCACAGAATTTTCTAATAATTCTAGATGGAAATGCACTTATGATTTAACACATTTCTGTTATGGGACTGTTTAAGGATGATACCATTGCATTACTACAATTTTTAGCACCCGAACTTTTCATCTCTATGAAGCAGCCATTTTCAAGTACAAAAAAACTCCTACTTTTCCCAGATAAGTTACTTGTTAATCTAGTATGAAAGCTTTTTATATTTAATTCAATGCTATCGTGAGCTTACGTGATTCTGAGTAATATACTGTGCAATAATTATAATTGTAGATGTAAATAGTTCGTAGTTACTTAATTTGAATGAAGACCAAATATGATGTTGTAAAATACACACGAACTCTTTTATCTTTAATTTTTACTTCATAAATATATTCTGTATGCTTTAATAAATACCTCCTGTGAACTTAACTTTCATTTAGATATATTTACAATTCTAGAACTATTTTATATCTGAATGGAAGTTTCAATTAGCTACACAATTAGAAATGTATTCAGTGTATGACATTTTTACTGCTTTCAAAGTTCTTAACAAAGAGTACAAAAGAGTATTTTTCAGTATTTCAAAGAATAGTTTTGTCATTCAGACTTGTGCTTTTCAAATACAATAAAAATTATTTAAAATAAAAGGGATTCCTCAACAGGCACGGCTCTTGACATTACTTTAGGTAGAATTAGAGCAAATTAATATGCAAAACCTTTTTTGTGCCTTTACCATCAACTATATTTTCTGCACCAGAAGTACTAACCACAAGACTCCTGGTTTTCCCAAATCAATATTATTACTCTCTAGGCTCTACCAGCCTACTCTCAAACTGAAATTCTTTTAGGCAGGATTAGAGTAAATTATTTTATAAATTCCAGGATGTAATGATATACATCAAAATGACTTGACCTCCTAAGTCCAAAAACTGTAATTAGATTTCAAATTGGTCAAAAGATGATGTAGTTATGAACTACAAGTTAAAACTTGAAAGACTCTGTGTGCTTCTACACCTCAGCTATAAGTGTGCAAATGGATGTGCTTGTCTTACGAATCTTTTTTTTTTTATTATGAAGAAGCAAAAAGTACCAAAGTACTAGCAACAAATAAAGGAAAATTAGTTTTACTGTATAAATCTATGATAAATTCAGACAATTTCATTGACAATATGTACAATGTTATCAGCCACATAAACAGTTTATCTACATTCCCTTCTAATTTAACTAAAAATTTAACAGTAATGTATTTAATACCTTGAGGGCTTATATTAGTTATAGTAAGCTTAATAACATGATCTTCAGTTATATTAAAGAACAGGAGTGATAACTTCCTCTAGTGTATCAATTTAAACAATACCTTTAAAACCTACTTTTTTTGTAGAAAACTACTGATCATAAATATTACATAACTTACATATATTTAACGAAGTTCTGAGCTCACACTAAGTATCTAAAAACCATACCTTGCATTTACTTGTTGAAATAGAAATATGCCCCGTACTATGAAAACAGCATGCAATATGAAGCCAACATTAGTTCACTTGTTTAAATGTTACATCCCTAACATGGGCGACACAACAGTATTAATCAAATACATCATCAGGTTTGATTATTACACCTGTAGTCTGACAGTCACAAACAGTACCAGATCACATGGTTTGGGTGTTATACTCCTGGCCGAATAACTACAGACAATAAGTAACCACACTTGATCAATATCTTTATGTCTTATCTAAGTGCAAACAAAAACCCTATAATCCATGCTTTAAAAAGATTATCTTTTGGGCATTTTACAAGTTTCATTTAAGATGAAGTAAATCATTTGAATTATTTTGTGTAGACCAATTTTTTTTAACACCCACCCACCTCAACTCCGTAGTGCAAGCTTTGTCCTCCCTTAGGTTTACCATTGATTAAGTCACTGAGAAGAAGAAAAAGTTAGATATAATTTAAGTAACAAGTAAAAAGGATCATCATTAGTATATAACACAACTGTCCCTACGTTTACACGGCACACATAATACATATTTCAACCTGCTGTCTGGGTCAGACACCAATGTGTAAAGATTACTGATGGACTCCAAGCTAGTTGAGATTACAATCATTATCAGAAGAGAAGAAAACAGTTCAACCTGATTTAACTTAGATTACTAACAGTTACTGGAAGAATTAATAATAACTTCACAAGAATTATTAAAACATCACCATCTTCTCTCTTGACAAAAAATAAAAATTGAACAACTATAAAAGAGAAATTGCATAAAAAAGTAAAATATTGGAGATTTAGTGAAAATAACCAAACATCGATTCGAAAGTACAGGTTAAGATAAAGGAACATTAAGAAGTGTAAACACTGGCCAAGTGTTCTGTTTTTGCCTAACATATATACATATTGGTAAGAAGAAAAATGAATTTAAAATGTCAGAATGTAAAAGTTGTTTTTTTAACAAAAGGCTACAATTCAAATACTAAAATCAATCATAATATTGGTTAAATTAATACTGTAATCAGCTTTGAAATAGAAATGCATATTTTTAAGCAATTAAAACCAATGTTCCAACTATAAAACTGATAATCATACATTGTATTCTCACCTCTTAATACTCGAACATTAGTTTGTAATATAAATTTTTTTTTTACCACACCAGTAATTAAAATACTAATACTTTACAAACATCCTTTCAAAAACTAAAAAATACTGATATTGAAATACCTTTTCCTAAGTAATCAGCTTGAAAGCAAACAATAAATCAACTGTTAAGTTTTATCGACCAGCAGAACAATACATGCTAGTCATGTATATTTGATTTTTAATTTTAATTTTTTAAGAACACAGTTTTTAGTTACAGAACAAAATTTTCTTCAATTCAAAATGAAAAGAAAAAAATTACAAAAAGAAAAGTAATGAACTTTTTTTCATTTGAGTTCCTTCTTTGTTTCTGGTAAACTCTGCACATGGTTTCAGTGTAAATACACCACAAAACAAACTATTACTGAGTTCTTCATTTCTTAACAGTAATTCAAAGAAAAATTACAATTGTGTGACTAACCAAAGTTTGGTAGTTTTTCAAACCTTTTTTTTATCGAGTTGTATATAAATCATTCTTTTTGTACCCTGTACACAATAATTCAATAAAGATGTAAAAATTGAATCTAAACTTTTACGCGACAAATTACTGGCAAGGTCAGTACATTTTAATGAATATTACATTGCCTTGTCTGTTTAGTAGCTATGTGTGTAGCCTAAGTGTTTCTAGTAATTTATTTTTCTCTTTGCATGTCATGTGATGTTCTGATGTTGCCTTTCAAACAAAAACAAAAAAACATTGGCAACTTTAACAGAGGATTACAACTCCAATTCAGAAATTTCACAGCCATGCAAGATAAAAAACAATGTTCTTCATTAAGGAGAACATTTACTGTTCTAAAAAATCAGCAATTAAATTATAGCTAGTTACCAGGAATCTTTAATATCTTAAAGACAGAACTCTCTGTTTCATTCTTACATCTTTTGAGCGATGGAAGGTCTAATTTAAAAACATATTTAGTCATGTAATAATGTTATTCAATTTTGTTGCACGTACCTTAATCTTCACATATTAACCATAACATTAAGTTACTTCACTCACCAACTTCTAGCTTTTGTCCCTTTGTACAGAAAATAAAGAATATAGATAACTGACTTACATGGCAGAGCATTAACTGGGCTTTTTTATAAATACATAGAAAGACTAGTAACTTTCATGAGAAGCAGGACCACAAACTTTAGCATATTAAATCTATTAGTGCTAACATTTCAGATTTGTGTATATTGTAACATTACATGCTACAATATCATAACAGGGAAAGAAACAAGCTCAAATAAGCACTTACACACTCAATAGCATGGAGTTTTTTTTATCACATTCTCTAGCAGTTTACAAAAACTGCTGATAGAGGAGGCAAATAATGAGCAATATTTATGTACAACTTACACGTATGCTTGATTCACTAATGACGTTTGAATTGCATTTTAATAAGCCTGATTTTAAAGTTAATTACTTTTTCAAATTGACATAAATTGTTTTGTACAAATTATGTGAAATTTTAATGAGTGCATAATCATTTCCTATAACTTGCATAAGTACGTATTCTATATAGGACTATATAGTTACTAGTTAAGTAAGAAAACTGCATCTCGAATTGTATTTTCTTCCTAATAAAAGCACGAGTTCATGAATACGACATTATGCTATACATACCTGCAGAAGAACACAACCACCAAATCTTCATGACTTAACTTGAACTAAATACAGTATTAAAATACACAGAAGTGGTCAAAGTTGTTGCAAGAAGGCGACAAATATTCAGTTAAATATAATAATTTGAGACATCATTTCTTTGCTTCTTGTTTTGCATTAAGTTAAAAACTGATAACCTACAAAAAATATGAAGCCTAGCAAATTGATAACATGAAGTATTTGAATCAAACTAAGAAGTGAGATAATTAAAAGAACCCTTCAAAACAAAAATGAACCTTTCTTAAATGTTTCCAAATCTTTCTCTTCACAAGTTTTTTCTTCATAAATTTATAAAGGCCTTTGAGGAAAAAAAACTACTTCAAAAATGAATGTAGTGATTCAGATACAATTTGTTTTTTACCATGATGTTGCTTGGCATAAGTTATATCTGTTTTTAGAAATACTGGAATTAAACTGGATAGAAGACATTCAGAATAAGTAAATCTGCACAATTAGCCAGTTTCTCCATTATCTTTTCACAATAAAAAGAAAAACAACATTTGTACCACACTTGCAAAGATCACAGGAAAAAAGTTTTATAGGCTGCTAAGGCTATATAAAAGATTATGTAAAAATGTCCATACCAAAGAGGCCAACAACTCATTAAAATTAATTTCTAAAACACAGTTATGTTGTTACAACACAACACATTTTTTTCATTCATGCTGAAACCAGAAAATGGGCTAAATTATACATTTTCAATTGTAAATTGATCTGTTCCTAGTACACAAACATCTATTCTCCACTATTTTTAAGTTTCTGTTTGTCTCTATTCTACTTTAAATATAAAAAAGAAACACTAATGAATTAGATACATTTACACTTAGTTTTCCCTACATGTAACAGTTTGTACAAAATAAGAATAAAGTTTGTACTAAACAAAGAAAAAAATAAGAGATTCTAAGTTTGATCTTTAACATATGAAAAAAAAAACTGCCTTCTTAATAAACTGAACTTATAAATCCCTAACTGGTGTTTAAAATTACCTATCTTCCGAGCCAATAAATTCTGATACATCAAAATCCACCTGTGTATCTGACCCATTCATGGAGTGCTTTGCAGCCTTGCACACGATGTTTACTGTATCTTCCAAATCCAGTTTACGTCTGCATGCACGAAAAAATATAGGTTGAATGTAATCTTCATTCAGTGGTGAAAAGCTTTTAGAACAGTCTTTTTTTTGAGGAAAACTTTTAGGTGGTGAGTAAGGAGTTAAAGAAGAGCTCGTATTCTCTATGGGAGTAGTGTGACAAGCTGGGATAACCAATGGACAACTTTCATCCCTAAAAGATACATCTGTCTGCTGCATTACAATAGGTGTAAACTCTTTAAAATCTAATGGTAATGAGTCCTGAAATTGAATGTCTTCTCTTGAGAATCCATTTTCTTGATCTTTGAGCTCTGAAATGGGAGTGATCTTCCCACATGAACACTGTGCTGCAGGAGACTTGGAACGCCAATACTGAAGCTCTGTCTTACAGCGGTTCAGCTCTTGAAGTACAGCATTCAGTTTTCGGGACGTGGTATGAAACTTGTGGTTGTAATCTTCCAGCTGTGCTTTAAACTCTTGAAGTTGTTTTTGCTGTTTGGACACATTCTGACGTGTTTGTTTCAAGTCTCTCTTCAGTGTCAGGACCTGTCCGTTGTTTCTGTGAGGAAGGCAAAAATTGTAATATATTTAAAATCCTATCATTTGCACAAAACACGATTCTCAAGAAAACAAATACCGATAAACATTAGTATACAAATACAAGCCTCTATTTATTTTTGGTAGGTCAAAAGACTGTGGGCAGAATTACCTGAGAAATGAAAATCTGCTATTTTTAAACGTGATAATAGTTGCCCCTGAAATAATAGGCTATATACTGTAACTTCTTTAATGAACAAAATTTCAGAGTCTTATAAAAGATGCTTCACAAAATTGTACAATGAAATATGACATCAAAACATAAAATCAACACGTCTATTAAAAGAAAATCTAACCTTAATAAACTTTTAACATTTTTGAAAAAAAATTTTAATTATTATACTGGTGTTGGAAATAGGTGTGAACTTGGTGTACTCAGATTTTTATAAAGCTTTGTATATGGTCCCAGACAATAGGTTAGCTGAGAAAATCACAATATTAAGGTTTAGGGAAAGATCAGTTGATTGGATTGTAAAATAACTGAGTTGAAAAATAGCTAGAAAATGTTAATAACAGATTCAATTGTAATTAGTCCTTTGTTACTAGTTGTGTACTTCAAAAGTCACCATCTAAGCCTTATATCTCTTATTTATAACTATCATATTGGTAAGGATATAATTAGTAAACTAGTAAAGATAAACTCTCAAGTATTTCTAGCTGTACTGAGAATGTTTTGCTACTACAAAAAGACTGGATTGATTGATAAGTAGGACAAAATCTTGGGATATAATTATAGCAATGCAAGAAAACATTAATGTATTTCAGTTATCACAATCTGAGTCAACATTTAATGACGATGGGAAACCATATAACTTGGGAGAGAAAAAAGTTGAGTTTCAAAAAAAGCTAATAATTTAAGGATGTATTTACAAATAAAGTGACTGTAATTAAAGAAATGTAATATACACATCACTGGTTAGTACTTGCTTGAAATAATGTGTGCAGTTTAGATTAATCTGGTAAAAGATACTGACTGATTTGAAACAGTTCAGAAATGGGACCACTAAGATAATTTGGGGCATGGAAGGGTTATCTTATGGGAATAGATTAATATATCTTATTTAAAAAAGATAAGAGGTATTTTAAGTGACATTTATAACATTACCCAGCTGAGTGATATGATTAAATCCTCTAATTCATTTATGCTTTATTCTAAGAGTAACAAGATGATGGGACACAAGTTTAAGAATTGGAAATGACAGATAATGCAGATTTATTTTATGACATCACAAAGTGTTTTTGAAGTAAGATCCCAATAGTAGTAGTGAAAACCAGCACGACAGGACTTTAAAGTCACAGAAAAATTAAGATAACTCTGGGTGTTAATTTACCCTTTTCAAGGACTCAAAGAACTCAAGCTCTTCCTTCCAAAAGAATATACCTACAACATTACACCAGTTCTATCATCTTGCAGTACAAACAGAACCAAGTCCAGCACGTTATTTCTCAATTTTATGCTCTACACTGGTACAGAAAGGGTTTGTTTGATTTGTTTGGAAGTTTGTACTAAGCTACACAATGGCTATCTATGCTATCTGTCCCTCATTTAGCAGTGTGAGACTAGAAGGAAAGCAGCTAGTCATCACCACCCACTGCCAACTGTTGAGCTACTCTTTTACCAGTGAATAGTGGAATTGATATTAACATTATAATGCCCTCATGGCTGACAAAATGTGTTGGGTACAACAGAGATTCAAACCCATGGCTCTCAGTTTGCGAGTCAAGTATCCTAATCACCTAGCTGTACCAGACGACACAAAAAGTGATAAACTGTAACCTGTCAAACAATACCATACACTTGTAGCCACTTTTTAACCACTTTACACACAAATAACTTAAGCCATTTTTTTCTTCTGATAGTAGTTTTGGACAAGTTGACAGTTTTTGTAATGTCCTTCCTGTGTTGAATTGGAAATAGTCAAATTCTGATTACTGTTGAATATATCAGTCAAAGTGAACACAGTTCAACATCTTTCATTTGCTGATACTCCCATTAAATGCATCTTTACCTGCAAATGTGACAAGCATAGGTAGAAAATATATATAAAGTCCAGAACATGCATTACACTCCCAGAAGTGCTATATATGTAGTATGTCTACAGCACATCAAATCATACATGGTGGGTAAACTACAAACCAAAACCAAGCAGTACTAGGAATTTGGCTTCCAGGCCAAAGGGGAGAGAGACCTTCTACTATTTTCATCTCAAACTTAGTGAGGCAAAATGGGAATTTGTTATCTGAACTGTGACCAAAAGAGGACTTAGGCTGATTGGTCTTGTGCAAATCCAACACTAGACCATCTGGGAACTGAAATGTGACAGTCTGCCAGAGCAAAAGAGTTTGAAACTAAGGACAGAATTTATTCTGAATATACATAGAGTGAGGAACAGAAGGCAGTGCTCAGTGCAAACAAGTAGTTGCACAATGACTTCCATCAGAAGCCAAAGAAAGTCTAGAGGCCAATAACAACTACAAGAAAAAATGCAAATAGGTGACTTCAATTCATGATTCCAATGCTTCTGAGACATACAAGAACATCAAGGGATGAAAAAAGGAGCCTCATGTAACTCATGAAGAGCTTCAGCAAGAAGTCTCCATCTCAAAAAATAACCAAGATCACAGAAAGCTTCAACTAAAAGTAAGCCTTCCCACTGATCTTTGAGTAATGCTAGATAACAGAGGTGGAATGAAGCAAGGTTGGTTAGCCTTTGTGTATGAATTCATGTCTAAGAATGATACATCACAATTTTGTTGTTGTTTTTAATCAAGTTTATAAAGCCACTAAGCAACAAAAAAATTGCAACCCTGTACATTAATTATCACAGCACTTGTGCAGAGAAACCACATCTAAACATTTTGAATGAGGGACACAGTAACACAGGAGAAAAGTATACTGCCAAAAACAATTGATTGGGATATGAAAGACTGAAGCAAGTGAGAAAACATCAGACCAATGCTTAGATGAGTAAAGAAAAACCTCTGGTGGTTAAATAATAGTTATAAATGTCAATAGTTGTTTTTCTGAATTTTATTTGTTGTGATTATGTGTCCAAAATACTGACATTTTTTTAATTGGATTGCTTTTAGTGTATGCTTTGTTTTAACCATTTTTAACATTTTCTGGGCCAAGCATAGCCAAATCGTCACAGCACTCAACTGAAATCTGATGGTTACATGTTCGAATCCTCATCACACCAAACACACTTGTTCTTTCAGCCATGGGGACATTATAGTGATACAATCAATCCCACTATTAGTTGGTAAAAGAGTAGCCTAAGATTTGGCAGTGGGTAGCAATTACTAGCTGCCTTCCCTCTGGTCTTACACTGCTAAATTAGAGATGGCTAGTGCAGATAGCCCTCGAGTAGCTTTGTGCTAAATTAAAAAAAATAAAGAATAAATAAAATCAATATTTCCTCATTTGTTTTATACTTTGTATATAACATTTTCAACATTTTTCCAAGATACCAGATTTCTAGTGCTTCAATTTTGTTCCAAAGTTCTTTAGTTAGTGTCCAAGTCTGTAGCATACAAGATGTGTATAATCCAACATTTTATAAGTTTCTTTTTTTGTCTGTTACCTAATGTTACCTGCGGTTAGTACATCTTTCATATGAATGAAATTTGCTCTTACAATTTCAGTTCATCTCTTGACTTCTGCCTCACATTTTCCATCTTCAGTTATTAACTCTTCCAAGAAGACAAACTTATCCACTTGTTCTAGTGTGTGACCATTCGCTTTGATGGCGACACTTTTACATCTCTTCTCACAACCATGTTTTTTGTTTTCTTTATATTATTCCTCAATCAAAACACTAAATATCTCCTACTCACTAAGTTCATTATCCTTTGTAATGCATCTTCTCACTCTGCCAGTAGCACTATATTGTTAACATGCTACTATATTAACCCTTCCAATACTTATTCCTGGGAGCTCATCAGTTTCACTAAATGTCTGTTCTGTGTAAAGGTTGAATAGTTTTGGTGAAAGCTTGCAACCTTGTCTCACACCATGCTTAACACTAAAGGTATCTGACTGACCTTCTTCTAGATAACAAACAAAACATATTAAAAGTTGTAGTATAGAAACCCTTACTGTTACAAGGACAGTCACATCAACTGACCCTGTATAGAAGGAGTTAATAAAATCGTAATTTCTATTAACCAGTTATCTTATGTGATACTAATCATTGTTCATGAGTAATTAATTATAACAATTACAAACTTTATTCACCAATTGCTATTCACTGAAAGAATGAATACATTTTATCATACATACAATTGTAATACTACAACTGTCTTTAATAAGATATTTTAGAAGACAAGATTGATAATGCATAATGCTAGTCAGGAAACATGATCTCTTTCAGCATAAAAAGGACACATTATAGCAAGCTAGATTTCTGTCAAACCATAATGGATTCTTAAAATATAACTAATTTTGAATGAGAATTTATTAATAATTTATAATTTTTCCAGAGGCCAAACAGAGAAATCATCAGAACTTTTAAAACAGACCAAAGTTTTGTATTAAATAAAACTATTATATATTAAATGTTAATTAATCTCTCTCAAAATTACTTTTTAGGGTAGATGTTCATACTTATGATTTTCAAAAGTAAATAAAATAAAATAATTAATTGATATGTTAAGAGAAAGAAATCATGCTTTGTTGTTTTGAATTGAGTACAAAGCTACACAATGGGCTATCGGTGCTCTGCCCACTACGGGTATCGAAACCAGGTTTTTAGCACTGTAAGTCCACAGACATACCACTGAGCCACTGGGGGGTGAAATCATGCTGATTTAACTTCTTTTAATTCACACTATCATATACAAATTGTACTGCACTTCACAACATGTTTACACTAAAAAATGAAATGTCTGCTCATTAGAACCACAAGACAGCTGCATATTCTAGTGTATCAAGTCTTATGAACAATATTTTAAATGTAAAGCTTGTTTTAAAAAATTCTTTTCTCAGCTATATACCTTAGTACTTACACAAGTGTACCATTGTTTAGAATTGTAAAGTGTTAATATAAGTAAAGAATTTCACAGATGTTTTTTGATAGATTGAAGACGAAAGGCAGAAAACTTTAGAAACATCGTCCTCTACACTTGTGTCTAAACAGGCAGTTGCTATCCATTCAACAAAGTTTCATCAATTCCACAGATAACTCCATTTTAGAAAATGTGTTTGTTTCAATTGAAAACCTGAAATCACCTTTTCAGAAACAATTGTTTTTAATTTTTGTAAAAATTGTGATATTTCATTTTGACTCAAATAAAACTACAAACGCATTTTGTTCATAACCTTACTTTTTCATATTCTCTCTTAGTTTCCGTAGTCGTTTCTTGAAACTGGGATGTAAATCCCTGGGTGGTGGTACACATTTCACAGCTAATGAGCTGTTCTTGGCGGACGTGCAGGTCTTACTACTTGGTGGCTCTTCCATTAGAGATAACTGAGTCTTTGGAGAGGCTAAAAGCAAACATTTTGTTTTTAATGACTTAACAATATGAAAATGTTAAAATAAGCTTAATTTTCCTTTAAACTTTGAATTCCTAAGGCAAAAAACAGTCCATAAATAACGTAATTGCTATGAGTAGAAAAGACCATAGATACATATAATAACAAAATTAGAAATTTAACATAAATACTGCAAAATACATGTTTAGAAATTGTATTTAAACATTAATATAGTGTAAATTATTTATAAAATGAACTAATATTTATCTTTTGAAAGTTTCAGAATGCCTCTACTAATACGAAAACAACTAGTTTACATGAAAATGATGGCATGTAGTCAAGGAAATCAGTGGCAAAACAAGTTATTTCTGGCAAAGTTGGCTCTATCTTTTCTTTGAAATATTCCATAGCCATGGTTGATAAATCAAAAAGTTCATCCGTGACTTTGTAAGCCCGACTAATATTCAATGTGGTCTTGAGGTACCGGAGAATGTGAAAAACTTCATCCAGAATCTGGAAAATATACCAATCTTCAAATATTTTACTGCTTACAAAAACAATAGAACATATTGCAAGTAGTTGGGATAAGGCTTTTGTATATAAACAGTCTTTATCTCCATGTGTATGTATTTGTAATGCCTTAATACAGTAAAACTAATTTAAACATAAAGTGACTTTATCATCAATGTTAAGAATGTTTTTGATAAACCTTAAAACTTTTTATAAAAGGAAACTTTCTTCAGTCCATCATTTTTTAATTCTGCGCAAAGCTACACAAGGGCTATCTGCACTAACAATCCTAAATTTAGCAGTGTAAGACTAGAGGGAAGACAGTTAGTCATCACCACCCATCACCAACTCTTGGGCTACACTTTTACCAGCAAATAGTGGGACTGTCCAACACATTATAATGCCCCCACAGTTGAAAAGGTGAGCATGTTTAGTGTGACGTATATTCAAACCTGCGACGCTCATATTACGATCAAATGTCTTAACCCACCTGACCATGCTGGGCCTCTGTCTTCAGTATATTAAGCATAATCAAGCAAATAACTTTACAAATTTGCACATAAACAAAGATAATATAAAACATTATACCACAACAATTTGAGTAAAGCATGCATGACGAATTCAAGTTATTTCATGATGACCATTTAATTTATAACAGTTCAGTTAAACACACAGATACAATAATAATTATGCTACTGTATACAAAATAGTAATGACGAAAATAATAATGATTGCCATATTGCTATCAAATTAGAAGATATGTACCTCTCCTGGAAAAAAACAGCAATGCTTTCTTTCGATATGTTTTCCAAACGTCATCTGCAGAAGTGAAAGACGCATGTGAAGAGTTTCAATAATGTCACTTTCCCGTGCAAGAGGATGCTTCCTACGAGCTGATTCCCGGCGTGGCATTTGAGTCTTTATATTTTGGAATCGTTGTTGCATTAAGTTCTGCAGTTGACGAAACTGCTTATTGAGTATATTAGAGCATATGCTATTGAACTGTTGACAGACCTAAAAATGAACAAATATAATTATGCTTGTAGTTTTGATAAATTATTCTGTATTTTGTATTGAGCTTCACTTCTTTTTATATCACATCTAACTTGAGTTAACAGTGAAATGATACAAACAAAAATAAAAAGGCAGCAACAGTATTATATGTGTCACTCTGAACTTTATTTTGATTCTGAATGTTAGTTTCAGATATACCTTGTTACAATTTGATCTAGCACTAAAATTTTCACATGTAAATGGAAGAAACCAGAGAAAGTATGGAGCAGAGCTCCAAATTATCATTGGCTACCTGGCTGAATGCTAACGGATTTTATGGTTAGCCAGTGATCAAAGAGAAGTGGATAATACCAGCAGGATTATGAATATTCAACAAATTGTGAACAATGGTCAAAATTATGAAAAAATATAAGAAGGCTGCAAGCGTAAGATTTATCAAAATTTTATAGTGAGTATGGTATTAATTTTACAGTATATTAGTGATTGTGGTATCAATTTTACAGTAAATTAGTGAGTATGGTATTAATTTTATGGTACATTAGTGAGTACAGTATTAATTTTACAGTATATTAGTGATTGTGGTATTAATTTTACAGTATATTAGTGATTGTGGTATTAATTTTACAGTATATTAGTGATTGTGGTATCAATTTTACAGTATATTAGTGAGTATGGTATCAATTTTACAGTATATTAGTGAGTATGGTATTAATTTTATGGTACATTAGTGAGTATGGTATTAATTTTATGGTACATTAGTGAGTATGGTATTAATAATGTGACAACAAACTATTCAGTAATAGAATTGTTTTTATAGTTAATATATTGTTTAGTGTATTCAAACAACTCACAGAGAAACAAGAACTTCTTATTTATATAAAATACGTTATAACTTAGAGAAATACTGACTTTTGCAACATCAGTTTTGGTCAAAGTATCATACTACAGCATTTGATAACAATAACAGAAGTCATTTTGAAAGGTGAGGATACTAGTCACCAAGAAAGCTTTGATGAGTGCTTCAACAAGCAAAACAATGCATCAAAATCAACTGAGTTGAAACTGACATGATACATAATGCAATTATGAAATACTGAAATATAAGTGCTGATGACACTATCCACATCACATGATAGAAGAAGGCACTCAAGAAGATTTCAAACTGGATTTATAGCAAAACATCCATCTGAAAGGATTCACAAATGATGAAAAGTTAACCACATTTTATATTCTTTCTCTCTGAGGTTAGGCATGCAACAAAGATAAACCCAAGAACCCACATATCAAAAAAATACTGGAGTAGTGGTACCAGGTTTTAGCTTCTCTGGTAGGCTTCGGGGATTGAGGAACTGAGCACTACTATTAATATATCAAAATACAAATGAAACTCATTACAAAAGAATCACTGAAGATTTAAACCTTTTGCTAATGTAATATAAATATGGGCTTTGTGAAGGTAAAGAGAAATGAAAGTTTGAGTGAACTGCTTGAAGAAACTCATCCAGAAGCATGCTGCACAAAACGGATGCAGCATTAAGCAGCAATGCCGTTTTTCATTTAATCAGCTTTAACCTGTTCTGAACAGGTTTGTCAAAATGATAGTCACATCCTTTTACAGAGCTACATTCAAAATGTATTTAAACTACTTTACCATCACTGCATATGCATAAAGTGGGCATCAAATGTAGATAATAAATAACATTCTAATATTATATGTTTTAAATTCCTAATTTTATAAAGATATATTTAAAAAGTAATCCATTTTTTTCACCAGCATAAAAACTTTAATATCTGTTCTCCAAATCTTCCTTTTCTACTTTATTTACCACCTCAAGAAGTTCAGAATTTAATGTATATTCATAATTATTATAATAGAGATATTACTCAGGCAAAGAATAACTTTCATACCTTCCAATTTTATTTATTTTTGTAGCCATAAACTAAACATGCCACACCTACCTGTTACATCCTCTCTTTAACACCTTGCAAATCGTTCTCTCCTACATTTAATACTGTATTATTCATAACCAACAGAAATCAAAATTTCGATCTATCAAATGATGTACTATTGTATTATAAACCAACAGAAATCAGTTGTAATTTATCAAATGATGTACTATTATATTACAATATCTCTTGTACAAAGAATTATTTCACTTCTAGTTCAAATTTGTTCAGATGGGAATCGCATTAAAAACAGCTAAGTTTTTAACAGCTCTTATCACATAGTTAAAAAGCCAGAAAAATTATAGTTATAGCACATTGTTTTATTTTTGCAAATTATTATTTTGTGGTCTTCAGTACAATATTTAATTCCATCAAAAAGAATTAATGTTTTAGCACCTATGGAATAAGAAAAAGTACTCTTAATTATTATCAACAGTTAAAATAAAAGAAATAACTTGGGTTGATACATCTTTTTTAAAGTGTATTCTGCATTTATTATTACAAAAATAACTAATGTAAATTAGGAACTTGTTAGGTTAGATAAAATTAGATTGGTTAAAATAATGAAAATAATAATAATGATAAAATAATTCACAAGTTACTTGTGCGTCATGTAATTTGATATGATAATACAAAATGCAAATAGTCAGATTCAGTTCAAAGGGTAATAAATCAACAAAATTAGGTACAAGTAGATGAATATAAGTTTAAGCTATTTTAAATAATTTATCGTGGTTTCTTGGCATAATTAGCAGTCATTCTAGAAATAAAAAAGTTAGATTTACTTTCTCTGGTGGTTACAAGGTCAGTAAAATCTATAGCCCCTATATAATTATTTTAAAAAATAGAATATAAAACATTTTTCTCAGAAAATAGTAAATCTAACTTTTTTATTTCTAGAATGACTGCTAATTATGCCAAGAAACCACAATTTATTTAGGAGGTTACATTTTTCATTTTAACATGAAAACTGCTTTGCACTTAAAGCAGTCAGTTCTCTGGCTATTGACAAATGTTTGGTAAAAGGAATTAATTATTTTTTAATCTACAAAAGATTTATAATGAAAACCTGACAAATTTTGTTAACATACAATAAACATTTTCAGAGACACAATAAGTAAACCTTCAAGGTTACAAGTTACTTATAAACCACATGAGCTCACTGCAAAAGGGCAAATGACTAACATATTAATTGCACTCAATCTTTGCATATGATCTGACCAATAATAATGAAGTAGTTGAGTTCTAAATGTAAAATTACAACCACCAATCACTGAAGTTTTGAAAACCAATTAAACAAATGAACAGCTTAATTGGGTTCGACCACTGTAAATTTTGAAACATGTTACAATAGAGATAATGAGCATTCTTGTTTAAATCAAAAGCTCCAAACTATAAATAATGAAAAAAATATATATAAAAAAAATTCTCCACAAGAGATATCTCTAGCATTCACAATAATTGAACAATCTTTACTCAATAATGGGCAGGTTCAATTCATAGGCTTGGGTGACCAATCATATATGTAACTAGTATAAGGAGAAATACAACTACAATTCTTTACAATTTTAATACTGAAAGATTAGATTAGACAATTCATTAGTTATAATATCCCCTACACTTACGAGTCGAATTTTTCCAACTGTTTCAAAAGACAAAAAACTGAATATAGTTTCAAGGATCTCCACTGGTACACTCAAAAGATTATGTTTTTCTTTTTTCTCCTGAATAAATCCCTGATTTCTGAGACCTCGCTGGCATGCAGTTAGACTGAAAATATCTACAGATAAATATTGGTTTTCTATTAATTCTTTGCTTAAATCATTAGCTGGCACAGGTAAAGCTGAGAAAGTCATTCCTTCATCAGAGCAGTAGTCATCAGTTTCACTGTCCTGACTGACTCTTCTGTCTTTCTGGACCATAAACAAACACTGTGAATAGGTACAGGAAGTCGATGGTCCCAGCTCCATTTCATCCATGTTGTATTGTTGCAACAAAGAATTCCTAACAAAATATGTAGAAACTTGCTCAAACACAAAGCACATTCTAATAACAAAAATACATTCTTCTTTATAAGTATAAACTTTTTAAAAGTAAAAATATCAATTATTTTTCTGTTTTAATACTGTTGCGTGTTAATATTTTAATTGGCCAAATTATACAGAACACTTACAAACAATCAACAACACTGCAAGTCAGAGTTGAGTTCAGTCAAATGACTTTTTTTTAAAAAGATATTTCCAAGCTACACAACAAATAATGCTAAAAAAAACAAAAACCAATTATCATGAAAATTATAGATCAGCTCCTTTCATTTCTGAAGTGGAAAAAAATTGCAGAAAGTCTGATAAAAGAAACTTTGGAAAATCATCCAACAAAATATCATATAAAAAAAATCAACAAGTGATGCCTAACATGACAATAGAAAGATGTTACTCAAACAGAAAAGGTGTGTCCTTTTAGTAATTTGATTTTTCAAAAGATTTTGATGGACACACACAGCATCAGTTAACACCAAGAGTAAAGCCAGATGATAAATTAATCAAAGCTAATAAATTATTTTTAAGCAACCATTACATACTTATTTAATTGAAATTACAATTAAATCGAAAAACTTAAGAAAATAATAAAATCAAAATTTGCACTTCTGATTTTTCCTAGTTTGATTATTGCTCTCTAAGTAATTCAACTGTTGTCATTACAATTTCTCATAACTTTTAACTCCAAATAATAGTTGTTCAGCTTAATCAGGATCATGACTCAAAAATTAATCAAGTAACCACAAGTTAGTGTTTCTTATTATTACTACTTTTTAGTTGTTTTAATTAACAATTTCTAATGTAAGAATAATTTACTTGTTAAATGTAACTCATTAATAAGTTAAATACTCAACTGATTATCAAAACTCACTCAGGTGTTTCTAATTAGTATGGACTGAAGAAAAGTAATTTGATAGTAAGGAAACTGGATGAAAGAAAAAAAATTATCAATTCCACTTAAACTGGATCATAGTTGTTAGTGGAATGTCTCAAGTTAGTGGATGGACCTCTACTCTTTCTCAATGAAATCAGTAATATTAACAGAGTAGTAACTGGTAAATTGGAAAAGAATGCTGATGACAATAGTTTCTTGGATACTTCTTGCTGTGTGAAGGATGGCATACTAAAGAAATTAACTTATTAGTTAGATAGGAATGTGAAAATGTCCTTAATTAGAATTACACTAAATCCAAGATTTTGCATCATCATAATTTTGATCACACATTCATTATCAATGGAAAACCACTCAATACCACAACTGAAGAAAAGGATTTCAACATAGAAGTTCACAAGTTACTCAAATCATTGAGGCAATACTTTGTTGCTAGTTATAAAGTTAATAAACTTCTAGAGTGTACTTACTGATATACTGATCACACATCAAAAATGTTATTATTTGTATATGAATTGCTAGTTAGGCTTTACTCTAATGATATTAAGATTGTGGGAAATGAGTATTTTTAAGAGTTTTTGAATGATTAAGAACAGCATGGTCATTCTTTAATCAGGATTCAAAATCAAAATATACATGATACCATTTTGCAACCTATAACTATTATTTTGTAACTAGTCATTTAATGCAGTACAGTTTTACCCAAAATTTAAATACGACCCGTGAAACCATACATTATTTTAAAAACACAAACTTCTTAAATTTGTTCAAGTTGCAGAAAGTTACTGTTACTGAAGCTTTGCAATTAGTGGATAACTGTGTGGTTTAGCACACTGCTTCACGGAGGCTTGTATTTACAGTGGTAAAGTGGATAAAATTACAAGATACAACATTCATTCTGCAGATCAAAGATCAAATTATGACTATGTTTTATTCTCTCTGCTGAAAATTATCACAAATTAATAAGAAATGCATTAACTTGATAACTTCTAAGTTTTCTTCTAACACATCCAACTACCTTACATGTAGACTATTGTGTGGTTTTAAACAAATGACATGCACTTTCAGAAAAAAACACTACAGACAATGTAAAGTACTTACAAGAACATGCATAATATTTTGAAAAATAAAAGCAGTTTTTCTTAGCCTGACCAACTCCAGATTGTAAAAAAAACTTCATAAATATACTGCTTTACAGTGTACTACATTTAAATGTTTGATGAAAAGGATGAAACAAATGCCTGAGAAATGGAGAAGCAACGTTAAAGGTTAATATATGAATATTACACTTTTTCAGATTAATTTAACAAATGTCAAGCACTGGCACAATAGTTAGTTTGTAGGCATTTATGAATGTGGACATTAAATTACACAAATCTTTCAAATATATTAATAACATCCCAGAATGACTAATGTCTCATATAAACAGCTAGTGAATAAAGTAATTCTGCTAACAAAATTTCAAGCAGATAGTAGATTCTTACCAATTTCTTAAAAAGTCAACTTCTGGTCTCAATGACACATCACACTTTAGAAATATAAATTAAGACTTACAATGAACATGAGATATAATAAAAATGATACAGCCAAGTAAGAAATTGATGAATATTTGTACAAATAAAGTAGCAGATATCACAGTTTGCTAGACATGTTAGATATACGTCTCATCATAACTCCCAAGATTTATAAATCTGCACACACAGTAGCTAGCACCTTAATCAGAGTATATTTTCAGTGTCAATTCTGAAATTTTCAAAGAAGAAATATATTCATTATAAAATCTGATAAGTATCAACTGATATGATAATAGTTAAAGGCAAACAAGTCATTTCATTATGGTACTAATATCATAGAATAGGTATGTAAAACATCAACGTTACTTGTAAAGCCAGGTGATTAGTGGAATTTCATAATTAATTGTAAAGCTTATTAATTTATTGCTCTGATGAGACTTGGAAAGGTGGAATAATCAAAATAGTGGTAATTATAAATACTAACTTTTTAAGTCACAAGATTGAGTTAGACAATTTGAATTAACTCTTTCCATACAGAGTCTGTAAAGGGAACCAACCAACCAACCTTGTAAACAAAAAGCAGCCAAAGTTAACATGTTAAAAGTGTTATAT
Source organism: Carcinoscorpius rotundicauda (assembly GCA_011833715.1). Classification (NCBI taxonomy): domain Eukaryota; kingdom Metazoa; phylum Arthropoda; class Merostomata; order Xiphosura; family Limulidae; genus Carcinoscorpius; species Carcinoscorpius rotundicauda. The sequence goes on along the minus strand of CM022399.1, from coordinate 17,376,752 downwards.
GCTACTTTTATCGTTATGAAATTTAGCCGGCTTTAATTAGACATTACATATTTTATAATTAAATATCTTTGCAAAAGATACATCCAAAATATAAGGAATGCATGTGTTGACTGCTGTAAGTGAAAGGTGATTTCTACATTATGATTAACCCTTAAACAGCAGGAGTGTTACAGATAGCAGGATCAACTGATGATGGCTGCCATTTCAGGGTTGAAAGTACTTTTACACTTAAAATAAACTTTCAGGTTTGTAATATCTCTAAAACCTCTTAAAAGAATACTACACTTTTTTCAGTAAAACTTTACATTTTATCTGTTATTTTCACTAACTATATGAACTTACTCAATTTGACTAACCTTGTAACTACCATAAAAGAAATGAGTTTAAATTACCATTTTTTTTTCTCTTTCTAGGGTGACTTCAGATAGAAACTGAAAACTACAATTGGTTATCATAACTAGCATAAAACTTGTGACAGTCTACACCTATTTACACACAACTTTGTGTCTAACTATAGTGCAACCATGCAAGTTGTAAATCCCTCTGGTAAATTTGAAAGTTCATGTTATCGAATGATGTAATGCACGAGCTGTTTGCAAGTATACCTCATGAAGAATTTATTTTTTAATAAATTTCTATTTTTCTTCATTTCACAATAATAAAATACATATTTACCTTTGACCTTTTTGTTTTTCCTGTTAGTTGCTAAGAAAACTAAAGCACAACTTTTTATAGTGATAATACCAGTACACGAAATTTTCATTTTTTAAATAATGCACCTAAGAACACAGAATAACACACATGAAGCAATACCCAAAAATGTTAAAATTGAATTTGCTTTTTAACTAATGTAAGAAAGGGTTGAATTAATTCCCTTAACTGCTTAACCTGAACACTAGATAAACTTTTAACTGAATACAAGCCTGAAAGTACTCTGTAGTTAAAGCAATGCGACATTAAATGTCATTTGATTAATTAAAACTGCCTTTCTACTGATTGTAAAAGATACAATATAAAATGTCAGGGAGTAACACTGGAAATTTATGAGAGTACATGGCAAGAGAGTCTGATTTTTCTACTTTAATATTCCATAAACAAATACCTTTGAAGACTAAATGAATTAGACCTTTCTTTGATAACAGTTATGAGTTATTTGTATTAAATTCCATACTTCAGAGAAGAATGGTACATAAATTATAGATGGCAGAAAACTATAAGATGTCACAATTCACATAATAGGAGAGAGTGAATTTACTTAAATATTTTCTGATAAAATTAAGAAATTTTAATATTAAAATATTAAAAGTAATATTAAATATTACTTTAATATTAAAAGTTGATTTATTAACTATGTCTTAATGCCAAGTTCAATTGCACACATTGATAATAAAGTAGCTTAATTATTTTGTAACCGCAGTGATGTAAAAAGTCATAACATGTACACTTTGACCTATCCACTGTGAAAGGATTAAATTATCATTTTATGAGACTAACTGATGTAATCCATACTCAGAGGTAATAAATTATATTGATTATTCAATTCAATCACTCAACTCTAAATCTGTAATTCTAAAAAAACATCTACATCATAATATCACGAGCAATATTAGTTTAATGCCTTCAGAAAAATTTTGTACATTAATTTTGTCGTAAAATTGTCAAACAAGAAAGTCCCATACACTGACCCTTTAAACACACCACCAGTAACAGAAATCTAATTTGATTAGCCAGTTAATGACAATGCTTAGTTCTATTAAACTAAAATTTCTAGAAGGAACATTTTATCTGGATTTATGAAATAGATTTCAACGATTTGATTACACAATAGATAAGCAAGGATTTGAAGAAAAATGGACAGAATTTAAGGAAATTTATGTAACTGCTACCACAAAAATCTTGGTTCCTCAAAGAAAACCAAAAAAGGAATGGACTCTGATACATCATGGAGAATAACATATAAGATAAAGCAATGGAAAATCAAAATAAAAGGTTACACAAGTATAGATAGAAGTAACTTTTTAAAGGTGTGTACTGGGAGAAGGCAAGCCAAGTTAAAAGAGGTTAGAAGAAAAATTTCAACGTTACCTTCGGAAAGCAGAAGCAGCAGCCAACAAAGGTAATCAGAGAATGATCAGTGGGTTAATGAAACAACAAGGAAACAATAAGGTAACTAATTATGATGTTGAAGTTTCCAATTCTTATTACCCAACACCCAGGAAGACAAAATATGTGTTGGAGGCAACAAGTTCTCCATTTCACATTAGATAAGTAGTTCCTTTTTCACTTAAATTTTATTTAATATATCTTTCTAATTAAACTCCAATATCTCTGTTATTCCACAATATAACTAAAGCAACATTGCTGTCATCCAGTACACACTGAACAAGCATTAATATGCAAAATAAATTGTACAAACAATTTGAGGGAAACTCACAATTTCAATATTATTTCTTATTCTTGCAAGTCCAATATGTCCTGTTTGCTTATCAAAAATATCCATTTTTATGTTTATGTGATAAATGTATGGGGGCAGATGTTAGGATGAATATGTTGGCCATAATTCTATGTATGAAGTTAATAAAAAGAATTATTGTTTGTTTTTTAAATATAATGCAAAGCTTCACAAGAACTATCTGCACTAACTGTCCCTAATTTAGCAGTGTAAGACTAGAGGGAAGGCAGCTAGTCATTGCCACCCACTTCCAACTCTTGGGCTACTCTTTTACCAACTAATAGTGGGATCAATCATCACATTCTAATGCCCCCACGACTGAAAGGGCATGCTTGGTGCAACCGGGATTCAAACTCACGACCCTCAGATTACGAGTCAAGTGCCTTAACTACCTGGTCATGCTGGACCAAAAAGAATTACATGGTAATTCTTGTTTTATTATTGATAATACTGTAAAAGGTAGGTGTTTCACTACCTATCATTTGGTAAAATCTCCAAAATAATGCAGTGTTAAAAATAAGTTTACAGCAGTTATTGAAGTAAATGCTCTACACACTATAGTCTGACTGGTAATAAAAACACTGTATATAAAGTAAACAAATGGGCAAATAATTCATTAGTAATGTAATGTCTACTCCTATTCCAGAATGTTCAAATCTATAAATGACCAAGCCGTAAGAAGAGATAAAACCAGTCAGACCATTCCCTGACCACTTTTTCACAGCATGCATAGCTACAACACATATATTAAAACTTGTTTCTTTCAATTCAACAATTTGCTCTGTGTGTAAATAGCATTTGAAGCTAAAATGGCTCAAGATTCAATCTCATGATATAATTATGAAAATATATAATCAAACACCACTGCTTTTAAGACGAGTCTCTCATTTCTACAACTTAGTCTAAGGAGCAAACCCTCAATGTGCAATTAATGCACAAACTGATGAAAGTTTAAAAGATATTAACAGCGCCATTCAAAAATTTATATTTAATTGTTAAGCAATGAAACCTCTATCGGATGTGGAGTTCCTGTGCAGAGCAATAGAAAAGCTTGTGTAACTGTAGGAAAACATTACACAAACAGAAGAAAATCCTCTGAAATCAATATTTCTGGAAGAGAAGTCCTTAAACATTACACGTATTAGCGATATAGTTGATGAACTGGAATAAATCTGTATTTTAGTTGATGAGAGTAGATGCCATTACTGAACACGAAACTGCACTAGTAATGGTTGTCAATGGAGAAAATCCCTCTACAACATGAGCACAATTTTTTCTACTGGAACAAGCACATGCATAACAAGTCCCAGATGATATTGCTAATAGAATTAAAAGCTGTCTTTGGATTTGACAGATTCCAAGTTACCTTATAAGCTATGCTCTACATTAATATAAATTAACTTTGATAGTACAACAACCAGTTATAGTGAGTTCTGAAGTAGTGTTGCATTACTACTAAAGTGTCACATTTCTACTCCCCTTCTACTGTATAGCTCAAAACCTTCAACTAACAATACCAGATGCAGAAAAATCCTGACCTTATACAGTTCAGTTTGAAGAAACTTTGAAATGGAATTTTAAATTTTACTGGAATAGCCCAAAAAGAAGAAATGCATAAAACTTGCATGGGTTATAGATTTAAAAATTCGGTGATATTTAACATATGATGAGTTTCAAGCAAAGGAAGAATTTTAAATCCCATACAACAAAATTTGCAGGTTGTAGTTTTACACTTATGTCAGGTTAACAGTGATTGTGCTGAGAGAGTAGCTAAAATAAGAAAGATCCTATTTGAAGTTACCAGTGTAAATTTCATCAAAACACATCATAGTCTAAGAGATATCGTACAGCTTGTATCACATCTTTCAGATTTCTTTAAGCATAATACACGTATGGTTTGCAGTGGAGCATTATGCCACAAGATTAATAAAACTGAAGAATTATGCAGATGTCAACTCAAAGAAGTTTCTTACCAAAAAGGTGTACCACTCATGAAAGAAATTTTTGGGTGATTCAGCTGACATTATGTAGTCTTACAACAGCTTTACTTTTACAATTTTAACAAATAATGTTAATTGTCAGAATGGCCAAGCACCTTGATGAAGGTTTTACAGTTTTAAACACAAACCATCTTAGGCATTCCACAATACAGACTACACATGCTATCCATAAAGTATAATAAAATTCAGTTTATAAAATAATCTCAAATTGAACAAATCCTACACTTCATTTTAATGTTCTTTTCACTGAGGAGAAGAAGACAGGAATTGTGGAGAAGTTCAATGGCCAAAAAAAAAAAAAAAAACTTGAAAAATTTTAGTGGCAAAAATATACCAATTCTGTCTGCATACTCAACCATGCTATCAACAAAGTTTCCTCTCTCAGAAACATCTCAAAGAAAGTAAAATGTTTACATTATGTGCATCAACAGCAGAGACAGAACACGTTCTCATCCATGAAATGTTAGGAATAGCCTCTCATGAACATAGCTAAATAAAAACCTCTTGCAAGATCTGATGCTACTTAAGACTAAAGAACCTTGAAGAGTATGACCCATGCATGGCTACTGAATACTGGCTTACTTCTGATGGCACCAGCCCTGTAAAGGGACACAAGATCCACAATTCTTTGTACTTCTTATGGTGGGTGAAGCAATTTGAATCATTCTTTTGGTTTGATTAGTATACTTTTTATTTTGCCATATGCCTTACACTAAAGTTGATGTATTCAATGTTGAAAAGAATATTTGGACTAATTTAAACATTCTTTATTTGCTTTTAGACTACATAAGCACAGCAGTTTTCAACAATTGTTCACTGTTAAATAAGCTTATAAATAAAACTTACACTTCATTTATACGTATATTGTATGGGGCAACGACGAGTAGATTTTTCTTGAATTTTTTTCCCATGAAAATGTAGTTTTTTCAAAAATAAACAATCCCTGATGATGTGATTAAGGATAATTATAGCAATAAAGGATGAAGACAACTTAGAGGTGGGAATCATAACTTCATGATATATTAAATGAAGATGACTCAGTATTTTTAAATGATTTTCATTGAGAAGAATTAACTGAAGAACTACCTATCACTATACATACATGCACAGAGTTGTCGAGGCCATTAACAGAATTGAGAATAAAAGTCCACAAAATGACATAACTTAAGAAATACTGAAAGCACTGGAAGAAGATATTCAATTTGCAAGACTTCAAGATTTGATAAATCTGGTCTGGAAATTGGAAAACTGGATAAAAGATACCACAGAAGCTTTCTTCTGAGAGATACAGACAAATTTCAAAGCTGATGTAAAAGGTCTTGACTATACCTTTGTTTTGAGAAACATCATGAAGAATGTCAGAAACCCTTAACATTAAATTTCATTGTATTTCAAAAGGCACTTCTACTCTGAGAAGAAACAATCAATACTGAGTGCACTTTGATGCTATAGATTCCCCAAAAACATAAGTAAGCTACATGAAAGAACTGAAAGTTGTACAAAGGTCAGTCAAGAAAATACAAGCTGTTTTTACTCATATATATATTTCTCTACAAGTGGGTTTTCTCGTCATCCCAGATGGTTATGGATTATGTTACAAGGAAAGTTGATCACAGAAGTGATAATACTGAATAGTTAAATGACACTTTTGAAAGATTTTAGAATATGATAGTGATGTACATTCAGTGGCAAATTTATTAGATACACCTGCTCCTTAACATAAATAGTTAAACAGTGAATCACATGGCTATGTGAAAAATTCAAAAACAAAACAAATAAAGACAAGTTATTTGGATCAGTTCCTCATGGACAGAGAGCTAACTGAGGATATGGAAACATTTGCATATCTTGATAGTATAGTTTGTGTTAATGGAGATATAGACAAAGAAGTAAAGACTGTGAATAGCAGGAATTATTTTTAGAAAACTAAACAGAATTATATAGGTTTATTATAATAGAGCTTAAGATGTTTAATAGTTACTTTCAATTCTGTTGCCTCAGAGACACCATATAAAATAACAAAATTAAAAGATAATAAGACCATCTTTCATCTATACTTTCCTATCTACTAAATTAGTTTCTTTCAGTTCTGTCTCAGACATACCATGTAAAATAAAAAAATTAAAGGATAATAAGAGACCATCTGTCATCTATACCATCCTATTCACTAAATTAGTTTCTTGCAGTTCTGTCTCAGAGACATATCATATAAAATTTAAAAAAAAAATTAAAGGATAATAAGAAACCATCTGGTTATCTATACAATCCTGTCTTCTGAATTGAACCAAAACCTTTAAAGTAAAAATTTAGCACCAGCTCTTACAACTCAAATATTTATCAAGGTTCCCCTTAAATTAACTGCATTCTCCAAATCTATAGGAAACTTGTTTTACAAGCTAGCCACCCTGTTAGAAAAATAAAGTTGAAAATTGTTTCTTGCCAGTCAAAATTTACATGTAACTTGTCTTACCAATCCCATCATTAAATACAAAAAATGGTGCATCAACACTATCAGTTCTTTAACAATCTTAAACACTTGAATAAATTCTATTTTCATGATAAAGTTTCCATCCCAAGTGTAAATGTCTTAAGATTGACAGCATTAGAGGATACTAAGTTTAGAATGGTAAGTTTAGGAGTAATTGTTTAATAGACAATAATTTAATAGACAAAGAGAGAAAAGTGGTCAACAATTATTTAAAAGTTCAAGATGTAGAGATGGAGATACCATGGGAATGTTCTAAGTCGAATATACTGCTAAAACAAGCAGCAAGCTGTAGGCCAATAAGGAGACATGGAGAAAGACCAAAAGATACTAAGTGTACAACAAGAGAAAAGAACATGGGAAGTAAATATCTGAACAACACAGAAGTTGAAGAATGAGCAGAAGACCAAACACAGTGAAAAGTCTTCATACCTTCCCATAGACCATGCGAGGTCTGAAAAAGATGTTATTGTTGTTTTGAACTAAGCACAAAGCTACACAATGGGCTATCTGTGCTCTGCCCACCACAGGTATCGAAACCCGGATTTTAGTGTGTAAGTCCGCAGACATACCGCTGAGCCACTGGGGGGCATCTGGAAAGGACTTGTGGTGATAATAATGAATTGAAATGCATTGGTAACTGATTACATCAATTGATCAAGTTAACCATCCAGTTCTAGTTATTTGTGTATTGTATACCAACTTAAAACTAACAATAACTTCATGTAATATGCCTACCACTTGAATGAATCTAAGTTACTCTAGCTTATTCAACTGATTAAATCACTCATCAACAGAATCTTGGCCTCAACTAATTGCACTAAGTATCACTGATCATATGGTGTTGGAAAGAGCACTGGTGTCGGGTTATGTTCTGTTGATGGCAAAAGCCTAGGCAGTGCAAAAACAAATAAAATAAGCACAGCATTTCACTATCATTACCTGTGAGTGATATAACCCACAGTAAAACCAACTGTCATGTCAAATAACATTTGCAGGTAAGAAACCTTTGATACAATATAATGCAAACATAATTTGATCTACAATATACTTATGGAACACAACATAAACCCAGTGTCCAAGTATACTACTTTTTCTGTCAAAGCTAAAAATGCTAATAGTTAAATCACTGTGGCAGCCTTAGAGAAAAGATACCAGGCAATACAGCAGAATTCTTACGCAGCTACACAGTTTCACTTCAGTTTCTCTCGCTCAATCTATCTGTATTTTATTTGAATGAAAGAAATTAAGTTTTCTTTTAAATTTTTTCTCCTTTTCCTGTGTGCTGAAGAGTGTTGGTTGGATTACAATGCACAAAAAATAATTACAGAATTTGTAAGCTAGGTATAATGTTTCTGAATGTTCTCCACTATTTAAAATTTCCCATTAACATCCTCGCAACCTATCTCACATTTATCTCAATACTGAAATGGTTTGTTTCTTCTTATGATACTGCTCTTATCCTTTCTTTATTCTTGATGAAATGTAGCAAACATTCATGTCATAGAATACAAAGCAAATAAAGCTCCTAAACTAAATCAATCAATCAATCCTATTTGAAGCTATTCCTCAAGTGTTTTTTCCCATTTAATAACATATTTTTTAAAAGATAAAAGTGTCATTGTTCTTCAATCAGCAAGGTAGGGCTAAAAGATGTTCAGGATGTATCCATACATACTCATGGTCATCACTGGAGCACCAAAGGACTATGTTTGTGGTTTCTATATTGAAAAACGTCTAGAAAAAGTTTCTCAGCAAATTTAAAATGAGCCCTTCACAGGTGAAGAAGTGCACATCTTTCAGTGTCAACAGAATGAACGTTGCATACATTACATGTACACGAAGCATGGAATTAATTGCTATAAACAAGTCTACATGTGTATAATATTACCTACAAGTAATCCATGGAAAAACTTCCCAATTCATGTCATCTTCTTCCTACCTGCTGTGTTAGACCACAACTTAAGAGAATACACCAATAAAATGGTGTAACTACTCTTTTTTCGTTAGTTATGATATGTTATAGATTATCTACATCCATTGAAACCATATTCCCTTCCTATTTTATTATTGTAAAAATGGTAAAATTTTTATGGCTTTTAAAGATGCTTATCCTTTGGAAAGAATTTGTTAAAACACTGATGTTTTGGGAGGAAAAAAAGAGGAAATTTAGATGCAGTTGTTGAAAAAATCTTGGGCTTTTAGCAAGTATTTAGCTATGGTGAAAAATGTAAAAATATAAATTTGGAATTTGGGGTAAAAACTATTCTAACCTTGAATATGGCAAAATCTAATGTAAAATAGCATGCTCTAACTTATTTTACCACATGAAGAATATCAACATACTTGAAAGAGTGCAGAGACAAGTTACTACAATGTGTGTGTGCACGTGTGTTTAGAAAAGTTAGATGAAGATATTTTTTCATGACTAGATGCTAAAATAAATGTAAACTTTTAACATTAGATAACCTGCCTATATGTTATTTGTTGTAATGCAATGTAATGAAAATGTTGAAAAGATTTTATATTAAAGATGGTAGTTTCACAAGTCCAGCTAGAAACTTGTTCTTCACCAAAATTATTTCTCTGTTAGAATTGTAAACTTGAAGACAGATCTGCTTTATTGAGGAGTAAGTGCTTTTAAATTATATTAAACAATTGAGGGATGATTATGTGAATGTGAAGGGTTACATTCATGCTTTGGTAAGTAGGAAGGTTACATAAATTTCTTAATGGCAATCTTTTATCTCAATGACTCATATTTATAGACAGGCACTTTGTATACAGTATAGAAATTAAGGCCTATATACTTTACAGAGAAAAAACAAACAGGTTGGCTTTGAAAAATCCCTGCGTAAACACAATTTTGTTTGCATGTGGTAATTAATAAAGGGTTATTATACAAACACCTAAACAGAAAAGGAACATTTAACTTAATCACAATACTCAAAAAGTTTCTTTCCTTTGTTTCATTAATGCAACCAAATTATTCTATAATTTAGCAGAATGACACAAGTCAATACAAATGCATTAAAGCTGATTTTTTTAAATAACTTCAAGTACTTGGCAAATTACCAGTATCTTAGTATTTTTTTTTCCCCTGTATTTATCATTCTGAATTCTAGATGTGTTTAAATAGCATGAAGCTACCAGGAAAAATAAGCAGTGAATATGATAAGTCTAGTGTGGATATTACATTTATATCTGTACCTATTCATCTTCAAATGTACATGTTCTTAAAAAGTAGGCAACAAAAGAGTGATGCAAATAAGGTATACTGATGTGTGGTTCATAAAGGAGAAGAACCACCTGGTATTACATGTGGTTTTTAACCATGTAGTCTTAATGCAACTTTTTCATTGTATTGTGAACTTTTGTCTGGTTTGTCAGTAAAGAAGATTTTTAATGTTAAAACTTACATATTAAAAACAAGAAAGCAAGATATATACTAAATATAACCAATATCATGATTAAAATTACAGACTTCATCATAAATATATTTCATAAATAGATCTAAAAACAATGTACACTAAATTTGACAAGGTCAAAGGTATAAACCTAAAAGCTTTAAATGCTGTTACCTTTAAAAAGTTATACTTTCTTATCAAAATACTGGAAACATTTATAACTACCAAAGCACTTTATTTTTATTTATATTGAAGCTAACTTTCACAATAATTAATTTTAATTTTTAGTTCTATATTTTTTAAAATGAAATTACGTTTATATTGACCTTTATATTTCATTTCACTTAATCAAAGTTAAGTTCTTAATTTTGTTTTCAAAAAAACACAAGATGTGATGGACAAATATGTAGAACACAAACATTTCTATAATCACCGAACTCCTTAATTTTAATTTGTAATTTGCATTGTTAAAAAACTAACATAGTAATGGCACTTGATTATTGCGCTAAACACAAATCCAATTGAGTAAATATGTTTAACCAAAATTACAGGTTATAAGCAATAAGTATCAAGCATTCTAAAATATTTCTCGTTTTTAAAAAACACCAAATATAAAACATTTTCATCTCAATTAATTACCTATGCTAAAAAATTACTTTTAAATAATCTTCTTCCTTTCTCTCGAAATCCAGCTAACCCCCTGACACTCAAGCTATCTTACAGAAGGTAGCGTCCTCTTTTACCATAAGATAAAAAATTATACCAACTTTCTTGTCCGAAACTGACATTGAGATCTTATAATTGCTTCAGAACCTCAGTAAAAAGTCTAGAGATTTAAGAAAATATCATTATTAATAAAGCATGTGAAAAGTTTCAACAGGAAAAAAAATTATTCGTACCAATGGACACAAAGCTAAAAAAGAGATAAACAAAAATAACATTCAAACAACTAGACACATTTATTTTCCTCGGTAATGAATAAAATATGTTTATAAACTGACGACGTCAACAAGTCGTATTGTATTTCTTAGAAATACTTTTAAAATTGTAGTTATTTGTTATTGGACATTTTAGCTTTAAACTGCTGATGGAGGCGCGTAACTAATTACCACACTGCAGAGCTATGATAAGACAATGGACGAGTTCTATCTTTCTGTATTGTCATATTCATAGTTTATATTTATACCTTTAGTATCTTAACTTAGATGCTTACGAGAGACGACTCATCATTATGATAGCGTTAAGGCGTGCATTCGTAATTCGCGGGTTCGCGCCCGCGTCGCGCTAAATATGCTCGCCCTCCCAGCCGTGGGGGTGTATAATGTGACGGTCAATTCCACTATTCGCTGGTAAAAGAGTAGCCCAAGAGTTGGCGGTGGGTGGTGATGACTAGCTGCCTTCCCTCTAGTCTTACACTGCTAAATTAGGAACGGCTAGCACAGATAGCCCTCGAGTAGCTTTGTGCGAAATTCCAAAAAACAAACTAACAAATGATAGAATTAAAATCTAGAAAGTTAAGAATTGAGAATCTTTCAGTCATTTATGTTTTCTTTCTTTCTTCAGTTTTAAGTAAATGCCCAAAAAGTAACAAAGAAAGTAGCATATGTTTCAACACACAGGTAAAAATTGTTATTTTGGTCTGTATAAGTTATTTTGAGGATTTGTTCGTAAACACAAGTACACAGTTATTTTGTATGAAAAAAGAGCTTATGAATAATGTGATTTGAAACAGACAAATGCGTTCTTCAGACAATCAGTGATGTCGAGAAACCCACTTGTTGAGAAATTTATATGCAAAAACGGCTCATTTGGGTTGAAAAAATACATTGTATTTTACATAAAAGAGCGAATAGCGTTCTTCAGACAATTTCTCTGTATAATCATATCTCGTCACGTTTCACAAGTTTTAGGGTTGTTGTTTTTTTTTGTTGTTGTTATTTTGAATTAAGCACAAAGCTACACAATGGGCTATGTGTGCTCTGCCCACCACGGGTATCGAAACCCGGATTTTAGCGTGTAAATCCGCAGACATACCGCTGAGCAACTGGGGGGCAAGTTTTAGGGCATCAAATTGTTTGATTACCCAGAAATAGTATCAAGTAAATGGACATTACCAGATCATCACCAATATTACTATATCCAGAATTATGAAATGACATAAGATTACATGCGATGGATTTATTATTATGCATTTATTTTTATGCTTACATTCGTTTCAGTTTAATGCATCCAACATTTACTGTTAAATGTGTATTACGCATATCACACCTGTTCTTTATATTCGTAGAATATTCTCGAGTATAAGAATCAACAGTATATATTCTATATTGTTGCCAAGTAAACTTTCGAAAATTTCGCCTTAAGAATATAAAATGAATCGCCAAAAGTCAGTTTACAGAATATAGTTGGTCGGCTACAGTCAATATACTATAAACCTCAGAAGCGAAAGTTGTGATAAACGCTTATTAATCGGAAAACTACAAAATTTGATAAGGAACGTTCATAAATTTCGAATATTATAAACTGCTCAAGTTCAGAGAATTAACTTTGAACATTATTATTTATAAGATAACATTAGATGTCTTTCTCGATAAAAAGTGAGTTTATAAGCCGCATGAGGGGAACCAAAAATATAACCCGTCAACTCAAGTGTATCTGTGTATCAAGATAAAATTAATTTGTTCGTCGTGAACCTGAACCAACAATAAAATGTTCAGTTCCAGACCAGAAGGACCCGGCATGACCAAGTGAATTGAGACGTTCGACTCATAATCCGAGGATCGCGGGTTCGAATACTGCTCGCACCAAACATGCTTGCCCTTTCAGCCGTTGGGGCGTTATAATATCACGATCAATCCCACTATTCGTTGGTAAAAGAGTCGCCCAAAAGTTGGCGATAGGCGGTGAAGACTAGTTGCCTTACCTCTAGTCTTATACTGCTAAATTAGGGACGTCTAACTCAGATAGCCCTCGAGAAGCTTTGTGCGAAATTCAAAAGAAACAAAGAAATTTCTAGACCAGATCGAAGACCAAATATTGTTTGTGAGCTTATAAAATTTTTGTATATAAATGATTATTTGTAATAACCATTATTATAAACTTTATTGTTGTTTGTATATTAAAATACATTCATGTTATAAAGAAAATTATGTAAATTAATATTATTGGCAGTTATCACAAATTAAGTACAGATCCACATTTAATTAATTTCTAAAATAAAATTTAAGTTTCAGTCCATTTGAAATTTTCATATGTAATGTATGTAAAGTAATAAATTCGAGAGTCCTTTGACATAAATTGTAATTTATAACACGTAGCAGCAGCTATTCATCATGGTAGAAAAAAACTTCTCCGTATATCCTCCAGGAAAATGTCAAAAGCGCCTTCTACAAACATCACATGAAGATGATATGAGGTCTTTTCAAAAAGTTTCTAAGGTTGTTTAGAATTAGAATTAAGCACGAAGCTGCACAATGAGCTATTTGTGCTCTGCCCACCACGGGTATCGAAACCCGGATTTTAGCGTGTAAGTCCGCAGACATATCGCTGAGCCACTGGGGGCGATTTTGCGCCCGCGTCGCGCTAAACATGCTCGCCCTCCCAGCCGTGGGGGTGTATAATGTGACGGTCAATCCCACTATTCGTTGGTAAAAGAGTAGCCCAAGAGTTGGCGGTTGGGTGGTGATGACTAACTGCCTTCCCTCTAGTCTTACACTGCTAAATTAGGGACGGCTAGCACAAATAGCCCTCGAGTAGCTTTGTGCGAAATTCCAAAACAAACAAACAAACAAACTTTTCAAAAAATACGAGGACTGTTTAAATTGCGCGGCTCCAGTTGGTTCCAGCGGAATCCGTTTGGTGTCGCTAGGTTCGCACAGATCAGCTAATTACGACGCCATTTCCCGATTGCAGTTATCTTCATTTGTGTATTAGCTATTTTAAGTGAAGTGCGATTTTTTCGTTTGGCGGATTTCAAAATGAATGACCTGAAGTAGCAACGACTTGCTGTGAAATTTTGTGTTAAACTTGGAAAATCTGCGACTGAAACTTTTGCTATGCTTAACCCGGCTTACGGTGATGTTGCTATGAAGCGTACGGCATGTTTAAAGTGGCATGAACGTATTTTACGGATGGTCGACAGTCCATTGAAGATGATGAGCGTCCTGGGCGTCCTTCTAGTCAACTGACGACCCACACGTCGACAAAATCAACACCCTGGTGCGGGCAAATCGACGTCTGACTGTCAGGGAGCTTGCTGAAGAGTGTGGGGTATCAGTTGGATATTGTTACGAGATTTTGACCGAAAAATTGAAGATGCACTGCGTTGCTACGAAATTTGTGCCATGCCTGATGACGGACGAACAAAACGCCCATCGCGTCCAGGTTTGTCAGGAACTTCTTGATCGTTCAGAAGAAGATTAAAACTTCTTGTCAAGGATCATAACAGGCGATGAATAATGGGTTTATGGTAAGCTTCAAGATCATTTTATACAGCTCATTGCATCGGCCCCAGTCTCTGGTCTATTTTCTCAGAATGGCGTATTGCTATAGAAAACTCGTCTTCTATCATTGCATGGTCCTTATCCACTTCTTAAGTTCTAGTGGTGTGTTTTTCCTATCAGTGAAGCTTATACTAGTGCTAAATATTTCTTATTCGTATAAAAGAGAAACAACTTCGGTTGGTGGACTTTGTCCTAAAGATATCCCGTCTCTTTCTAACCACAGGGGAAAACAGCCTCTGGTAGAGTTCAAATTTATTAACTGATAATAGTCTGGTTACCTAATAGAAAGTTTTATACTTAGTGTCAGAACCTCCAAGAACTACAAGTTACAATAACAACCCTATGTTGTTAATATTTCTTATCTGTTGATGTTTAGGTTCATTGTAGAAAAAGTCTGCAGCTCGAGAAATCCTCGGCTTTCCATGAACTTTATTTATGACCAAATCGAGATTGTGATCATGGTCCTATACATCAATGGCAAATTAAAAATATTTCAGAAAATACTTCTTTTCCTTCTTTCTTCATTCTGAGGTTGTATTCCATCTTCAGGTCAAACTGTTTATCTTTCCCGTCAGTCCTTTATTTCATAAATTTCAAGTTTATAGTAAGTGACACTAAAACAATATCATAAAAAACACACTCGTCAAAAATACAGAAACTTTGGAAGAACATTTTTATGGTCATGGCATTTCCAAATGTAATATGCTCAGGTGCAACGATTTTATTACTTTTGTAGTTCTTCCAGGCATATTATTTTTCCCAATCCGATTTGGTATAACTGTAAATAATACAAGGAACATCATGAAATGTGTCATTCGATAAACTTACTTCTCTTAATGGGTTTGAAGCAATTGTAAACAAAATAAAAAATAGTATCCTATTAAATACACAAATACAGTAAATGAGTGCACTTTATGATTTGATAGATGTTATTTTATATGCAAAAACGGCTCGTTTGGATTGAGAAAATATTTTAAATAGAAGGTCGAAACGTTGTTCGCTCTTCTATTTAAAATATTTTCTCAACCCAAACGAGCCGTTTTTGCATATAAAATTCTCAACAAGTGGGTTTCTCGACATCACTGATAGATGTTATGCTATAGATCTGGCACTAGATTATTGTTCCAGCTTGAGAGAGCACAGCACTACATACAAAATGCTCTAGTGCCAGCTCATCTGAGTGCAGACGCTACCAACGTCACTATTTATCATTCAAGTAGACAATAAGGAGACACATCCTCAAGGCATCACCTGACATATCAAAGGATTTGTTTTTGTTTGTTTGTTTTTGAATTTCGCACAAAGCTACTCGAGGGCTATCTGTGCTAGCCGTTCCTAATTTAGCAGTGTAAGACTAGAGGGAAGGCAGCTAGTCATCACCACCCACCGCCAACTCTTGGGCTACTCTTTTACCAACGAATAGTGGGATTGACCGTCACATTATATGCCCCCACGGCTGGGAGGGCGAGCATGTTTAGCGCGACGCGGGCGCGAACCCTTGACCCTCGGATTACGAGTCGCACGCCTTACGCGCTCGGCCCCCATATACTAATGGTTTAAACATTAAATTAAGTAATGGCACATGCACAGTCTTCCGGATCGTAGATAACAGTATGATGCTTGTCGAAAAGTCCAATGCAAGCAACTAAACATTTACAAACAGAGAGTAATATCTAATCCATAAACTATATTCATAGTTTTTCATAGATAAGTAGAAAAAAAATATTGAAGAAACAAAACAAGTGCACATTAAAATATGCAACATCAAAGTAAAAGGCACAAAAATTGCGATGTTTCTTGACGTTACTTACAACACCAAATTAATATGCAATAAACATATTACTGATGTCATAGTTAGAGCTGTATCTTGACTCAATATCCTAAAAAACTTTAAATGCATTACGAACAAAATACTTGTTCGTTTCACTATTGGATATGGTTGTGTAAGGCTACTAAACAGATCAAAATTACCTTAAACTACAGAGAATCTACAGCAAAATAATCCGAATACTTACAGGCCTGCATTGGCCTAGTAGTCAATGATATCGATTTGCAACCTGAGTGTTGTGGGTTTGAATTCCTGTCGTCGAATTTGCTCGTCCTTTCAATTGTGAGGACGTTATAATGTGATAGTGAATCCCACTATCTGCTGCTAGAAGGTAGCTCAAGTGTTGACAGTTGATCATGTTGACAAGCTCCCTTTCCTCTAGTTTGTCACCATACATACTAAATTAGGGATGGCAAGCGCAAATAACCCTTGTGTAACTTTGCGTGAAATACAGAAACGAACTAAACCAAAACCAACTATTTACTAAATCATTAAAATATATACATATATGTATATGTTAAAAAGCTGCACAATATCAATCAAATTTCTTTACATTAACCATAGATTTTTTACGTTATGAGAAAAACAATCCTAAAGAGAAATGCAAATAAATCTTCTAGTCTCCTCCTTTTATCTACAAAGCAACCCCCTGTCGCGCGGGAAAGACTCCTTTCACTATAAGACTTATATAATCACCAATAATGTTGTCAGAAAACTGTGTTTTTATAATAAGAGAAAGTGATAAAATGTTTTAGGTATAGGAATATTACACAAGCGGGAAAAAGCTTAGTTCAAATAGATATTCCCCAGGTTTACTTACAATCTTAAGAAACTGTTGCACACAAGGATGATGCCAAAAAATGGCATTACCCAATGTCTGAAAAGTGAGTTATCATCAAAAATCAAAATACAAGAAAAAAGAGCAATTTACTCAAGAAGATTCACAGCAGACAGAAACCACATCAAAAATCAAAAAGTAAAGTTCAACAAAAGACCCCTTAGTGTTAAAAATGGATCATTCTAAATAAAAGACAATTCCTCTTTGCTTTCATCCTCTGGGACCGGCATGGCCAAGCGTGTTAAGGCGTTCGACTCGCAATCCGAGGGTCGTGGGTTCGAATTCATCATGCTTGCCCTTTCAGCTGTGGGGGTGTTATAAAGTACTGTCAATCACACTATTCGTTGATAAAAGAGTTGTCCAAGAATTGGTGGTTGGTTGTGATGACTAGATGCCTTCCCTCTAGTCTTACACTGCTAAATTAGGGACGGCTAGCGCAGATAACCCTCGAGCAGCTTTGCGCGAAATTAAAAAACAAACACACTTTCCTGCTATACATCTTCCTCTTACTTTTTTTTTTTACCTCCATTCATTTCAGAAACCTCATCCACAACTTAATATACCTCTCTATTGTAATTTATTTAAAAACCCCAAATGAAGAAGAACCTCAGATTTTATTCCAAAATTCACGATTTTCATTTTATTTTTATTTTGGTACAGAACTATTACAACCTGCAATAAAAGCTATTATCATATATATTGTTAATATATATAATTCCATAAAATTAATGTATATGCATAAAAATTACATTAATATAGTGGTAGTTCGGCGATACGCTTAAAAATAATTGTATCGCTATATTGTTAATTTTGTATATATATATTTTAAATTATTTTTCACTTTTATTTATTTATCAGAATTCTTTGTCATGTATTTATGAAATGGCTAAAAGTGCTAATCCGGGCTTTTGACAAGTCTTGTATCTACGCGTTAGAGCTTAAGAATTAGTCTTAAGTTATATATGTGAAATTGTTCTGCAATTTATGTTGACTTAAAAGTGTTCCGTCGAATAAAGTACGCAAACATCTGTAAGCTATCATGTATCCTTTTTGCTGACTTTTCTTTGAAGTTTTTGTTTTAAGCTTGAAAGAAAAATAATATAAATTGAAATTCTGTAGGACAAAAATACTGTTACAATTACTAGGGTTAGTTATGTATATTATAATACCATTACCACACCCATTGTATTTTCCATATCTTTGCAATAAAGTTACGGTTTAAACCTAAAAACCTAGGAATATTTACAAGTTTAGAGGCGTTCTATATTATAAAAATGTAACCATATAGGAAAATTATGGGAAAAAAGACCAAAAATTGAATGCAACGTTTCGTCTGCGTTTAGCGTGTATTGAAATTATATCGGGCAACACTTTAAAAAAATATGATCTAAGTCTATAATTTTTAGTTTTACTGGATGCTAGAAATAATATACGTTAATATTGATTCAAGTTACATCGTTCATTTCTGATAGAAGTTTACCATTAGAGGATGCCTGATTTTGTCCATGTTAATTTAGAACTCAACAAAGCCAACTGTTTTAATATGCGTATTTCTTCATAATGCGTTAACTAATTTTATCCGATTCTAATAACATTGGTAACCTGCATTAATGCAGTTATGAAGAAAGTATTGGTATGATTGGGAATTCTAGATTTGCATTTGTCGGGATAGAAAAATGTGAGTCAGTTTCTTTATTGGATGCGATACTGGTGGTGCACTAATTGATTTTAAATACAGAAAGTGATATTGATGAAAAGCAGTGGGTTAATTTTAATATTTGTGTTTGTTGCTTTTTTCAATGTAAAGTGGTTGAACTGTGAGACTAGAATTCACCTGCTACATTTATTACTTAAGTATTTAACTGCAAGCACTTATTTTTATTTCTATATGAAAAAGCTTTTACATCTCCCTTTTCTCTGGACTTTCCACTGAAAATGTAATAAGGTATGTTGGGTGAGAATTTTTACATAAGTTTGAAATTAGCTTCACTACCAGTGACAGTATACTAGTAGTGCTTTAGAAATAGTTAATGAATGACTGCTTGGATAGTCCTCTGTTGTACTGTTTTACACTGATTGCACATGATAAGTTTGTTTTCTTTCTTAGTTGCATACTCGGTTAAGATGGTATAGCACAGTTCAATAATACAGTGATTTAATATTGCATTGTAAGGTATGAAATTATTTCTCTTTTATGGAATTCAAACTCTGAAATCGGGTTATTTGGCTAAGATCTGAACATTTGGAGAACAGGTAATGGAGACCAAACAAATAATGTACTAAATAGACATTAATGGTAATTGTAGTACCAATATTCTTACATTATATAACTTGAAACATTATAATATATAGACAAGAAATGGTTTATTCCTTCAAGACTGATATACTTACAATTAAGAAAAATAAAAATTTAAACCTATACTTCATTTTTCAGGAAATCATTGGCTCCCCTCTTAATCTTCTGTAAAGTGTTGACCTCTTCTGTTCTTTACAGAAACTCATTCCATAGGTCAATTTCTATTAGAAAAATTATGCTTTACTTTGGCCTCTTCCATCTTTTAAAAATCTTTAATGTGTCTCTTTTGCCCTGTTATCTTTAGAATGTAGCACAAATAAATCAAAAGCCTTTAATTTGTTGATTCCTTATATAATATAATTAACTTTTGAAAGACCATATGTTATATTTTTTCTCTAGAGAAAAGAACGAAAGAGAGATCTTAACTATTTGTGAGAATTATTCTAATAGTTCTCTGGAACCTTTCTTACAAGTGTATCCTTTCTAAGATAGCTAGACCAAAACCATACCAAGTATTCTAAATAAGGCCTAACAAGTGATTTTTTTTTTATGAAGATAATTACTTCCTTTTTCTTAAAATGTCTTAAAAACACTGATTTGATGGCATTATTGGTATCTTAACAAGTGTGCTTTTATCCTGTTTTTCAGTCATGCTGTCAAGTTCTTGTCTTTAACCCATTTGCAACAGGTCATGGGTCAAAGGCCATGACACTACATTTAAAATATTATTAAACTACTATTTTATGAATTTAAGACAGTAAATTTGGAATCAAATTATATATCATAATTCAAATTTTAATAATATATACGAGTTTCTTAATTTAAAAGTAAATATTAAAAACACCTAAATGTTGATTTTTGTGAGTTAAGTGGTATGTTGAATGCAGTGCTGGTTAGAATTAATGTTTGCAATGTCAAAGTACTAAGTTTATAGTTTTGCCCAAATTAGGGACTCAAATTACTAATATTGACAAGCTACAATATAAAATAAGAACCTTGTATCTTGTTATTTTGCTGTGATATGACTTGTATACTGAATCAAACACCATGGTCCTGTTCTCCTCTTTCCATTTTTGAAAGCAGCTCCTTATATGCACTCACTTCAATATATGGCATGTGAATAACCATTTGGTGGTTTAGAATGCCCATGCTAGTTGTCTTCTCAGTGATTTTAATCTATGAAAATACTACCACAGCCTTTCAATCCAAGATTTCAAGGAGGTAGGTTGCTTGTGTAGTCTGCTCCTTGATTTGTACTTTTCTTAGACCTAAATATAACTTAGTTCCTGAGCTTAATAAGTGAATTTCTATACTATCGGTATAATTCTTTGATTGTTTTGGTTATTCAACTGTTTACATAAAAACTTAAAAGCATTTCATTATCCTTCATGTGAGAATTTTTAAAAGGCCTAGCAACTGAGTTCAGAGGTTATAGGTAGAAGAGATAATTGTTCACTTTAGTTCTTTATTTATTGTTCTATAATTTAAGAAAAATAAGTTTAACTTATTTCTAAATAATAATCTGTGTATGTATATATGGTATACTAAATTAGCTATACATGACTCAAAGGTCAAAATAAATATATAGAGTTATGAGACTTAAGCTACTGAGACTGTTTGTTTTTTCATGTTAAAATCTTTATCTGTAGTCATTCTAGCATGAAAAGAAGCATAATTTATATCCATTTTCTAAATTTTTATGATGGTTATGAGGTTGGACAATTGACAGACACCACATAATTATGGTATAGAAAGTAACCAAATAAAAGTCTAACTGAAAAAAATGTTAGAATAATATTAGGAGGTTTTAAAGATTACACATATTTGAGATATTTTTACAAACAAATCTTTAGTAAAAATATTTCATTTAAAAATTTGATTTTTGTGTGTACAAAAATGTGTAATCGTCACTCTGTGTATCTTCACAAAATTTGGAGGCTTTTAATGTATCAGAAGTTATAGTGTAAATACTTTATGTGCATATATGTACATGAACTCGTATATTTTAACAATCTCTTTGGGAAAGGGTTAAATGTGAGATCCAAATTATGATAACCCAGTGTATTATAACAACTAATTTTATGCTAATTTGTTTGACTTGCAAATTGATACAAATCATTCTGTTATACAACAATATCCTTACTATACCTAAAAATATTGAATAATTTAATATCAACACTAAACTTTATTTACTAATTATCCAACAGTATCATTAGTATAAATAAGGAGGCCCTTCACCAGTGACAGAGATCTTATTTTACACTATCCCGTTAAGAACACCTTTTTGCTCACTTTGAGGCAGCCACTTTACAATTTACTCAAATAGTGTTTTTCTAATTGATGTTTTTGTTTTTTTTAGCTTCATGTGGTGTTTTATTAAAAGCTTTTCAAAATGCTTAACTGCTACAAGTCGATACATTTCTATAATCTATATTTTAAATTACAAGTAACTTCTTTAAAAATATAAGATTAGTAAGGGAAAACTTACTTTTGTTGAATCCTGGTCAGCTTTCATTTATAATTTAGTATTAACTATATCACTTCATAAAGTGTTTTTAAATTGGTCTTTTAAATTTTACTCCCTATAGAATTTAATCTCATTTACAAATAGAAGTAACATCAGCAACTCTTCAGTCTTCAGATACCTGATCACTATTTATTGACCTGTGAAAAGTCTTCAGTATTTAATCTTTTTCTTCCTTTAAAACTTTGAGGAAAAACTTTCTGGCCAAGGTGCTTTAGGCATCTTTTATTCTCTGTCTTCATTCTTATCCTCAACTAATTAATCCATTTCAATATATGAATTGCCACTGAAATTCCTTGATTTTTGTATTTCTCATATGAAAATATTTTTAACATAGGCATGAAATGTTAAAATGTACGAAATGCTATCTAGTTTTGATTTTAAATTAACTGAAGATAAATTTTGACCTGTAAAGGCTTGAATGTTTAATGGTACTAAATTGGATAATTTACTGAAGTTTATATTTTATTTAAAACATTTACATGCTTTAACATATGTTATACAGAATAGTAACCTTGGTTTATATTTCAACTAAAAAATGCACATCATTTATATGTATCTGATACTACATGCAATATTACTCATTGTGACCAGTTAAAAGAACTACAGCTGGTTTAAGAAAATTTAACAACTACTATTCTGACCAGGTTAAGTCTTTAATATGAGGTTTTTTGATCAATTAATTACTTATTCAGGAATTCTAGAGGATATATAAATGAAATTTGAAAACATTTATATGTAAAAAGTACATTTAACATGAAAATCTTGATTTGAATTTGTTAGTCTGCATTAGTTTCTGATTGCATGACTTCAGAGACAAATCTTTAGTAAAAATATTGAATTAAAACTCAATTTTATTACTAGTACTATGTATAATATTTTGGTGTGCAACAATTTTTAGGTATTTGGCATTATTACGTAGCATTAAAAAAATAAGAAGGTACCTTTTGGTGCATGCCAGCTTGTCCATCCACTACATTAATTATTAATATCAAAGCCAGGCCTTATCATTAAAACATTTATCAAGCTATTCTTTGGTAGATTGTTTTGGGAGAATATTCATAATAAAACATTGTAGAATGGATGGCAACTGCCCTTTATGGAGATGCAAGTGTTGCTGCTCATCTTACAAAGTTTCATCATTTATCAAGCTTCCCTTAAAATCTCACTTAAATTAAATGCATGAACCACATTGGAAAGCAACCTATTTCAAAGGCCAACCATCCTGTTAGAAAACTGAAGCTGTCTTAGCTGAAGATTACCCTCCCCTACCAAAATATCCCCTATTCTTACTTTGATTATCATTAAATACAAAATAAATAGATATATCAGCATTGTCAATTCCCTTAACAACCGCAGATCCCCTATAACTCTATCTCCAGAAATATGTCACTGACTTTAACATATCCTTGCACAGCAACCTTTCAGTTCCATCTGGGATTTATTTGCCCAACTTGCCAAATGATCAAAATCTTTTTCTAAATCAGCAGCATCCTTCTCACAACCAGCAACACTGAAAGATTTTGTTACTAGGGTGTTTAAATAATCTGTTGACCATTCCTTCATCATAATCAGCATCCTTAATCAAAAGGAGCAGAGTTCCTAACACTGAGTCTTGAAGAACCTCACTTGTGGTTTTAATCCATTTTAACCAGATTTCATTT
This sequence comes from Carcinoscorpius rotundicauda, assembly GCA_011833715.1. NCBI lineage: Eukaryota > Metazoa > Arthropoda > Merostomata > Xiphosura > Limulidae > Carcinoscorpius > Carcinoscorpius rotundicauda. Next base: position 17,352,756 of record CM022399.1, on the reverse strand, counting down.
ATTTCATCAGCTTTTTTACATCTGGTCAGTGTTCTATCCAATGAGCTAACCTAGAGAGAGTACTTTTTAAAAAGCCTTTTATTTGGCATTTTGTCAAATGTTTCTGAAAATCCTGAAACACCAAATTCACACCCCACCCTCATTTATGTAATTAGTAACCTCTTTAAACTGCCAGAGATTTAAGGCAAGACTTTCCTCTAGTGAAACTTTTCATACTTTCCAAAAAAAATTTAAACTTTGTCAAATTAATTTTCAAATCATCTTTGTCACAATTTAAAAAAAACATTTCTCACTATATATGTAAGTCTAATAGGTTTATAATTATTAGGACAATGTTTATCACCTCCTTTGAAAATCAAGGGTAAAATTAGCAAACTCCCAAATGGAGTGTTTATGTAAATTCACCAAATTATGATCAAAACAGATTACTCTTCATTGAACATGTCGAGTAACTGTAAAATATGACTTAAACCTTTATTAAATATTATTTTTGTTTTTCATATAAAACAATGTAAAGAAGCACTCTATAACCTACATTTTGTTGTTTTGAATTGCAAACATGTTTTAAATGAAGACATTGTTATCCTTATTGTTTATCGTGAAATATTTTATTATTTATCAGTTTATTTGTAGAAAATCAGTGTTACTGCATATTTCAAAAATAAGCATTAAGGTTACTGCATGGTGGTATTTATTGAGCATTTGTGATTTATTTGCCAAGCAAGAAACATCCAAATATTTTAAAAAAACACTGTGGTAATAAAATGTGTAAATAAAAATTATTGTAATATGCATGAATAGTGACTTTTGGAAAATGTCAATGTTATGAAGCAAAGGTTGATTTGAAAATTATTTTTAAAAATTAATTAAAAGTGTAAAGTTAATACTAATGATTGAGAAACTTATAAAGGTAGTTTACTCTTTTGGTGACGAGGGATGGGGTGTGTACTAAATGATTAAGGGATCTATTGTGTAACAACCACTGATTGCCCAAATGTACTACCTTTGAATACATTCAATTTAACAATAGCATCCAGTTAATAATGACTGAGTCAGAATATTTTCTACTGGCTACCATCCTTTTTTTATGTGTAACTTGGTTTATATGATTTGTTTCTACAGAAGAAATATCACGACCTGTCAGAAATTGTTCTCATAATAATAGTAGTTTTCTGCAAAAGCTGCATCTAATTAGTCGTACAAAACCATAAATTAATTCTTTCATCATTTTGATCATACCAATTGATACTTTAAGTATAAAATCTGTTCTGTCTAATGTTATTGATACTTTTTAGTTGTTTTCAAATCAAAGTTTTACTTGTGCATTTGTATTTGAAATCAAACTGAGGTAATGAAAAGATAAAGGAAGAAAATCATGTGAAACTTGATAGATTTTTAGCAGTTATAAAGCTTTGCTTTAGGATGGACAAATTTCTAAAAGATAATGCATTGTTTACAGGTAAGACTCCTCAAAACCATATGTAAATACTATTTTGAATTTTTTTTTTATTTTGCAGATTACAAAACATACATTCTGGAATTTTTTTAATTAAAAAATAAAATTATTTAAATAGTTAACATTATAGTTTTACTTGTTTTAAAATTTCCTACGTAGTTGTACACTTTACCATTAAAGGTGTTCAGTGAGCACAATGAGATCAGTATCTCCATGTTTCAGGTTAGTTTTAGTGTTTCATAGAATGCTCCGAATCAGTAAAATTGCTGAGATCTTGTAAAACCCAGAGAGAGCATTTAAAAGCATGGTCACCTTCAGCTGAAACCTTGCTGTTAGTATCTTTTATGGACCTTTTACCATTGTAACATTTGTCCCATATTTTCTGTGTTTTAAGCTAATTAGATATTACCTTCCATGTTTTTCATCTTTTTTAGAGATCTGTCTTGCATCTTCTTTTATCTTCTCTCACTTTGTAATAATAAATCTTGTTCACACTCTCAGAATTGTCTTTTTGAAAATAATAAACTAAAAGTTTGTATTTATCTCAAAATGTAGCAGTATATCAAATGTAATTTTGTAGTTATTACTCTCCACCAAATGTTTCTGTTGTTAGTATTTCATAAATACTGGTCATGGTGGTTCAAAAGTTAACTGTCTGGCACAGACAGATGCTACTATTGGTCTGATTGTCCTCAAAATGTTCTTGAGGAGCAACTATAATTAAAGCAGTGCAGTTAATAGTTTTGGGCTTTTATTATTTTATAGTGAAAGGTCTGAGTTAATTCTATACAGAAGAGATAAAACTATTCAACATTATTTTATTTTTTTGTTCAGTATGTTGGTAGTATTTTTTGTTATGATCTCTGTCTTTTCTCGTGGCTTTAATGTATCATTTAGGTGCTCGGCAAGAACACCAAAGCATCATCTTAAAACCAGGAAGAAGGGTGGGAATAATCCATAACAGTATGAATATAACAACCAAATTTATTTACATTTTAAAAGAATTGTATGATTCTTTTAAAGTAATATGAATTAGTAGATGAACAGTGCAAATCTTTGTTACAATCAGTAATTTAAGGTAATTACAGCTAATGTACATGTGTTTTTAAAGATCTCCTTGACACATTTTCAGCACCATGGCATCTACTATGGGAAAGATTGTTCTGAAGAACTCAACAAAAATGACACTTAATGAACGGTGAGAGACCAAGGAGTCGGTGGAATAACATTATGAATTTCTTCTAAAATTACTTATTTTACAATGAAAGTTTTAGTTGTTTGTTTACTACCTTTAAATGCATTCTTTATTTAAAAGCATAAGCATCTTTTTATGTATTAGTGTGATCATATTTTAACTTGCAGTATATTGAGATATATGATGTGTTTCTAATGTTTAGGATACTCAAGTATTTTTAAAAGAAAGTGCTGAAATTTCAAAATGTTTGCATTATTTTAAAATCTTTATTCTCAGGTTGGTATTATTTTACCTTGTTCATGTTAAAGTGGACATTATTCTGGCAGTTTGTTCGATACCATAAGAGATGATCTTTCTACTAATTTTTAATTTTTGTAAGAGAATAGTTGCTTTATTTCACAGTTTATATTTCTTTAATATCTAATTAAAAAGAACTTAAAGAATCTAAAATACCAAAATTAATTTCCATTAATAATTAAATCATGTATCTGTTCTCTTAATTTTTTTTAAGTGGCTTGAAACAGTACTTATGCTAATTAGTGGATCATGATATGTTTTTCAAAACAACTGGATCATAAAAGAAAGAGGAGAATAATAAATATAAAAAATATGATTAGACTAAATACAATTCCTACAACTATTATTTGTATTAGATATACAGGCTAAGCTACACCTATCTCGTTATAGACGAATGTAGATGCCATTTCTGTCAAACGTTCTTAAAAATTGCCAAATAAATTGTGGAATAAAAAGTATTTGTTAGCTTTGACAATGTACTTGGTTGTTAGATTGTTATGAAACTTTTACAAGTAATATGTATTTTGTATTAGATGTTTTATAATCAGGTTCTAATTTTCACTATAAACTTTTGACCAGTTTTTATGTGAACACGTAAATATTTAGCAGTAGCATTGTAGTAAATATTGAGTTTTTACATGCTTTCTTCCAAATTAAACTAGGATAAGAACAAAAATGCGACGGTTTCTGTATTGTTTGTATGATTGAATAACCTCTGACTTGTTGGGATCACTTCATATTTAAGTATTCTTGATTTCTTTTTGGACTATGATTTGTATTAAGGAGCGATAGGGTCTCGTCCATGTGTTAGATTGGTTATTTTTTACTTGAGAAAACTGTAGTGTCTGAATTTGTATAGTTATATTTTGGAATTTCAAACAGTAATGTTTGTACTTTCACTAATTTCCCTCAGTATAAAAATATTTTGTATATTAAGTTGCATATTTTGTATGTTGCCATAAAAATTGTGTTTAGTAAATGAGATTTTCAAGTGTGTATAAATTAGTACAAACTTCTATAGTTCAGAGATTTTGGATCCTAAGAAAGCCATAATTTTGTTTTTATTTGGGGGGGAACTTCCTAATTTCTCTGTCTGTTATCAAACATTAAAATCTGAAAAGCAAATAAGAGTTTGTTATATGTTTTACTTGAAATATCTGTTCAATCAGTTCGGTCTTTCTAATTATTATCTTCAAATTGTCATTAGCATACTTCAAAAATGAATACCTGTAGAAATAGTTCCATATTTCTCTTAATGTGTGTGAAATGTACAGTGTTAAATGCAGTATACTGATTAATAGGAAAAGCTATTGAGTTTATTTGTGCAAAAAAGGGTAAGTTGCTTGTGCAGTTGGAAAAAAATACCACAAGAAAATCCTAAATGTTACAAAATTCTCAAATTTACTTCTGAAATAACTCAACAAATTTTGCGAAAAAGTGCTTGAAAGCTTGTGAAGAAAACTGAGTTTTAAAGTAAATGGGGTTGTTAAAGCAGTAACTGAAATTAAAATATCATTAGCTTTAAATTTGGAAACACTAAATTGAAATCCAATTGTTAACTGCATTTTTAGGATAAATTACTAATTTTACTTAGCTTCAGGATTGAGAAAAGCAAAGAGTTTCAAATTTCACAAATATACTCTTCAAAACAGAAACGGAAAAGGTAAAATATGAACCAAATTGTTAAGTTTATTCTGGGTAGTTTTGTATGACGTGTGAAACTTTGCACATTCACTGCTGAACATCCAAAGTCTGCAAAGGCAAAGTCCATGCTCACTAGTTGAAGTTTGACGTCACTCAACGTCAATTAAGAGTATGCCCCCATGAGCATCAATAACTGTTTGGCATCTCCTGCCCATGGAAGCGATGAGATGACGAATCATATCCTGTGGAATGGCTGTCCACTCAGTCTGCAGTTGAGGTTGTTGCCATTGCAGACGCCGGTCCAACTCGTTCCAAAGATGTTCGATAGAGTTTAAATCTGGTGATCTGGAGGGCCAGAGAAGAACATTGATGTTGTGGTTGATGTTGAAAAATGTTGTTGATGTTCACCATGATGGGTTCCACATGGGGCCTAAGAATCTTGTCGAGGGTTGTGTACGGTCTGATCGGAAATCATACGCAGCCCTGGTATGGTTGAGGCAGTAGACGTCACAGTGGTGGTCCTATCCCGAAGGTGATGTAACCGGATGTAGCGATTTTGTGCGGGCGTGGTCACGTGAGGTCGGCCAGTTCATGGATGGTCACGAGTTGATCCATGTTGTTGGTGATGATTCCATAGCCTTGTGATGGTTGTTGGGTGAACATTCACAGCTCTGGCAACATCTGATCGAGATTCGCTTGCTTCCAAGCGACCAATGGCATTGTTGTGTTGTGCTTCAGTCAGTCTTGGTGTAACTGTATTGTGTGTCAGTGGCTTAACACTGAGCTATGGAAATTGAGAACCCATTACTTTTATAGGAATTTTGCACGTGTTGCACTTGCAGAACATGCAGATCTCTCATACAAATTTATTGGACACGCGTGCGTTTTGGCGAAAAATCCAATGTGTTCCTCCGTTTTCAAAGTACGCAACTTTTGTCATTTTGGTCTGATATTCAGTGCCTAAACACGTGTAACATCACATACTCCAAGCTTGTAACGTTATTACATATATTTCTCTTTAAAATACAAAAATATCCCTTTTGTGTTTCTTATTTTGAAGAGTATATTTCAGTTATTAAATTGGTTTCATCCGTTATAATTACTAGTGATTTCAAGTATTAATTTTGCTTATTCTTAAGAGAATCATCAGAACAGAATCAATTCAGCGTTATAGGTTACAAAACTGATAGTTGAAACACTAGAAGTGCTATGTTTACTTCAAAAAACATTACATTTTGCAAATATTTGTAGATAATAATATTTAAAGTATGAATATATGTGAATACAAAAACTGTTTATGTGAATTTCAGCATAGCTTCTTTATAAATTGAATTTTACCTGTAATGGGGACTTGAAGTAGAAGTGTGAAATTAACAATAGATATATTATTACGTGAATTTTTTTTTTAATATTTGCTGGGAAGAGGAAGTAATGTATTGAGTGTATATTGTTGATTCAAAAATATAGGAGACAACCATTAAATTTTTTGTTGGTTGAAAAGGGTAATATATTTTAATGTTTCTTAGAAAATTGTTTTTAAATTAAACAGTTTTCGTACTCTTATAAATATCAGTTTTTGAAGTACTTTCTACATTGTATTGATTGTGTTGCTCTTATGTAATATTGTCAATGTTCATTTAGGAATGGGGAGAAATATTTCAGTTTTAACACCGGTTACTAAAGAAATTTGAAATATTGCTTATTAATGTGATGCTGTTTTATGTTTAAAAAAAATCATTAGCCTTTATATTTGGTACTGTACGTGAAATTCAAGTACTGAGACTGATTGTTTAGTGGGTAAGGATGTTAAGAAAGAGAGGGGCCTACAGTTGCACCACTGTTCTAAGGCAAATGTTAATTCTTAGGCCTAAAGTTATCAGCAGTGAATTCTCCAGTGTAAGTAGTACTGTAGAAACATGGATTTTTGTATTTATGATTCATAATCCAGGAAAATTAACACCTTTACAGTGTGTGTGTACGTCTCTTTTGTGAAATTTGATTTTAAACAAGTGACCTCTCGCACATTTTTGTCAATCTTCCAGTTAGATAAATGCAGTTATTTTATTATGACAACAGAAATAGAAAAATTGGGAAGGCTGTCTATATAAATTTTGTTAGGAAATCATTTATATTAATTCATAATTTATTTATTCTTGTAATTTTGTTACAGCTTCTTTAGAGGTTCAGTTTAGCATGATTGTGTAATAATTAATCATAACTACCATTAAATTAATGAATGGTAATATTTATGGCACAACAATCCAGCTAAATAAATTTCTTGTCCATTGATGTAAAGGAAACTACTATTGACCACACCATGAAATGCTATACAGCCTAAATATCATCTGTATTTTGAATGATGGGTATTAAATATGAACATCTCAATTATTGTTTTAAGAATTAGATACTTTAAAAGTAAATATTTGAAGAATATTGTGTATAAATATGTGAATAGGTAAAACAAAACTACAGTTATCTATCTGCAGCATCATGTTTCAATATAATATATGTTTATTAAAGTAAAATGTACAGATATTTGAATTTTAATAATGTATAAATGTCACTTTTAACTCAGGCTAACAGATTAAGTTTAAAAAAATTAAACAGTTGTTACACTCGGACTCCATAGTGTATTTTATGAAAGTGTTATATTTAAACCCCATAAAAGAAAAATACTTTAGTCCTAAACAGAGGGATAATTATCATGAATAAATAAAGGTTTTATTTTAAGTTATTCTTATGTATCTTACCATTTATTTATTTTTTCTGGTTTTGTTTCATTAGTTGAAATTGTCATCTCCCTTGACTAGTGATAAGTACATGTATACTGATATAGTCCTCACCATTTTTGCAGTTCACTTGAGAACTCCTATCAAAGCTCCTTTTTAATGTTGTCAGGCAGGTATAGGGTAAAAATTAAGGGGCAATGAAATTAATCAACAAATCAAAAAAAGGAAGCTAAAAGACTTGAACTTAAAAGTGGGACAGTGCTTTTGAAAAACAGTCTTATTTGGCACTGTCTTTTTATTTTCAAGTGTATAAGAAATATTTTGTATTAAAATGATCTTACAGATTACAAATGAATGCTAATACTGTTAAACTCTGCAGATTTGGGTAACATAGTTTTTATTATTGCAAGTATAAATATTACTTCAGTACAAGCTCAACACTTTGTTTTTATCATGCTTTAAGATAAAAACAGATTGAAATCTGTGATCTTGCTCTTTCATTATGTAAAATATTTGAGGAAGAGTTTTGTACATTTCTTACTGATGTATGAAATTAGCTACATTATTAAGTTCATTAATTTTTAAGCTTTCTATTTATATAGCTTGCTTTGATCATAAATTATGAAAGAAAAAAAGAAAAGAAGCACCAATATCAAATGAAATGGATATCGTCATCATTCGTTTTACCATATAAAATATGGTTTTTTTACTGGTATTCATTATATAAATTGTCTATGGCTGGTTATATTTTAAATCAAATAGCGTACAGAAATAGTTTTAAAAATTGCTTTTCTAAAGCCATTTGTTTCTGTCTCTGCCTTTGTTTTTCCCATCTGATGGCATTAAATGGAGTCCTTTTTGTTAAGACTGGTGTCGAGAGACATGCCGAACAAGTATTTTGTTTTTATGAGTTTGACTTCTCAGTCAAATGGGCTTCATTTTGAACAGTGATTATCAACCTCCACATTTCTCCCTTGAAGATTCACTGCATATCAAGAGCATACGCAGTCATCAGTTTCCTCTGTAAGACAAAAGGTGCAGCAACAGAGACAGGCATCTGCAAAAAATATGCGTCTGGCTCAACAGATGGCAAATAGACCCAGTGTGATGGCAGCCCTAAAACTGAAAAAGGTCAGTCAACTGCTCATTTAAATTGTCTTGAAAAATTGCTATACAAAAATTTTTTATTAAACATTGGTAAATATGATGTAAACATTAATATTCATTTTCAAACTTTGTTTGTATTGTAAGATAAATTTAAGTGAATCAACTATGTTATTCTGAATACCTAACATTATTGTATGATAATTACAGCAGATGTGCTAATTACATGTATAGATATTAATTACAAATAAATGAGGATTTAGAAGGTGGATTTTTGTTTCCTTAGTTATCCATAAATTTGACTTGATTATTGAATTGTGAATGATATAAGAATTCTGTAACTAATAGAAAGTTTGTATTAACCTAAATTCAGCTTTATATACACCAAAATGGTGTTGAAAAAATGCTTAAAGAATGAGTTTTCCAATGGGTCATTGTTTAGTTTTGTTTCCAGGTGTATTTATTTTGTATTATGAATTTTTACTTAATTCTTACAAGTTTTGTTTTTAATGTGATAAGTAGATTTTGCTTTCAGTTGAAAATGTTTTAGCTTGTTTGTAAAGTAGGAAGAATCAATATGACAAACCTTAACTATTTTCTACAGAAAAGTTTGAAAAAATCAATGTGACTTTTTGTTTAGAATTGTAGTAATTTTTGTGTGTAGAGAAATATGATAATATAAATATCTGTTGTTTTGGTTTTTTTGGTCCAGATATTCATTTAAAAACTGACTAACCATGGTTTTGGCCTAGTATTGAGTAATTATTATCTTGTATTCTTCATACTAGATTTGAAAGTAAGTGTTATGATGGTACAAATGAAGTCTCATTTGCATCAGTTTCTGTATGTCCCTGAAGGTTTTGTTGTGCAGTTAAATTCCTTATTTTATTATTCTTGTGGTTATGAATATATAACAGCACTTAATTTTTCAAATTCATATATTATAGTTCATCTAATACTACACACATTACTCATCCAAAAATGTTATTTTAGACATCTAGTTATGTAACAAGAACATATTTCCAACTGTTTGGTAAACATTCCTTTACATTTTTGCTTAAGATTATGAGATTTTTGTACCCACTGTTAACCCATTTGCCCTTGATAGGTTAAAGTGTACGTCACAATGTTTTGGAGCATTATTTTCAAAATTTTTTAAATAACATTTTTATTATTTATGTCAATGAGATTGATGTAGTTTATAATCTGTATTTTAATATTAAATGTTTAAATTTCTTAATTGAAAAGAAAATGTAAATTTGTTTTTTTATGTTGCATAACATGTCCACCTTAATACTCAGTTTTTATTTTGTTATATCCACCATACATGTACAAGCATCTTATGAATTAGAAACTCAAATGTGAAGTATTGATAAGGTAAATATAAAATAAGAACCTCCCTCCTCCATGATTTGCTGAAATAGCAATATTTTTAGTGAATCTACTAGTGACTCCACCCCTACACCAATTTTTGACAGTTCTGACTTAGTATCACCTACTACTGATTACCTCTTGTTTATGAATAGCTTGAAAGTAGTAATTTTGCCCAGAATGTGATGAACAAGCATCTGCTCTGAATGGTATTTTTTCTTAACCAACCTATAGTTTCTTTGGAGACCCTACTAATTACAGGATTTTTTAGTGTACTGATACAGTAACTTGATAATTTTTTGGTTTTCAAAAATTTTAAATTTGAAGCCTACAAAAATTAGCATCTCTACATCCTCCACTCGTAAGAATAAACAAGGCTTATAAAGAAGCTCAACACATTTGATGCACGAGCCCAACATCTTGTAACATGGCTACGTACTCAAAATCATTGTTTTTGTTGTGTATTTGTCATTTACTTCGTATGTTTTAAGGAATATAACTAAAATTTAAACATTTTTGAGTGAATAATAATATTTATACGTATATGCATATGTAATGTACTATAGCCGAAATATCACTGTACTCTCCGTACTTATATTGTAATTACATTTGCATTTTGTATGCTAATACATAGTTATGCCTGCTGAATTTGTGTTATTCTAAATGTCTAAACTGAGGTAAATCAAAACCAAATTATAGCACATTCAAAGCTTGAGAACTTTAAAACATAACATTTAGAAAAATAAAATATTTAATAAATATTGCACGTAATATTATGGACAAATATTTATGTATACCTAAAAAGAATAATGCATATACAAATTGCATGAATCAAATGTATGCATAAAGCTGTGCACAGGAAAAGTTGTATGAATGAAAATTTAGATATGTATTTCGTTAGAAATGTTAGAAAACTGCAAAAGTCGTATATTATAAGCATATACGATATAAGATTACAAATTATTTTGACACATGAAAGGGAGCATCACTGTTGTATATATAAGTGTATTAATGCTTGAAAAAAAAATTTACAAAAATATTTTAAGTCAAGAGAAAAATCAAAATTGTGACTAAAATTTGTTATTTTTTTTAGAAAAACAAAACCTATTTACACAGGAAAAGAGCAGACTTGTACCATCTTACATAGTCTTAACTTCTTTATAAGAGTAACAGTGGTGTGATACTATTAAAAGTGTTTCATACAAAGAAACTTATCACCCATTTTACACTTTGTAAAAACTATTTTCAGGAAGGCATCATTTGCATCTTTTTTCACTTGCCTGTTTCAAAAACTATAGGGGGAAATGCTTACCTGGAGTGAGTCTTAGAGGTGGAGTTCTGTCCAATTCTAGAGAGTAAAATTCCAGAAGAACCTGGTCTACCTAAGCATTTACAACTATCCAATTTTTTATACTGTTTTAGGTACTTGCATATTATCAGGGGGCCTTTGAAATCACTTCAGTGTATGGGAAATTTAAAACCTTTAAATCCAATATTGAATGTATGAGGTATATTTAGATTAATTTGTTTTGTTTTTTTCTTTTCGTAACAACAACAAAAAAGCATTTACAATAATTAAGAAATTAATGGCCTCCCATTAATACACAAGTACCTTATTTTATTATTCTTTGTCCACTAGAATAGTAATTTAAATGTTTGTCAGTTAGGTCCACTCTCCTCATAAACTTGTTATAGGCTACAATTAACTGAAGTTTTGTAACTTCAGCATCCCTCCCTACTAGAGAGTATAGTTGAAAGTGTGTAAATGTCTCATCTGTCAGTCCAATTTACAACTGTCAGAATTTCACATTTAAAAAAATCATGCTTCCCTTCCTTTGTTGTTGTGGGAAATACACTCCATCTCTCCTGCATGTCTCGCAAGCATATGTTCCCACAATCAGTAGTTTGTCAGATAAATGAGGGGAAGTGTAAAAGTTGTATGTGAAAGTCCAGCAACTATTGTGCATGTCCATCAGTCCTATCACAACATTGTCTGGTAAACCTTAGGTTGGCTTTTGTTTCTCTGTGTCTGTGTAGATTTCAAACTTCAGGCCATATCTATTCTCTGCTTTTGACAGACACCACATGATGGGTTTTTGGGCAATTACTGAAGTAAAATTGGTTCAACATTTTATGCCCAACATCTGTTCATCTGTGGTTAGTTCTTTATTAGGAAAGCAGTGTATAGCAAAAGAGTTTAGTAAACTGTCTATGACAGGTTTAACCTTAAAAGTTTGTTATAATTAGGTTTACTTCTAGGGAAGAGCATTAGTGTTGTTACTGAAATGTAAGTTAGTGTGGATAGCTAAAAACCTGTCTCTATAGAAGATGTTAGAGGACTGATGAGTGTGGAAAGGAAGACAGATAGACCAGAAGTCAGAAAAAGTAGGGAAGAGATTGAATTACATGACTGTAATGTGCTAAAGTATCTTCACAATACATATCAGTCCATTTTACAGTTTTGTTTTTACTGGGGGTTTAAATGCTTGGTGTGGCTGTTTACATTGAACATACCTGTTTGTTTAAACACAATGTAACTTCATTTCAAATGTGAAGAAAACTTTAAATAAATAATTGTCTTTGCAGAAGTTACCCATTGGGAAGTAGTTTCACATTTATTGAATTGCAATGGGTAGGTTGTTTGGTTATCTGCACATAGGTCCAAGTGTCACTGCAGGTGAAGGATCTCTCCTGCTGGCAAGGAGCAGTTCTAGATGCTATAGCTCAACTCATTCCCTTGCTTCTCTTTTCTGTGATGGTGGAGTGGGTTGTCTGGATGTACTTGGCCTTGGTGATTTCACGTCTTCATCCTATGATCTTTCACCAGCTACTTCCTTATCTGTCCATATGACGGAATCAAGAATAGAATGCTTTCATCATCAGGTGAAAATGACACATTCAGAAGAAACTGCATCTCTTATTCATTGAGTTATTTTTTCCTTGTTGCACTCTTTGTTTTCCAATGTTTGGGATTCTATTTTTAGAAGAAGAAAAAAAACTTTAAGTCTATATTGCATGTATTTTCTGTTGTATATCATTACTGAATGTGTGTCACACATTTCAGAAGGAATACATGTTGTGCTAAAATACACAAACAACTACACTGGATTTTGATTAACAAGTATATATAGAAATTACTAAACAGATGTTCTGTATATGTACTAAATTGATACCTTACTTTGAAGTAACTATCCAAGATGTTTTACAAACTCCAATCACTAGATGAAAGAAGGCAAAATGGTTGTTGAAGAAGCCTTTACTTCAAAGACTTTCTAAACCAAGAATGAAAACAAAACTAAATGTTTCTAGTAGATAGTGGTGGTACCTCAGTTTCTATTGGTTGGCAAGTAAGTGTGGTGAAAGAGAATGGTAAATTTTATAAGAATGTGCTCAAATAAAACTTCCATACACTTATACTGTGAAATTCTTTATGCATCAAACAGATGACTAGTAGTATTGAAACACCTACAATGTAATTGAATCACTCTGGCTCAGAAACAGTAGTATTCACTGGGTCAATTTGACTCTGTACCAAATAATAAATGCATTCATACATTCTAATTGGAGTTTTATTACCCTGGAAATTTTTTTTTGCAAGCGTTGCTGGAAGCATAAATTGCTTAGTCTAATATTGTGGTCTTGGAGCAAGGGGCAATTTTTTTTGCAAGCATTGCTGGAAGCATAAACAAACACTTCACTGCTTTGCATGTGTTTTGAGGGTATCGCATTGTGGTTGTACATAAACAGTATAGTAAAACAGGTCGTGAGTTAAGATTTATTTGCAGTGGGTTTCAATTTTAGATGTTGAGAGTAAAACAAAATTGTATTGGATAGGGCTAGCAGTTGAAACTTTCAGGGTACATATTTTGAAACTTTTTAATTAATAATAAAGAAAAAATGCTCATTTTATTTCTTTTTTATTTTTGAGCCTTCTACAGGCTGAAGAATCAAGTGATAATTGCAGAAACTGATGAAATATAAAGTTTTACTGGAAAAAAGGTTTATATCCATTTAAGAGGTTATGGAAACAAAATGCAATTTTTGAAATAAAGAAAAGTATTTTTCTTAATGAAAATTATTGCACTCGTGTTAGGTAAAAAACAGAATTTATACTTTTATGGGCAAATATTAGCAAAAATACTTCAATTAAAAAATCTGATTATTTTGTCTGCAAAAGACTTGTTTATAAAAGTCTATCAAATGTTGTGAAAATACACTTAATATATTAAAAGTTAGTGGTATGTAAACTATCAAAAATTATTTTATGAGGTCAGTCAGGTACACTAAGTTTGTGTTGTGAGAGTTCACAATAATTTGCTGCATTTTTAAAGTTTAAATAAATGGAATGTGATCTCTCTCTCTCTCTACCTTTTTATACATGTATACTTGTTCATAGGTATAATTGTTCAATGTGAGATAGAGGTCACAGTAATTCTGTAATAAAGAGTCTGGCACTGTTATTTATACCACTGCAATAAGTTCCTTATTAAGTAATAATATTTGGATCATTGAGTTTTATTTCATAGTAGAAAAAAGTTTGGAGAAGTGTTTTATGTATTGTTGAGTTTTTTTCACACAGAGAAGTCTCAACCTTAAGCAGCGCCTGGGTTCACGGAAAGAATCGGGAGGACCAGGTAGAACAAACGTAAAAGCAAGATTAAGTTTTGGTGCTACTAAAAGTGTTCAGCTTCAAAATAGATTTGGTACGAGCAGTGGAGGTCGTGGTAAAGTTTCAGCAAATAGATCAGGTGTTAGGAAAGTCTTTGGAAGAGGTAGTGGAAGACAGCTGGGAACGTCCCCAATGCTAAAGGCACGGCTTGGAAACCAGTCTGCTGGAGGACGGTGGAGAACACCAATTCAACAAACATCTAACAGTCCAAAAAGAGGAGCACAGTGGAACAAACTCAGAAGTAGGGGAAATAGAGGCTTCCAAACAAGAGGTACAGAATGAATTTGTGGGTGGGTTAAGATAAGGGAAATGAAGGGTGTCTGGAGCTTAAGCTTTTTTCTTTTTTTTTTAAACATAAGATTCTGATTCCAGATATTAAAATTAAAGTTACATATCAGAACATTTTCATTAAAAGATAATCTTCCTCTGTAAAGTGTAGGAAATGTATAGATAATGGTTTTGTGAATATATTTTGCTCATTCTTTTAATTAGTATTAGCAGAGGAAATTACACATCCTAAATAGTTTTTAGTTTTTTTTCTCCATTGTCTTTGATATTCTGGTTAGAGTAAGAAACTTCATCAGATTATCATAGAAGTATAATATGGTACATCACTTTTAAACTACTGCACTTACACGTATACAACCAAAGTTTATTCATTGTTGTTAAACCATTTTAGTGGTTTGACTTGATGTTATTTGCAAAATAAGTCAGTGTACACATAAGGTTTACTCTTGTAAGTAAAAATACTTTCAAAATTCTAGTAACCCCAATACAGTAATGAAGAGTAGTCCAGTTAGTTTATTTCCAAAAAAATTCATTACATCCCTCATACAGAACTCGTATTACTTGTATCATGTTGTTCTTGTATAAGATACTAATATTGTTTAACTGTTGTGATTGACCATGTTTTCCAGGACGAAATGTTCAAGGATTTAGACAAGGAGGGACATACAATCAGCAGAGAAGGAATTTCAGAAGGTTTAGGTGAGAAAATTTTAATGCTAATTATTTTTCATAAATCTTTAGTTCATCTGTGTACCTAAATTACTGATTTTTTTTTTTTTTTTTTTAAAGATGAAAATTGAATTTTTATTGATTTATATTAAAGTCTTAACTTTCATTTTGTCATTTTAATGTGACCATATTATCAGTGCTGGAATAACTATTGGTTTGTCTTCAGCCCCTTCCGAAAGGTTGCTTTTCCTATACATGTCACAACCTTTTTAGATTTACATTCCAAACTACTTTTCCCTAAAGGTGGTTTCCTGAATGTGGTGAGGGGATCTTATAGAGAAGTTCTGTAATTTCAGTTTACCTCCTCTGGGATCTTAACATCCACTTGTGTTTGTCATGTAAACCTGTGACGAGAACTTTAACTTTCCACTTTGGTTTTGAATTCTAGTAGATTTTTAATGTTGGGATGCCCCCATCCCCAGGGTCAGTCGACTGGCCTACATGGGTTAGGGACAACCAAATACAACAGTGTTGGATATTCTCATCAGGTGTTGTAGACATTGTATCTGATGCTAGTGTTTGAGTACAGTTCACATGAAACCATGGCATTGCAGTCACCATCAGAGTCAAACTCAACACCTTGATTTCTCATTCTGCATTTATTGTCTGAGAAAACTTTAGGACAGATGTTCCCCTTTTTTATTCAAAAAGGATTAGAGGGGCTTGCTGGCTACACCAAGTCAGTAAATAAGCTGTGCTCATGAGACATCTTGGTGAAAACATCTTCACTAAAGCAAAACAAATTCCTCCTTCACATAAATAAAAATGGTCACTTTAATACAATGGAACTGTTAGGGTTTTTGTTCAAATATAGATGACATTAAGGATTAATTTATTGTTATCATCCTGTGTGTCTCTTCTTACAGGAAATATTTCTGAAACTTGCTGATGCAATCACCTTTTATCAGTTTTCTTTTAACACAAATGACAGGTTGTGCGATGGATAAGTGCATGGAGAGGTAGCACTGCTGGTTGATCAGCCATCCATGTTTCCTAGGGTTGTACTATCACCATTTGTTTTCTGTTCCTGTGTCCTGAAGAAACCAATGATCAGTCAGACCTTGATGCATTCATTGAACAGTTGCAGTTTCCTCTTATAATACTGGGGAATTTTAATGAACACAATCCCTTCTGGAGTGGCACTGATATTGATGGGAGTGGTCATTCCATAGAATGTGTGCTCTAGGATCACAGTCTTTCTCTCCTCAGTACTGGTTCTTGTACTTATTTTCATGCACCATGTCAGTATTTTACTGCTGTTGATCATTTTATTTATTCAGTTTCACTTTTCTCTTACTATTTTTGAAGAGTAGAGAGTAACCAATGGGGAAGTGATCATTTTCCTGTCATTTTAAGAAAGACTGGTCTTGGTTGATGCCACCTGAATTGCATGCCTTGATAGAATCTGGACCGGGCCAAATGGCCCTCTTTCACTGTTCTCTCTTGGAACTTGGTCCTGTTGTCAACTGTAAGCCATTGATAGATGACTGTGTGGCAGCAGTGACTGACTATATTGTTCAGGCAGCTGCTTGGGTGTATTCCTAAAACCTGGACACAATTTCCACAGTATCCATGTCCATGGTGGAATCCTTCCTGCCACATGCCACAGGAAACTCAAACACAAACCTGGAATACCTATTTTAGGTATTCCACACTTTTAAACCACATTGCTTTTTAGCAAGCCCATGCTTGTGCTCAGGACGTAGGATGCAAAGCCCTTAAGAATCTTGGATTAAGTACACAACTAACATCTTTTCTACCACCCATTCTAAAGTCATAAGGGACAAGATTTGGAAGTTCAGTGGGCAGTATACTTATGTCACCCTTTTTCATTTTGCTCTCTGATGGCTAGGAAGTTGTTGATGCCCAGAGTATCACCAGTACTCTCAACAGAAGTTTTTCTTGTGCATTTGGCACTTTTGTTTCATGCTCCACCTCCTTAGCCATCAAGACATGGGCATTGTGACTTTCAGGCTGTTCTTTTCTCTGAATTTAATTACCCCATACCAGTGAAGAGCAAGCCTCAGATACACCAGTGTAAATCTCTCTATTGCTATTATTCTGGTTGTTTTTAACCAGATTTGGCAAGAGAATGCTTTCCCTTATGCTTGGTGCTGGGCTATTGTCCTCCTGTTTTCCGAGCCTGGGAAGGATTCCATGATTCCTTCAAACTACCATTCAGTTGCTTTGATGAGCTGTCTCTGTAAGATCTCGGAGAGAATTGTTAATGATTGTCTTATTTGGTTCTTCAAATCAAACAACCTCCTCTCTTGCCCACATAGTGTGGGTTTTGAAGACAGTGCTCCACTGTGGACCAGCTGATTCATTTACCTAATTTTATCAAAAATTTGTTAATGGAATGACATTTCCAAGTTCATGTGGGTTTGACACTTTCCTGTTCTTTCCAATAATAATGTGGAGTTCTTCATGCTCTCATTTGATTGAAACTGGACTATGGGTCTGTGGCTCTGCCAAAACCTCAGCCTTAAAGATGTTTGATCCTGCTCACTATCTGGGGCTTCAGCTCTGCACAGGGGCTTTCTGCACTTCTCCAGTCAGGAGTTTATATACTGAGTCTCATGAACCTCCTCTATACCTTTGCTGTTTGCAATTGTTTTTACTGTACAATTCAAAAATTTTATCCCTACCACATTTTATATGCAAAAATGGCTCATTTGGGTTCAGAAAATATTTTAATATTTATATTAAAATTTCTATATTTATGAAATTGGGTAAGCAAGAAATACAAATTTTCAAAGAAATCTGACATACTTTTAATGTAAACATTTTGCAGAAAACATCTCGTGAAATTATGTCTTTCAAGACTATATTTCTGCAATGTTTCCCAATGTATATGTATTTCAGCCACTAACAGCCTCAGTTGGATATACTACCTGGACCCATTTGGATCAAGGAAACCATTATTCTCACTTTTTAATAGATTGGGGGCTTTTTTGAAAGAAAACCTAAAAGTACATTTCTGAGTATATTAAAAGTATATTAACAATACCAAGTGTTATTGTTGTGATAACACACATTGGTCAGTGTTGGAGGGAGGACAGTTCAGAATATTCATGCTGGATGTTAAGTAGAGTGCTCTATTTGTGTGTCCTCTATAAAATGTTAATATCCAACAACTGAAGCTGTTTGAGACATTTTTCATGATATTTAAGCATTTTGATATTTCAGGTAACAGTTTGCTAATTATTAATCATACCAGAAAACAGAAATGAAATGTGGTTGTCTGAGGTTGATGAAAATAGACATGAATTAAAATTTTATAGTGTTAAACAAAGTACCTTGTATTAAGCAAAATGAACCATCTTTAAATTTGAAACCAGATGTGGCAATAGCAGACTTAAATTCTTCAACATGCATCAAAATATAAAAAAATCAAGTAAATCCCTTCTTTCACTGAATCAACCAGAACTCTCATTTGAAAGTCAACCAATCACTGGAACCTCAAAGGAAGGTGCAAGTACACAGTTTGCAGGTGAAGAAGCAGGACCTTCTGATTAGGTATCTGTGACATTAACTGGAAAAGAATAATGCATATTTCTGACTTATACTGTGCCAAGAGATGACATCTTATGTGCAGAAGTTATCGTGGCAGCAAAATGTTTATTTTCCTTATGTTTCAGAACCAGTGATGGTATTGCTGAAACTTTCAAAGCACTGTTCAAATGCCCCACACATAGTCTCAGCATGACCAGCACAAAGCTATCTTACCTACTATGAGATGGTTTGATATTACAAGTCACTTTTGAATTTTCACTTTAGGGAAATTTTAACGTGCGATTCTTTATTGCCCAAGAATGAGAAAAAATGCAAATATCTATTTTGTTTGCTAAAAGGAAACTGTTTTCCAATGTCAAGAAAGTAAAATCAGGCTAGGTATCTCTTTCAGTTTCAGAAATATTTGTATCAGTCATTGATATGCGTGTAACTGATGAAGGAGATAAACTTTGTTTTTCTTCCAAATCTCATTTAAAAAGCATATAGATGCACATTCTATATTTTTGGCTCTCAATTTCTATTTTTTTTCAAAACTTTTTAAAATTTAATAAAAGAATACCTTTTATACCTTAAATAGTTTCAAAGTTTTAAATGCCACTGGCTACCAAAAATTGTAAACGATTTGCCATTGTAAAGTAGCAAAGTTGGCATTAACAATATTTCTTAGTGAATGTTGTAAGTTCTCATGCACTACCTTTGTCATATCCAGTATTAACAAGGCATTTTGTGCAGAACTGAGCTCATCAGGTCAGCTGTTATGTGACATATAGTACTAACCTATAGGTTCATGAGAAAGTGATTAGGTATAACCTTTACAGGAGAGAACAGCAGGATTTAGTAAATGTTTAGGTTATTTGGTATCACTCCACAGATTTGGAATTTTTTACAGTATTTTTCATGTCCTTTTTCATCCTGAAGATGTTTTAGAGTTAAAGTTTATTTGTTTCAGAGTTATGACAGTTTTTTTTATATAAAGGGCATTTGATAAAGTTTGAAGTTAGGGGAAGTGCTTTTAATATTTTTACAAGAAAAGTGATGCAACATCGTTTTGGAATTTTTTTTACATAAAAAGTAATAGAAAAACTAATGTAAATGATATGAATTATTTTAGCTCAAACAAGATACTGTATAGTATACTAACCATTTCATGCAATGTAGTTAAGTAATTTCACTGTGAGAAGGGGTAAAAATGGATAACACCGACACCAATCTACTTTCTTGTCTTAAGGAAGTGCAGAAAGAATTAGAAAATATTTGAAAGTTGTATTCAGTAAAATCTTTGAAGGAACCAATTTGAGCAATAAGCAGAGTTAGGGTTCTTTTATAACATATTTGATTAATAATTCAATTTTTTTTTCCCCATTGTGAAGATAATTTGTGAATTACTGTTTGCTGTGTCTATTAGTATAAGATAATATGCACACAATTACTGATACATGTTGTCTCTCTCTGAAGACGTGGTGGAAGAGGGCAGAATTTTAGAGGCAACAGAGGACGTGGTCAAGGAAGAGGGATTGGACGAGGCCAGGGAAGAGGTGCCAACAAGAAAGACAACCTTCCATCCAAACAAGAACTTGACAATCAGTTAGATGAGTATATGGCTAACACAAAAAATGCCCTTGATGCTGAACTGGATGCCTATATGGCTAAGTATGGCTTGGACTGATTAATATGAAATGAACATTTGTTTTATTGTCATTGATTTTAGATGTGTAGCTTTGTTAGCCAAAAGTTTCTGGTTTTGACAGTATCATTTTACTGAATTGATCTTGACAGGGAAGATGTCACGTTCACATCAGTCTGTAGTTCTGCTCAGACTTTGATAGTTTTGTGTAATTTGTATGTGCATGTATTAGTTGTGTTATTACTTACCATGTCATTGTACATAGACTGAAAAGAAAAATAACAATGTCAGCAGTGTGATAACATTTATTGATATGCAGTGTTACACAAAAATATATCAATAAAAATATTCCAATTTTTCATGTTTATGACTTCATTACAAGAAAACTTGTGCTAAAATTATTAGTGGGTAGTATTAGTGTAAAATTAGAAAAACTGTTTTGATGGGTTACTAAAACACAAACCTAAATTGTAAGTTTATACAACTCAGTGAAATTGAGATTTTTTCAGACATTCAACTATGTCTTGTAGGTATTTGATAATATATAATGAAGTATCCAGACCATGAATTTGAAATTATACATACTACATGGACGAGTAGCTTACACTTTTGACCATTCTTAATAAAATAATAATTACTAAATAAAATATGAACATTAATTTAACTTGGATTACTCTTTTTTTTTTAAAGCCAAAGACAGTAAGAATATATATTTAAACATCTTCAGCATTTGTAAATTATATTTATAACAATTATCTTACAAATTTACTTGCAGACCAACTGGCATAGGTTCAGTATAGGGCTTAGTAACTCTGTATATTCTAATAAATAAATATATAACTATAGTTATCCACCAACATAATGTTTGAGAAACATGATAAAACGTATTATATTCTTACCTTGTTTGTTATAAAAATATCATTAAATAAAAAGTTTTCAAACCACAGTATTTTTATATTGAGCGACAATATATTTTAAAATAACTTCAAGATTTATTTTTACTCGGAAACTGTCATGAAAATATTTTTCCAAGTTTCATAAACCTAAAATACAATGTAAGTGTTCCACAAATTACGAAAATCTTAAATAGCTAAAATTAAGAATTTAACTCAGATGATGAAAGACAAGAATTTGTGGATACAATCAAATTAGAACATTGTAAATTACACTTAGAACTGACAAATTTATTAATATTTATTGATTGGCAGCATATATATATAAGAAAACTTGAAAGCAAACCAAATTTTCTGATACAAAATAGTACTTTTAAAGCTAGGTAGCTCTCTTAACACCCTTGATTTTCTAGTTAATTTGTCTGACCACCACTTGTAAATTTATGTCATTAGTTAACTCAAAGTTTTTTGCATGCATTTCATGTACACAGAGTTTAAATACTTAATGAACCTCACACTTATTTATAACAGGTAACATCAGTTCACATGGGAAAGCATGTGAAGCTAATACACTGCAAGTTTGCTAAAGCTTGCTGCTGTTTTACCTGTAGAAAAAAATAACATTTATGATCAACAAATGTTCTGTATTTTAGAAGAGCAATATCATTCATAACAGAAAGTAGAAATATAACTCGTGTCTCTATCTGCTATATAACAGAACCATATGCTTTCAAACCTACGTAGAAAACTGCGACTAGCTGACAGTGAGAAAAATATTGGTTTTGTTATGCAGTTTAGATATAGAGAGGAAGCTGCTAAGTAATGGATGTAACATTTTTACATCTGTGATGGAGAGTGTACAAGATCTTGATCAGCAAGAAACCCACCATTAGGGCTGCTGTGTGGTTTTGTTGTTGTTTTATTATTAAAATAAATGGGGAAGTGCAAATTAGGTCTGGAATGGTCTAGAAAGGCAATAACTTGAAATCCTTTCTGGTTGCAGAGAAATTGGTAAAAGGATTATCTGCCTCCTGACTTTCCAGACAATGAAAGGAAGGTTCAAAATGCTTTGATTTGAGCAAATATGATAGTTATTTTAGTTCTAATGATGTTATTCATCAATTTTAGTGCATAGTTAGTGAGAATGAACAAGTTTCTAGGTTTCTTCTGGTAGGTCTTCAATCTCAGCATTTGACTTTATTTCTTTGATAAGCTTGTTAATTTTAATTTGATTTTAGCAACTGAAATGTCTAGCAGCTCAACCCACTCATTGTAGACATTCCATTTCTAGATAAGATGGGGTCTAACTTTAGAACTCCATTATGCACAAGACCACACTAGTAAAACTCTTCTTGTATTCCGAACTAGTTTTTCTCCTTTTATACCATTTGTTTGAAAATCATTGAGTGAGATCTGCTTAATGTTCAGTATTGCAACAAGTTTATTCAATTTGTTACGACTGGTCAGTGCACTACCATAAGAACCTAATTCATCAGTAGAAAGTTATTCATCATCTGAGCTGCTAGTAGTCTATCAGTGAGACTTTCAGCTCCCACTAAGCACTGATTATCTGGTCATCCTTTCCTCTTTTAATACCCTACATCTACTTTGAGTGATAACATGGCAATGTGTTGCTAAACATATAGCTGGAGGATCACAATGTAAACTCATTTCACAGTTTTACCAGCTTCCTTTCTTTTTTGTAACTTTGGTCATACCTGCACTGTGCAAAAATAGAAAATTAATTTCAAAATAGCCCCCCAGTGGCTCAGCGGTATGTTTGCGGACTTACACGCTATAATCCGGGTTTCGATACCCGTGGTGGGCAGAGCACAGATAGCCCATTGTGTAGCTTTGTGCTTAATTCAAAACAAAAAAAAATTTCAAAATAGATGAATTTTTTACGTCTAGCAGTATTTTCTGGTTTTTATGGGATTTTTTTCACACTAAAAATGATACTGCAATTTTCGTTGTTTTTTAGGAAAATTTGTAATTTTGCATGTTTCAGACTGACCAAGATCATAAATAATTAAATCATTATAATATAATGCTTATATGGAGTAGGTAAGGTTCGTTTGTGTGAGTTTTTCAGCGTGTGTTTGGAGTTTTAAGTTGTAAAACCTATTGTTGAAATAATTTAAGTGCCATCTGTAGTAAGCATAGCTTTCAAGAAAGATACAATGATTGGAAAATTAAAAACAATTTATTGCAACTGTAGTGATAAAACGCTACATGTTCTCAATTAAAGTCACCCCTTTTGAGCAAAAAATATACTTTTTTTTACGTCAAACAAATATTTATGAACAATTAAGCGCAAAATTCAGCCTCTCGCCTCGAAAAAAAACATATATAAATAATGAAGTAAAAGATTCCCAAAAATTGCTTTTATGGTACATTTTATTGATGAAAGGAATTAAGATTAAATAAAAAAAATTATAATCAGGAAAATTGCAGAACAGACTGTTTGTTTTGGAACTCCGTGCAAAACTACACGAGGACAATCTGCGCTAGCTGTCTCTAATTTAGCGTTGTAAGACAAGAAGGAAGGTAGCTAGTCATCACGAAAGGATTGACAGCTACCTATAATGACAAAATTTTTTATCGAAGTTACAGGTTCGAATTACAAAAAAGGTCGAATGAAAAAGAAATTAAATTATAAGCGCCGTCCGTTGTCCAAATTCATCTGTGGTCGTAGTTATTTGACGAGAAGAGCTTCTGTTATCTGTCAGTGTACTTCGTGGCTTTGGTAAGGAATATTATGGAGAACAGTGGTTTTAAGACAGGTGTTATTTGTCCATGATTTCATATCTTTATTTATAAAGAGAGTCTGTGTTATATTATCCTTGTGTATAGAGTTCTTTCAGATTCCCCAGTGTACGTATGATGAGAAATGTTAAATGTAAATTGGTGATCAACGCCGAAGACTGGAAACACATCTTTAGATCACAAATACAAATTTATAAAACAGTTAGTTTTATTATGTCGTAGAAGTACGTAGTGAGATTTTGAAATCTAGCATTTTATGTTTGACTATGTCTGTTCTGGCCTGGCCAGGTGAGTTAAGGCGTTCGACTCGTAATCTGAGGGTTGCGGGTTCGCGCCAAACATGCTCGCCCTCCCAGCCGTGAAGGCGTTATAATGTGACGGTCAATCCCACTACCGTAGCCCAAGAGTTGGCGGTGGATGGTGATGACTAGCTGCCTTCCCTGTAGTCTTACACTGCTAAATTAGGGACGGCTAGCACGGATAGCTGTCGAGTAGTTTTGTGCGAAATTCCAAAACAAACAAACATTCATTAATAAGCTTTAATATTTAATTCTTCAAAATCATGCCATAGGTTTCATAAGAATTTATTATTTAAATCATTTGAAGTTTTGTAGTATCAGTTATGGTTTGTATGTGAGTGGAAAGCTTTCGAAGAAATTGTGAAGGAAAACTTTGAGTATCCATTTAAAGAAAAGTAATAAATTTTGTGTTATATGTCTTCTAGACACCATTATACACTACAGAAGCTAAATAATAGGCTCAGTTTCTTCACCTTTCATCTTCTGAACTTGAGTACTATTGTAAATCAATTTAGGTGGTACATGACCTTTGCGGCCAAACAGTTAATATTATGGAAATGCCGAAAATATTTAACCATAGTCGTATGTCTGCACACTTACAAGGCTATAAACCATGTCTCAGTCCTCGTGGTGGACAGAGTACGGAGAGTCTTTTTACTCTCAACACTCCTCGATGTTTCTCTCTCTTATTCAGCTGTCTTTTGTAGCAATCCTGAGACAAAATAAAACACGTTAATAAGAGTTTATTACCGTTACACTTCCAAACAAATAAGAGATTTCATTGCTAACTGAATATGTATTACAGTTTATCACAAGACATTTTTTTTTGCCTTTGGATTTTGTTTCGACCTTTATCAGAGGATATTTGATGAAGACTGAGCTACTTGTTCACTCTTTCGAAAATGACGAATCACTCTGGTTGTAGGTGACGACCTTCTTGCCGAGATGTACTCTTAATTAGTTTATTTTTTGTCGTAGTCTTACATGTTTCAATGACAAAACCTGAAGAAGAAATTATACCATACACTTCAGCTTCGTCCAAAGTTGATGTATACCTGTCAGCTACACCAGTATGTGTTATCTTAATTATTTGACTGATACGTTTCGTCACAATAAATTCTCTGTAGCTCTCAGGGGCGGTATAACAGTATCGGGTTCTTCAATATGCATGAAAGGAAAACCCAAAGCCAATGAAAAACCTTCACTAATTTCTGGTCTACAGCACTTTTTTTTTGTAAAATGTATTCCAAATTGTTTAGTAAACTTCGTCTTTTTTTTTCTATAATTATTCAAATTTTGTTGCACAATATACTTGAATTACGTTTTTAAATAACATATTTGAGACACTGAGTTTGGGAATACGAGTATATAACTCAAAAATAGATATTACTCTGCAGGGGGTTTTATCTGAAACCATAGAACTATAAAAACGAAAGCCACTGAAATATTTGTTGTGAAGAAGTGCTGAATTTTGAACAAGAAAGGTTTATTGGCACCACCATAGTCATGTCTAACGAGAAATTTCATTAACTGCTAAATAATCAATCAACTACAATACAATGCTTTCAGAAGCTTCAATTTGAATGTATAATATTTAAGTTATTTATTCAAATAATAGATCAATATTTATGACATTCTGGAATGAAACCTGTCCCCTGAAGAGTCAAATTACCACAGAAATTAAAACACACGTGTAATGCATTTACGAATATTTTCTATTCTTAATATTGATTACAGGCATAAGTATACAGAGATGGAAAGTTTTAGTTTTTGACATCATACCAAGTTACTAATTTTCCAGCACATAATCACAACGACTGGTGTTGTCTTTAATAATGTAGTACGCAAGCGTATAAAGTTCGCCTACCTTCTATTGCGATAAAGCTTTTTTTTTTTCTTCTATGAATTATTGATTATTTCTGCATTGTAAATCATGGTGGTGAAATGAAGTCTAGGTATGGTATATAGGTTTAAGGTATCAAGTATTATCTTACTGTAGTCACTTTAGCCATTTATTATTTTGGAGATTACGTCTTCTGCCTACAAAAATATCTTGAACCTGGGTTATATTGTTAAGAACAGAAATATTCTTTGCTGACCGAATTATGACGTCAGTTAAATTTGAAAGCTGAATAATGCTGTCAGTAACAGGAACAAAGCCATCCTCCACAAAAAAAACATGGTACTCAAAAATTATATGAACACCTAACAGCCTTATTTAACTTATCATTATAAGCCGGATATATCCCTGTTTCTTGGAAGAAAGCAGTAATATTAATATTCCAGAATGAAGGAAAGCCAGCAAATAAACCAAACAATTACCGCTCAATTAGCCTAACTAGTTGCATCGGCAAAATTTTAGAAAGAATAATTAGTAACCGACTATCTATTATTCTACATACTTAGAAGTAAATTCGAAACGGATTTAGAAAATACAGACGAACTACAGATAACCCAATCAGATTAACAAAAACGAATGCACTATAGCTTGCTTTCTCGACATTGAGAAAGTATTTGACACGGTGTTGAATAATGGATTACGCCACTGGTTAACAGAAATGAATTTACCCCAGGGAATTGTTCGCTGGCTATTCAATTTTCTGGAAAACAGAAATATACTTATATTTGAATGGAGCCCACTCAAGGTCCTTTTCACCTAAGGCAGGAGTCCCACAGAGAGAGGTAATTAGCCCTATCTTATTTATCATGTATATGAGTAATATACCACTGTCGAACCAAAATTTAGGCTTTGCATCACAATTTGCTGACGACTTAGCGGTCTGGAAAAGTGCCCCACTCCTTCAATAACAGCAACAAACCTCCAACCAGTCCTGAATAATTTAAAAGAATACTGCCAGAAATACAAAATAAAAATAAATATTCCGAAAACCAAAGTAATACTATTCAGCAGATTAAATAAACTGAAAAAAAAGATCCACCAAAGTTATACATGAACGGATCGCTTTTACAGACTGTTACTTCTGCCAAATTTTTAGGATTAACTAATGATACCAAATTAATGTGGATACAGTATACTAACAATATCCTGTCTGGAATCTGGAAAAGAGCAAATTATGCAAAAAGTCTTTAAAGTAGTAATCAAGGTACATTACCTGATAATATAATAAAAATCTACAAAACATATATTAGACCTATAATAGAATATACATGTCCTGCCTGGATAAACATAACACAAAAACAATTACACAAACTACAAAAATATAAAATTCAATCTTAATTTCAACCTATAAAGTACCACATAGTACTTCACCCGCATTCATGCACAAATATGCAAACATAAAGACAATATCTACAAGACTCTGCATAATGCACTAAATTATTTTAATAAAAATTGGCATAAAAATTATTTATCTCGACAGAAACTACGTACATGAGGAACATAGTCCTAAGTACCTCTCTCCTATAAATGTATATTTAAGGAATATAAATCAAGCTGGCCACCATGCACTTGACGCTTAAAACTGGTATTATTTCTTCTTCTTTTTTATGTTTTTATTTTGGTTTATTTTTTAATTATTATTTATTTTTTCGATAAATATGTGTGGAAAAGGGAATATATATATATTTAAGAATGAAACTGATAATAAAGGAATAAAAAAGGAAGAAAAATAGATAAAGGGAAAAAAAGGCAAATCAAGACAATACATGGACATTGCCTTGAAAAGGGTCGGGGTACTGTGGGATATACTGGCCCCAAAGTACTCCAACAACTACATAATAGTAACCGACATGAAAGTTAGGGATGGAGGAAGAGGTCTTGTGCTCCTGACCCTCCTGGGTATTTAAAAACTCAACATACCCAAATACCCACAAAGAAGAAGCGAACAGAAAAAAGGATCATGAGGCAAAGCCTGTCCGTTGGCTGATAAAAAGTACTTTTGATGTTTAAAATTCAGGCACACTTTATCCAGTTTTTCCTAGTTCGTTTCCTGTAAATATTTTCTTTTCTACCACTCGTATTTAGTGTTAGAGTCTTTCTCAAAACAAGGAAAACCTTGACTGGTGAAGAGTTTGTTTTTGTTTTTGAATTTCGCGCAAAGCTACACGAGGGCTATCTGCATTAGCAATGTAATGGCCCGGCATGGCCAGGTGGGTTAAGGCGTGCGACTCGTAATCTGAGGGTCGCGGGTTCGCATTCCCGTCGCGTCAACCATGCTCGTCCTTTCATCCGTGGGGTATTATAATGTTAGGTCAATCCCACTTTTTGTTGGCAAAAGAGTAGCTCAAGAGTTGGCGGTGGGTGGTGATGACTACCTGCCTTCCCTCTAGTCTTACACTGCAAAATTAGGGACAAGTAGCGAAGATAGCCCTGGAGCGGCTTTGCGCGAAATTCAAAAAACAAAACAACAGCAGTGTAAGACTAGGTAGAGGAAGCTAGTCATTACCACTCACCGCTAACTCTTGGGCTACTTTTTTATCAACGAATAATGAGATTGACTGTGACATTATAATGCCTCCACGGCTGAAAGGGCTAGCATGTTTGATGGTATGGAGACTCGAACCCAGGATCATCAAATTAGGAGTCGAATGCCAGGCCTGGTTAAAAGTAAAAACTGTCCTCTGACATATTCAAGTATACGCATTGAGCTGTCTTTCTTCGTGGTTTAAATAATTATTTTTACTTGTTTAAAACCTGTCCAGCGTATCATTCTTACATTAAAAACAACATTCAGTTGTAGTAGCTCATTTAAAAGAACTCTCGTAAATTTGCTGGAAGAACTCTGTTGTTATTGCAGAATATTACATATACTTTTCGAGAAATAGGCATTTAACTGAAAATCACAGTTATAAAAGAGAGTACAAAGAGAATTTTAAGGTTTTATTTTGAATTTGAATGTTATCACCAGATTGCATATGTTAAATTGCATTTTCAGATTTAGTTCTTAGACTGTACAGATTATCAATTTCGTTTATTGCATCATTCTGACATCGTATTTCGATTGTATTACATGTCATCCAGATAAACAAATTTAGTTAAACTCTAAGTTGATAATTGACAGTCAGCTGTATTTTGCTTTTTAAAATAATCTATATTAAAATAATGAATGGGATTACGCATATCAAATTATATTGACTTTATTAAGTTACTTTGAATTTTGAAGTAAAGTATGTTTTGTAAATCTTGCCTCCAGAAAAAGAAAGAAAATAACAAGTTTTAAGAAAGTCATTTTGCTGGTGTATACATTGTACCATGATAAATATTTGTGGAGAAGAAACTACTATCTCCACGTGTTAAAAAACAAGCAAAATAAGCTCCGGTCAACTTCTTGCACACGATATGATAAATGTATGGATTGATTCACTGATTTGAAAAGTATACTACCACGTGACTGACTACTTGTGATTTTATTGGACATAACTCTCTACGTGGCAGAATGTTAAGAACTGACCATTTCCTCATAACTTAGCAGGGAAATTTAAATCAAGCTTTACATTTCAATATTATAGAATTTTGAAAAATATTTTATAATAGGGATACAAATATGTTTCGTCGTAACTATGATAGGTTAGAGTAGCTTTATCTTGTTTTTTAAGGACAAATTACTAGCCACGCGACAAAATCTTAGATTTAATGACTGAAGAGGGCGCTTCTTTCTTACACGTTTCACCATGGCTACAACGTTGAATCTGTTTTCTCTATTTGGAAGTATTTTATGTGTTGTTTTAACAACAGGAGTTGTTGAGACACCTCATCCTAGATTTGAATATAAATACAGTTTTAAAGGACCATATTTAGCACAAAAGGATGGAACCGTACCATTCTGGGAGTATGAAGGAAGTAAGTATAATATTGGCATCTTCCTTGTAAATTGTAATTGTGGACGTTGCCGGTTGTCGTTAAACCTTTCTCAGTTATCGTATGGAATGTTTTCACAGGCTGCAAATATCTTGTGTAAAGGATATTTCTTCACAAAACTGAAGCTTGATTTTAAGTGCAAAGTAATAGAAATTTCAATCTGAAACAGACTACAGTTTAAAATTTATGAACGGAGAAAGCGGGAACGTGAGTTGTGTAATTGCTTATATTTCGTATTTTCAGTGGCACAAGAAGTGAGGGAGTTAGCTCATCACTTTTCAATCTGACCCAGTAAAAAAAAAAAAAAATTAGAAACGTAATAATCAAGATAAGTAAGATAATGCATAAAATGTAAACCAGGAGCTTCCAGGGTCCTTGGGTGAATCCTGGACCCTATCCATAGTGGGGGTGCACTTGTGGCAAACATTCCATCTCGTAGATTTTGTGAAATAAACAATAGTCCCAATGCTTTTAATTTTTCTCCCTTTAAGAAATTATGGGTATTTAGCTTGTCAAGCTTCTGGAGAATCTTAAAAATTTTAATAAGATTGCCTCTTGTACATCTTTTCTCAAGGGAATAAAAGGTTACAAGGGTTGTAACCTATCTGTAAAATAGCCCTTTTATTCCCATAATCATCCTTGTAGTCCTTCTCTGAATCCTTTCTAGTAAGTCTTTGTTTGTTATGACTTACTTTGAAAAATAGGAATACTATTGGTAACCTTTCAATGCTTGAGCACTTGCTTACTATTTATTGACATATGCAAAATGAGAGAGGCTAACATATCTGATATTTGATCTTCATTGAAAGCCTGAAGAAAACCTTGTCTGGTCTTGGTGCTTTAACTTTATGTTCTGTGTCTTTGTACTTTCATGATTTGGTTCAGTTCCAGTATTTTTTGTCAGGTGATCAGGGTTGATTTGGAATATTTCTGAGATCTCTTGTAAAAACAGACAATAAAATATTTAGAAGCTTGGCCATTTCAACACAAAACTTGTCATTAGCATTCTTTAATAACTAAGTCCTTATTTTCGAAATTTTAATTATCTTTAACATATATAAAAACCTTTGCTATTAGTTGTAATGTTGTCAGCCATCTAATTCTTATGAGTACTGTTTGATTTCTTAATTTTATTTTAATTGAAATTTATCTTTTTTATATTTCCATAAATCTTACAATCTGTTTGTTCATTTGAATTTCTTAAACTTGTGTTTATCCATGAATTTCTTTATTCCCCTATAAAGCTAGTTACATTTGATTTTTAATGCTGTTATTTTCTAATTCTTAGGAACATGCATATTGTAAGTTAAAAGTAAGTTATAAAGATTTCCAAGTTTGTGCTATGCAAGTTTTTAACTAATTATCTAAATTTTCTAATGATAAAACTTATCTCCTGCCATCATGAGTCATTTTGATAATTAGGATAATATTTATTTTCTTTTTGACATCTCAACAAGTAGCAACAAATCTGAAATAGTCACTTACTGTTGGCACTCTGTGCATTTGGGATATAAATCCTTTCTGAATTGTTCAGGAAACCTGTCTGCCTCATTATTTAACTCTGTACAGTCCGAGTCAGTATGTATAAAATTAGTTCTTCAAGGTTTCTGAATCATCAGTTTTTATTAATAACTTCTCAGTGACCTTATCTGTCTTATCATGAGAAATACAGGCTGTAGTAATTGTTAATTAAGTATACACACACCTAAAGCCACCATAGTTAACAAATTAAATCTGAAAGACATCTTTTAAGTTAAAACTGTTATTCAAGTTACACTTTAAATTTTATTTTATCAAACAACTTGTTGCCCTCTCCTATAAATTAATTTATTGTTTTCTAAGATCTCTCACCACTCTGCAAATTAAATATAATTATCTTCAATGAATATATTTAGATTTTCTATACAAATCATATTATTTAACTTAATAAAGTGGAGCTCATTTCTGACATGTAATTCACTCTTACAGAACTATCCCATAAATCCAAGCATACCTAATTACCCTTAAGAATATCCCTGATAATCTAACACTTAGTACACTTGAAAGGGCAATGCATCTATTTTTGTCTTTAAACCTTTATAGAAGTTATTTTTTACTTTTTAAAAAGTTTTTGGGATTTGCATTTTAAACATCATTCACTATCAACATGCATGGCAATAAGAAAAAACTACTTGGAACCAGTAAGTAAATGCTTGTCCTGTTCTTTAACACCATGCAATCAAATTTTAGGTCTCAGTCTTCCTATCTCTTCACTACTAATAACTTTTTAATGTATGGATCAGGTCATTGATGTAGCCAAAAGTATTAATTCTTTTAGAAACTGGTAACTGATTATTAACTGTACATATTTCTATAGCTATAACTTCTTACAGTTTTCCTCAATTTATAAATTGTTATTTTCAGAGTAAAATTATTATTATTTCTATTAGATATAATACCGACTAAAACTTATTTTGTACAAATGTTTAGTTTTTGTATTTGTATTGTAGGAAATATATTAGGCTTGGGAAAGCATATAGCCTAACAGTTATATCACAAGTTTTTACATTTATTGTTTGGCATTTTTCTGATCTCTTGGTCTAAATATTCATCAAAGCTTCTCATCAGACATTTTTACAGGCTTGTAATATTTATAGCATGTCTTTTCATGAAGTTGCTGAGCATTCTTATAAGAATTTGCATGCCTTTTTTGGTGTGTAATAATATTAAATTTACCTACCTTCCATTTCCATTTGTCTTCCTGTTTGGATGTGTATAATCTTCTGTGTCTTATGCATGATTTCAGATGTTATGTTGCCTAATCAGCTTTCTTCTATGATCCCCACTTTTATTTATTTATCTATCCACTGAAACCCTTCCTATGTAAGTGATGTTTCACTCCCCACCCTCGTAGGTTAGATTTGTCAACATATCAAGCTGCTGTATTCATCCTCTTCTGCAGATTCCCTATAGCTTGTTTTTACAGGCATGGTCACATCAGATTAGACACTTTATCTTTCACTGGCTGTCTGTCTCTGTCATTTGGAGGGAATCATCCAGAGTAGCAGATGAATAACACCCAACTTGTTCATCTCCCATAAATCTTGTTGAGTGGCCATTTCATGCTCATCGGGATACTGCATTATGCCTGTAACTATATTACAGACATCACTTCAGTTATGAGTTGGTACATCTATTAAATTCTGTATTTCTTCTTACAGTGCCACACTTCTCTTCCATATTGGATCAAACTTTGTGGCAAGTAATGCCTGTACAGGTATAATTATTCTTAAATCCACAGTGTATAGTCTATAATGTCAATAACTTCCATCTTTGAGATAAGATGTTTGTTTGGCAAGATCATAAGTAGGCTCTTCGTCACAGTGTTTTGCATCATAAATATGTCTGTCCTAGATTGTACGCTCACAGACATTTTATAGGTAAATGACCACATCTAGAAGATTCTGAGCACCAATTTTCAACATCTGTATCACCTGTTGTACCTCATTTTCTTATCCTACATTCAGTGTCTCAATTTTTCATTCAGAAGGGACTTGCTTGCTTTCCAAATTCAGTAAAGAAGCTTCGATCTGAAGACATATTGGTGAAACATCCACATCTCAACACAATGAACTCCTCTTAAATTTAAAGGCAGTTGGGGATATACCTATTGATTGTACACCATGAGTAAAACAGAAGGGGGTTGCTGCCTATCCTGCCTCTTCTTCATTTGCATAAATCAAGAATTTCTTGATATCTCATGCTGCTTTGAATTTGCCAAGAAGAGTTATTGTTGAGAAGGATTTGAATAACATCCCCAAGTTGAAGATTCTTGCTTGTTTCTCCACACCAGGAGTTTCTGCAATGAGGCATATCTTCACTTGCAAAGATGGAATTATGATGCTGACAAGTATCCTTGTTCTGACATTTACATCACCAAGTCCACCTGCTACCATCAAGGCAGGTAATCTTAATTGCAGGTTATGGCCATACATTCCAAATTCTTTCTTATATTTCCATCAAAGACATGATGTTATGATTCCTTAACATGTGCTTGTTGTGGCAGCAAGGACCACTATGCCTGCGAGTGTGAAATGGGCTTTCATTGCATCAATTGCAATGGCTGTCATCTCATCCTACTTTTATTCTTGACCTAAATGGTTTGAAGAAAAAGAGGTGCAGCATTTGAAAACAATTCATGACATTGCTTATCCTGAGGCTTGAAAGTTGCTGTCCACCACTTCATCTCGGACATATGCTGCTGCACTTTTTTCTACTACTGCAGTGGGAGTGCAGATGGATCTCTCTGTGCCTCCAAAAGAATTGTTTTCAAAACAAATGAAAAGTCTTTTGACCTCCATGGTTAAATGTTGATGAATCAACTTCAACACCAATCTCTGTCCCTTACGTACATTTCAACAAATTCTCAAGATCCACTTCCTTTGGTTCTGGGTTCAGGAATTTCCTTGGATACACCTTCTTCTCCCACCATAAGATGCAAAATTATCATTCGTTCATGTCTTCAGTCACTGTAATCCTCTTCCAACAGCAAAGAACTGCCCAGTTGACCCAGGGCAGGATCCATGGAGGTCATTAGACCTCCCTCGAATAAAGACACAAGAAGTTCTGATACATATCTTGTGTAAATTATCATGTGTCACTTTTTCACCTGTAGGAGCATGGTATACTTGTGGTGTGTGCAGCTCCTTTTATGTGTTTCTATCAAACTATTATTTCTTGTTTGGCAGTACATGTGCTTGGTGTTTATTTTTTGATGTGAATTCAGTTTGAGATACAGTTCTTCACAAAATGGTTAAGCTTTATAAACTACTCTGTTTTCTTTAGAATTATCTGAATTCTACCTCATCATAATCACTTTTTAAAAAAAAAATACATTTTGCCTTTTTGTTGACTCTAATTGTGAATAATAATGTCAGTGTCATCACTTCAAATGTTTAAACTTTGACAGGAACTTTATCTTGGGTGTCAGGTATGGGCAATCCAACAGGAGATTTATCAATGTTTGTTCACAGGGAAATTAATATTATATGAGTTAATCTGTATTTTTTCCTTTATTATGGATCTCCAAAATCCAAATAAAATAATAAAAAAAAACAATCTTTGGTAAAGGACCAAGTCTTGAAGGCTCTGAACAGCAGTCTCTACCTTCTTCTACACCTGGACCTCATTCTACATTTTGTCATACAGCATCATTTCAGACATGTTCTTTGAGTTGACTCCTGATGCTGGACACTGTCATTGGCAGTGGTGACACTGTACACCTAACTTGTGTTTTAAAATTTTTCAAGAGCCTTTTTAATCCTATTTAAATTTTTTACTTGATTTTTAAAGTTTTTTTAGTTTTATCTTGATTAATTTTTACATTTCACAATGACTACTTTTACATTGTTTGGCACAGAGTGTCTAGTTGGTTTGCACCCATAAATGCTAACCAACCAATTGTTCTTTGTGTAAATCATACCTTAGTGGTTACATAACTAGTTATTTCACATTTTATGACTATTTGATTAGGAAAGTTACTTTTCTGTATGATTGTGTGAAGGCACTGAATAAATTTATTTTTTAGTGGGAAGTAACATTAAGCTAAAGGAGAGTCCTATAAAAGTACTGTTAAATTAATGTAAAGCTAGTAATTTAAAAATGTCCAGCCTGACAAATAATACATCTATTAAAGGTGAATTTTCAACAAATTTAATAATTACCTTAGAAACTTTACTTTTGTTTGGTATAATTCCTGTGTGGTTGCCATATTTTTAAAGACTTTAGTTTTTGAGTAAAAAATGAAACAAAATATGCGGGTCCTCGATCTCAAGTTCCTCTTGATCATTTGGCTGTTTCCATGACATTTTACAACTATGATGTAATAGTTGCCAAACGCTTTGTTGCGCGTCGACCATTTTGTTCCTTTCAGTGCTGGTGTTTTATGTAAATCTATGGGTGCTTTTTTTTGGATTACATACTTTGTGAGACTTTTGTTTGTCTTGATATTGCTACTTTGTTTTATGATAACATGGTTTACTGCATTGCTTATGGTTGTAAAAATGGTTTGGCATCAGCAAAAGCTTCTTTTTGTTTCTGTGCAAGGAGAAGGAACCGGCAAGGTGGTGACAGTGGGTGTAGCTGGTTAATAGGAAGAACTCGACTCCTTCAGACCATGCAGAACTGAAACAAACATCTCATTGGGCTTTGGAAATATTGATACACTTGAGATGACTAAATAGGATCATAGTTTTGGATAAACATTAACTTTTAATTGTAGATTAAACTCGAATATACTATTTTAGGTTTAACTGCATCTAGAAAAATACACACCTGTGACTTGGTTCCTCATCACCGAAGGAACCATTCAAGTCAACATAGTATGATGTTTCCAAGACATCGATATCCAGGTAGTTTCCATCAAAGCCTCGAGTCTGGGTTATGTACTCTTCATCTTTTAATCAGTTTGACGCTTTGTTATATGAGCGACAACAAATGCACTCTCTCCTGGTTGGCATCTGCTCGCATAAACCACACCTACACCTTGCACAAACATATAGAATATGCCATATAAATTATACATTTATGGTAAATATTAAATTAACTTTTCAGACTGCTACATCTAGTTTGATTTTAATGACAAAATCATGACATAATTGAAATTCATTTTGTTACGAGTCATAAATACCCGGTACAATGATTGCGGAAGGGCTGAGTATTAGTTACCATAGTTTGCAAAGTATAAACAAATAAAACCCAGTCTGCGGTACCAATAATTTATAAACACCAGACAGGTTTCGAGATGCTTAAAATTGCACTTGAAATAATACAGACCATATTTGTTGTCATGACTTAGGCTTACCATTCTCCCACTGGAGGGATGACTGACTCTCAACCGGCCTGGGCACTATCAGTATCACTCATACTCTTGCTCGTGGAACTGCCCTCATCACTAGAACTTGTCAGATCTGTCAGAAGTAACTGTTCTAGGTTCGTTCAGAGTAGGTTCAAATTGATATAGCGTTACTTGACACTGTTGAGAACAAAAAGTCAAAACAGACTCCGCCTCTGTTTCTCCGTATGCATTGGCCATGTTTATTTACATTCAACAAGCTGGCATTGGTGATTTGTTTGGCAACTATTACGTCACTGTATGTTTCCTAGCAGCAAATGTAAAAACTAAAATGTTCCGATTGCTGCTTGGAAAGGGCTCTTTCTGCACTAAGTTCTATGTTTCATTTTTTAGCACATTTTTTATAAAAAGTGTGAACCTGCAAAATTAATAATTATGAATAGTTCTTTTGACTGCAGAGTTTTCTTTTTTTTTGTAAAATTCATCTTTAAGTTGTAAACAATTTTGTATTAGGTTTGATATACTTTTAACAGAATGCATTAATAAGTTCGATGATGCTCGTGAAAATTATTGTACTATACAAAACATTAGCAATTGATATATTACTGGTAATATATTCAATTTTTTAATGTGTGAACAGACCAGCTGTAAATAAGATTTCTTTCTTCAGCATGCAGAATTTGAATGTTTAACATTAGTTAGAGCTAACACAGTGGTAGAGTATTTTAATTCACATTGGCAACTGATGTATTTGTTGCTGAGCATTT
Source organism: Carcinoscorpius rotundicauda (assembly GCA_011833715.1). Classification (NCBI taxonomy): domain Eukaryota; kingdom Metazoa; phylum Arthropoda; class Merostomata; order Xiphosura; family Limulidae; genus Carcinoscorpius; species Carcinoscorpius rotundicauda. The sequence goes on along the minus strand of CM022399.1, from coordinate 17,314,759 downwards.
TATGGGCTTACTATTGAAATGTTTTTTCTATTCTGTAAAACAGTTTTTGAAAGTATGGTAAGTTTGGATAGTTTTGTGAAGTATTATATTTGTATACCTGTAAAATTAGTTTTCTTTTCCTATATATAGGTGCAATTGCAAGTGAAGAAATGGTTAGGATCACCCCTTCTCTGAGAAGCAAAAAAGGTAAGAACCAACAGTTTTTAACTGCGACTGTTTGAAATTTAGTGTGAAAATGTAAACTAGTCTTATGGAACAAGCTGTGAAATATCAAATTCCATGAAAAACGAAAGGATTGTAATTGCATTTATTCTTCCAGTTTTTGTTTTAATAATCTGTGGATTATTTGTTTTGACTTGAAACAGATGTGTAACATTTCAGTATTATGAGTTTAAACACTGCTGTATTGCTTTCATTTGTGAATAACAATGGCTGACTAATCACGCATGTTTAAAGAAGCAAATGAACATGATAAGTATGTTATCTACGTTAAGCCTGTTATCAGGGAAAATCTTCATTCCAGTTGGCAGGTGGTTTGGCTTCAACAATTCCATGGCAGATTTTTCAAACTACTATTATAATCCGTGTTTGGCCATCTAATTTGCATGGTAACTAGAAGGAGAAAGCTGTTCTGTATACATGCATACGTGTTCTCTACTTCATATCTCAGTGGTTACACAGCTAGCTATTTCACATTTTATGATGACTATTTGATTAGGAAAGTTACTTTTCTGTATGATTGTGTGAAGGCACTGAGTAAATTTATTTTTCAGTGGAAAGTTACATTAAGCTAAAGGGGTGTATTATAAAACTACTGTTAAATTAATGTAAAGCTAGTAATTTAGAAATGTCCAGCCTGACAAATAATGTATCTATTAAGTGGTAAACAATTTGGTATTTTATTACTCTGTAATAATTAATAACTTGATTTTAATTTATCTGTTTGACTACCAGAAAGAATTTTAGGAATTTCAGTTCATTTTGTAATGAGCATTAATAACATACCTCTAAGATTATGTCAGTTTTACCATTCATGATTGTTGAAATGATTAATGAGGCTTTATTTTGTTTTATATACATTTATGACTAATAGGATCCATTTGGACTAAAGCCAAAACTAATTTTGAATGGTGGGAGCTAGAGATGATTTTCAGAGTAAATGGCAGAGGAAGAGTTGGAGCTGATGGTTTGGTAAGATGTGATTTCATTCAATAATTTTGTTGTGTTTCTACATGTGAAGTGTACAAGTTGCTATTTTTAACTGTGGTAAGATTAACCGTATGAGCATTAGTGAAAACATTTGCATTTTCCATTTTAAACTAATTTCATTCATGGTTATTGAATTAATCATTCATAGAGAATACATTTTATGTAGAATCTTTAAAGATCAAGTATTGATTCATTTCGTTCAAGATGTTATGGTTGTTTTCCCTTTTTCAACTTTTTTTCCTGCTTTAAGAGAGTAAATTGCATATTATAAAATTACGTTACTCATAACCTCCTTGTCTAGTATGGCTTAAGAGTGATTTTTACATGGCTGTGGGAATATCATTCTATCTGTACTCAGTACATTGATAGTATGTTATTTATATGCTTAGTTTGTTACTCACCATAAAAGTGATACAACAGAAATATGTCTCTTGGATGAAAGAAATGGCCATCCTCTACAAATCATTGATACCGAGCATGTTGTTCCAGAGATATCCCATCTAACTGATACAAAATAAGATAATATAGTCAGCTACTCAGCCAGTGGACAGAAATAGTCTGATTGTGAAAAATCTTAGGCTATAGTTAAAATAAAAAAGCTCTTTGATACTTTTGAAATCTTCTAATTTCAGAATATCATGATGTGCATCTCCTACTTACTATATAATCTGATAAAAATTGACTATATTTCTTTGTTACTTAAATGGTTTCCTATAAAGGTATAACAGTATCTCCTGTAATTAAATGAAGTATTGTTATATCACTTATGCTACCTTTCTTTTTCCTTCCATTGTATGGGACTACACGCTCTCTTGAAGTTGTAATCATAGTGTCAAATTCATTTACTAAATGGTTAAGGTTTACATTAAAAATTTCAAATCAAGTAGTTTTTCCTCCGAATTATCAGATTTTTCCTTGTTGAGTTTGTTTTAATGCTGTCAACAAGTGTGTGCTTTAATATTCTGAATGTCCTCCACCTAACTTATTTCCCATGCATCAAGAGATTATACATAAACTTTGAGTTCCCACCATAATTGATATTTTCTTCACAACAGTCATACTATTAGCTTTGCGACAATGGCATCAGAAATCAACCTTCATTCTGATACAAACATTTCAAACAGTATGGGCACCTATAAAGTTTGTTCAACACTTGTAGAGTTCTGGATAACCTTGTTGCTGCACTGTCAGCCTTTTATTGGTGAATGTATTTGGGCCATCAATTCCAAATTATCTTCTGGTGATTTTGATGCTATTCATGATTGTATAGGTGCTTCATAACAATAATTACTTATGGTTTTGAACAAGATTCATCCTTTATTTAGGTCTATTTGCCTTCAATGTTTGCAAAGCAGGATTTTTTCCTACCCATAATTCTGAAGAAGTTTCTACTAATCAAATTATCTTTCTTGCAAGTATGTTATATTACAATCTTGAATCAATTTTTGAATTTCTCGGTTTAACTAAGTGATACTAGTGTCATGTTAGACAATTCATTATGTAAATTCATATTCCTTCCACATTTATTCTGTTATTCCAATAAATTTTTGTGCTTTTAGAAACTACAAGAATTTTAATGGTTTATATTCCACTTCTTTGGTTGTGGGAAAGTGCTCTTTTGCATGGTATTTTACTTTGGCCTATTGTCAGATTTCTTCACTGCATACTATGAATTGCCTTGTTTTGATTTTTTTAGTTTTTGTATAGTTATTAGTAGTTAACTGTTGTCATTATCCTAATATTTTCCTTTGGCATGGATTCCCAGGGAAGGTTCTGTTCTTTCAGTTTACCTTCTTTGGGATCTGAACATCCACCCACGTGTTTACTGTGCATAACAATCCATAAAGGGTAGGAGAGGATCCTGGTGGTTGAGGGGTCCAACCCTAACACACCATTTTGGCCTTGAATTCCTGTAGACAGGCAGCCTTGGTGTGCCCCTTCCCTGGGCCATTTGGCCGGTCCACTTGGGCTAGGGTCAACCAAGTACCAGTGTTGGATGTTCTCAACAGGTGTTGTGACATTGGATCTGATGCTGGTGTTTGGGTATAGTGCTCATGAAACCCTGACATGGGTGGGGCCAGTTGGCACCAAAATAAAAACTTAAACTAAATAGTGAAAAACAGTCCATAGGTAAATGACAACGTCTTGAAGATTCTGAGCAGCAGTCTTCAACATCTGTAACATGTATTGTACCTAATTTTCTTATTCTACATTCTCTGTCAGACAAACCTTTAGGGCAAATGTCTCCCTTTTTATTCAGAAGGGATTTGTTGGGTTTCCAAAGTTGGTAAAGAAGCTACATTTTGGTGATGTATTGATGGAAACATCCACATCTCAACACAGTGAACTCCTCTCACATTCAAAGGTGATTGGAGAAATACCTATTGAGGTTACACCTCATGCTACTTCGAATTCATTATGAGGAGTTATTGTTGAGAGGCATTTGAAAAACATCCCCAAGTCAGAGATTGTTGTTGGTTTCTTTACCTAAGGAGTTTTGGCAATGAAGCTTATCTCCATGGAATTACAATGCCAACCAATGTCCTCATTCTGACATTTACTTCACTACATTCACCTGCCATCATCAAGACAGGTTATCTTAATTGCAGGATATTGCAATGCATTCAAAACGTTTTCAGATGTATCCAGTGTCAGCGTTCAGTCACTTGAAAACATCGTGTCATGGTTCCTTGATGTGTGCTCGTTATGGTGGTAAGGACCATGATGCCTGTGAGTGTGAAATGAACCCTCATTCATGGAGGTTGACAGGCCTCCATCGAATAAAGAAAAAAGAAGTGGACGAAAACAGAAGGGTTTCCATCCAATTTACCTACACATAAATAAAAATAATCAACTTGATACTGTGGAACTGTCAAGGTTTACATTTTATTCTGGATGACTTCAAAACACTGATTGCTTTCTACCATCTTTTGTCTTTTCTGAAACCTGCTGATACAATCACCTTTTGGCAGTTTTTTTTGTGCAGAAATGACATTGTGTGATGAACGAGTACTACTTGACACACCCCTAGAGGCTGTAGCCGTTCGAGTTTCCTTTGGTCATACCATCACTGTTTGTTCTCTCTACATATCTCCTGAGGAAACCTATGATCAATCAGACCTTGAACAGTTGAACAGTTACCATTGCCCTTTTTAATTCTGGGAGACTTTAATGGATGTAATCCCCTGTGGGTAGGTACTGATATTGATGTGAGCGTATGCTCTCAGATCACAACTTTTCTCTTTTCAGTAGTGATTCTTGTACTTATTTTCATGCACTAAGTCAGTCATTTACTGCTATTTATTTCTCAGTTTGCTCATCTTTAGTATTCTTTCAATTTTTATGGAGAGTTGACAATAATCCATGAGGCAGTGATAATTTTCCTATAATTTTGAGAGAGGCTAGCCATGGTTGATGCCACCCAACCCGTGTGCCCCCTGTGAAAGTTGGATCATGCAAACTGGCCCTCTTTAACTGCTTTTGCAGAACTTGATCTTGCCATTATCTATAAGCTGTCAATAGACAAATGTGTTGCAACAATGACTGAGTATATTATACAGGCAGCTGCTCAATGTATTCCTAAAACCTTGACGCGTTTTTCACTATATCCTCGTCTGTGGTGGAATCCTGCCTGCCACATGGCACAGAGGGCCCCAAAAATGGACCTGGGATACTTTCTGTTGGTATCCCACCCTGTCGCACCATATTGCTTTTCAGCAGGACTGTGTACATGCTTGGTGGTGAGACATTAGAGCCAGAAGGAATCTTTGATCAAGTTCACAACTAGCATATCTTTTACCACCAGTTTCAAAGTCATATGGGACAAGATTCAAAAGTTCAGTGGGCAATATAATTCTGTCCCCTCTAGGTCTTGCTCTCGGATGGCCAAGAAGTATCTAATACCCCTAGCATCACTGATACCCTAGATGAAAGATTTTTCTTTGTATCTAGCACTACTGCCTCTTCCTCCACCTTCTTAGCCATCAAGACTCAGGCAGAGCAATCACCTCTTTCATTTTGAGCTGATTGTCTCTATGACTATAATAAACCCTTTATTCTGGTGGAGCTCAAACTGGCCTTTTATTGGTCTGGCTGTACATTGGTTGGACCTGATGATGTATGCTACAAAATGCTGCATGGTGTTCTCCTGCTTCTTTTGCTATTCTTCTGATTGTGTTTAACTGGATATGGCAGGAGAATGTTTTTCATGATGCCTGGTGCCAGGCTATTGTCCTATCTTTCTCTAAGCCTGAGAAGGATCCCAAGATTCCTTCAAATTGCCGTCCAATTGCTTTGATGAGCTGTTTCTGTAAGACCTTGGAGAGGATGGTTAATGCTCATCTTGTTTGGTTCCTTGAATCAAACAACCTCCTCTTTGCCACCCAGTATGGGTTCCCATGACAGTGTTCAAATATGAAACACCTGATTCGATTTGAAACGTCAATCAGAGAAGCCTCTCTCAAATTAAAATATCTTTTATCAATATTCTTTGACACTGAGAAGGCTTATGATACAACATGGAAGTATGGCATTTTGTGAGACCTCTGTTTATGGGTTACATGGCTGTTTGTCTATATTTATTAAACATTTTTTAATGGGCAGGCAATTCGAAGTTCATATGGGTTTGACACTTTCCTGTTCTTTTCTACAGGAACTTGGAGTCCCTTAGGATTGTGATTTGAGTGTCATATTTTTTAGTATAAAGATTAATGCTGTCACTGAACAGCTTTCTCTTACTGTTGCAGACAGGCTATGTGTTGACAGCTTTCACATTTCGTCAGTTGTTGAACATGAGATATATTGAGCTACAGCTACAGACTATTTTCAATCATTTACTGAAGTGGACCACAACAAATGGTTTTAACTGCTCTCTCCCTAAAACCATTTGCATGCACTTTTGCTACTAATGAGATATTCACCCTGATTCTGAACTTTGTATCAGTGAAGTTGTGTTACCTGGTGCTTATTTTTGACTGCAAGCTAATCTTTATACCACGAATCAAGCAGCTGCAAGTCAACTGTACAAGAGCACTGAACATTCTCTGTATTATTTCTTTCACCACTTCAGGGCTTTCTGCACTTCCCCAGTCCAGAGCTTATACACAAAGTTTCATGAACCTTCTCTACACCTCTGCTGTTTGTTTCAAAACTTCAGTCCTTACCACAGCATTCCACCTAGGTTTGTGTTTGTTTTCCTTGGAGGGCCATGCCTCTTCAGAACAGACAATTTAATATTGTTCCTTATGGTTTTCTTATTGAGATGTAGTTGGATGACTTGGGTTTGTTCTGGGTCAACATTGCTGTATCCGCTGATCAGCCCATCCCACCATGGCTTATTACAATACTCAAATGTAACCTTTCTTTAAGTCATCTGAGAAAAGCAAACACTTCCAATTGAAAATACTATATTTGTTATTTGCTGAACTTCTTTCGAACCATCCTTCTATTCCTATATATACAGATGGTTTGTATTAGGTGCCTGTGTGTAAGGGCTCTGTCATGGTGTGTTGTTGTTTGGTGGTTTTGTACAGAATTCTCTCTCTAGTTTCTGTATTCTGCTGAACTGTACACCATTTCTCTTGCGCTGGATCACATAGAAGCTAAGCAATACTCAAACTGCACTATTTTTACTGACTTGTTTAGTTCTTTACTGGTCCTGGAATCACTTCACGTTAGTTAGTTCTCACCCTGTTCTTGTTGATATCCAAAACTGACTGGCCCATTTCTCTTTAACATCTACTTCTATCCAGTTTTTTTTAATTTTAGGCCATGTTGGTATTTGTGGGAATGTGTTTGCTGTCACTGTAGTTAAATCTGTCTACTCTGGCACTGTCACCACTGTGGAAACAAGGTTTTCTAAATAAAACCCTTTATTGAACTTTGTGACATTTTCTGTATGAGGTGATTTCTTTTGGCTATGTGAGATACTTTCAGTGGAATTTTAAGACCTATTTTTTCAAAGAACTTTCTCCTGCTACAATAGAGCATATTCATGTTTGAATTGATGAAGAGTTTACTGGTGTAGGTTTCCCTTCTCTTCCACTTCATCCAGATTGCTCCTTTTCATAGATGCTTCTTATAAAGGCTGGGGTGTAGTAATGTACAAAACATAGTTTTTCTGGTTCTTTGTCTTGTCTTGAATAAATTTCTTAATTTTGGGCATCTCATTGTGAGTGCCAAATGTTCCTACAGTTATTCCATCACTGTGTTTTACATAATACCAACAATTCTATTGTGGTGGGATATATCAACAATCAGGATTAAACTTGATCTCACTGCCTTTTGTTTTGCTTCAGTCTTTCTACTAAATTTTGGCTACTTTTACATCAAATGTAAGTTTGAGCTTGTCATGTACAAGGTGTTATGAAAATTCTTAGAGATTTCATTTCCAGTGATTGTCAGCCAATTTCAGTAGAGTGAACCTATCAGTGATTGTATGATTGGCTATGTCATTTTGTGGTTGATGAATTCATTATAGTTGTCATTAACCTTTCTTAACTTTAATGGACTTCTAACATTGGATTTTTGAGTCGGTCTTGGGAGAACGTTTTTGCGTCTTCCTCCTTTGTCTTATTATTTTTCAGGTATTGATCAATATCAATGCTTTCCATGAATGTACCTTCTAAGAGGATCCAATTTTGGTTACCTCTTTGGAAACATCTGTGCCAACCTCAAATGTCCATCTTCCACGCTGATGTTCATCACGTTCAGTTTAAAGCTGGTTATGTAATCCTTTATTATGGAAGCTGGCTTCTCTTTTTGTGTAGCTTGAATGTTGTCACATTCATTTTTGGCCATACACCAATCTAGTTGTACTGTCTATATATGTTGGTGTCTTCAACATTTTTGTTTTTCTCCAACTTATCAATAGATTATCTTATTTTTGTATGGTTATTTCATGTTCATGGCTTGTGTACTTCTTCTGTTGCATACTACAGAGCTGTCCTCTTTGTTATCTTTGGAGGTTACATAAATCATCTTCCTCTTTTGTGTTTATACTTTCAGAATTTATTTTTAGCTTTTTGCTTACTCCATTCATGAGTGCCTCATGATGTTCTCAGAGGGATTTGAGTCTTGTTTTAAGATATTTTGCCCTTTATTGGAACCTTTACAATTTGTTTGCACTATCTTTTTTTTTAAAAATGTGTTCTTGTTTTGTTCTCTTTGGATAACTGTGCAACTGCTTTATAACATTGATTTTTGTACCCTTTTGTTTTGTTTCTGTATTCATATCCGGATAGAGCTTTTTTTACCAAAGACTTGAGCTGCAAGCAAGAGAGGCTAACCACTACTTTTCTCCATTTGTGTTACCTACCCCTGAATGATCCAGGTTCTCATTCAGAAGAACATACGTCCTGCCAGACTTATTTGTTGCTATGTTGCATGAATGGAATTTTTCAGAGTGGATTGACATTAGTTTTTTATACTTTACAGTTAATATTGCTTCATTCAAAGTAATAATTAGCTTGTGTTGTTAATCCATTTCATCTCTCTCAAAATGTACCTAAACACTGTATTAGTGAATATTTTGCTACCTGGTCTTGGTACCTTTTATAGAGCATGTGGTTCACTTACTTTACATCAATTTCATCTTCACTTCTCAGTTTTGGGATTTCATTTGCCTTCTGTGATTATTCTCAAAGTTAGATAGAAATAATAAGAAATTAGTTATTCTCTGTTTAATGTTTAGAACCACATCTGTGTTGTGTTTGTGGTGACCAAAATATTTCTGCTTTGTCTGGAATTATAAAATAATTTGAAATATACTATCTTCTTAAGACATTCTGTACTTATAGGTTTATCCAGTTAGGAGTTTTGCATATTCAATATTCATAACCCCATACATTTGTCCTAGACATAGTGCCACTAACTTTAAGGGGGCTTTTTTTAACGTGAAATTGTATTGGTCATGGAACTGGACAAAGGGTGCCATCAGGATTTATGTACTTTGGGGGTACATTTTCCACCTCAATGGCACCTTCTTGGTTGGTCTAAAGAGGGAATATCCGAGACAGAACAGAATTCTTCATAGTTATCTCAGTTTGAACCAGGATTTGATTTTTTTATTTTAGTTATTGTTTTCTAATTACATTTCTATATACTAACTGTATTGTCCTTAAATTGTTGAGTTCAAACCTTGAGACAACTTGGTTCCACTAATTTGGCCTGTTTTGTCACTTACTGGCATTTTAAGATATGGATGAAGTGGAGTTACAGCTCATGGAGTTTATGTCCACTTATAATATTTTACTGGGCTGCTCTCCCAGGAGTTTTCATTACAGGGTTATCGTATTTCTCCAACCTGCATATATCACCATCTGTGTTGCCATCATGGGCTCCACAGAAATTATGAAATAATACTACCCTAGTAGATCCCTTTTATTATGCAAGATGAAATGAATCCAGGATGAAGGGGTACACCTTGATGAGAAGAATGCTTTATTTTTTAGTTCCAGTCTTTATATTAGGCTGGCCTGCTTCACTAATTCTAAATTGAATTCAGCTCTTTGAATCTTTTTTGTTTCTTGATTATTCTCTGTCTAGTTAAGTGCATCTTTACTGTGTTTTAACTTATTTTTTTGCCTTGTAACTTACACATTTATAACTATTTGTATATCATTTTCACTGTCATGGGTTCCCACATTTGTAATGTGGGTATTCTGGCCTACAGTATTTCAGAGGTAAGTTTCTATATGAAATTTATTTTATTCCTAAAAATATAAAATTCAAATCATGCAGTTCCAACCAAATTATAATAACTGGGCTATGTGTTGTTTTCATCACGACTGCAACATTCAGAAAATCTGACTTATGAAGGAAAGCAGAGTTCATATAATCACCTAGTGCATGTAATAAGACCCACGGAAATTTGGAAAGTGGAAAATATGGGTAGGCTACACATTTTTCAATTTGTAAAGGACATTCATTTTTAAGTCATGCTTGTTGACATTATAGGAGCAAACTCAAGACCAAAGTGTTTCAGAGATGTGTATCTTTCTGAAATTCACTTTAATTGTAAAAAATTGAAACAATTAAAAAAATGGAAGTAATAATAATTCAGTTCTAATTATTTTGAGATTATTCATTTGTGGCTTATTGTAATCTGAGAATATTACAAGTGACTCTCATCTTAGTTATCATGTAAGATTTATAGAAATTCTTTATTTTCTTACCAGTTTGCTCTATGTTTAAATTTACAATCCCTAAAGAGTTTATCAGTTAGAAAAATAATATATGTTTCCTTGTTGTAGGTGATGTAGTGAAATTACTTTCACTTTTGGGTTTTTTTATTCAGAAAAGGTCTTCAAGGGCATTCATGGCATGAATGATTAGATAGAAAAAAACTGGAAATTAGGAATAAAATTTTTAAATTATTTTAGAAGTTAATTAGGAAGGTTACTAACACTTTAAACTTTTTTATTTTAGTTTTAAGCCTTTAAAAAAGTACAAAATGGTAGAAGTAGCATGCCTTAAAGAATCTCCAGGAAAAATTATGATGTACTGATAAAGTTTATTAAGATAACATTAAACTTAAGTAGTGTTGTTGTTTTTTATGTATTTTGGAGAAAATTACAATTACTTTTTTTTTAAGTAGGCTTGTCATGGCCAAGCGCGTAAGGTGTGCAACTCGTAATCCGAGGTTCGCAGGTTTGTGTCTGCGTTGCGCCAAACATGCTCGTCCTCCCAGCCGTGGGGGTGTTATAATGTGACAGTCAATTCCACTATTCATTGGTAAAAGAGTAGCCCAAGAGTTGGCAGTGGGTAATAATGACTAGCTGCCTTCCCTCTAGTCTTACACTGCTAAATTAGGGATGGCTAGCACAGATAGCCCTTAAGTAGCTTTGTGCAAAATTTCAAATCAAACAAACAAACTTTTTAAGTAAAAGTTTAAAAATGTTTAAATGACACCATTGATATCTATGTAATGATGCCTAGTGTTTGTTCTAGCTTACATTTTTAGTATGATGTAATGAAAGGCATTTTTTTTTATAAGTTATTTTAAGTTTTATTTTGAAAAGTGGATGTACAGTTGTTATATATAATATTTTAAAAATAACCTTAAATATTTAAATAGGTTTTGAAAGATGGCATTTGATAATAGTGGAATTTTGTGAAGTAAGCTTTAGTTACTGTGTTTTTAGCTAACCATTTCTTAACTGAAATCTATGCATATTTCAAAAGAAATTGAAATCACCATTTCCTGTTTATAAAATTTATTTTCAAAAAAAAGTTGGAGTTTTATGTTAATTGGAACTAATATATTTAACTGCATGAGATTTTTCTATTCATGATTGTTTTTATCTTTTTTATGACCCAGCATTACTGACAAATGTATTTTTTTTCTTCCTAGGCTTTCTGGTACACAGACAAAAGAGAAAAAGAAGGACCTGTGTTTGGAAGCAGTGATAAATGGGTTGGTCTTGGCATCTTTTTTGATTCCTTTGACAACGATGGAAGGGTAAGTGAATTTTTAAAAACAAAAGCAACTATAAATATTCAAATATGTTGAAGCTTTTAAAGTTGGGTATTTTATCTAATGCATTTATTGACACTCAAA